>JAZAYU010000012.1:9861842-10389837 GCA_038501625.1 Corbicula japonica
GTGTGCAGTAACAATATCACTCTCAGATGAAGAAGTCAGTATATAAGCATTAGTGCTGTTCAGTTCTTCAGTTTGAATGTTAATATAGTGTATTCGTCACACTATAATTACATTATTAGAAGCCTTATCAGCAGGTGTTAAAACAAATCTGTTATGAAAGTCTTGAATTCCTTTTTTCAAATGACGAAAGTTAAAACGAGGTCGAGGTGGTAATAAAGCAATGTTTCTTTCATAAAATGATATACGGGTGTCAATTATTTTGAATATGTGCTTTTTCCAGTTAGAAAGTGCATTAGGCTCGGCATGTTCTCTTTTGCACCATTTATTGCAAAATAAGTTCAAAGACTCAGCAATTTCTGCACGGCATGCATTAAAGTCAATTTTGGATGATATTCTATATTTGGGACCTTTAGAAATTAAATTACGAATTCTAGAGTCTTTGATTAAATTAAGATCACCGGTAACAATATGACCGGCAGGCTTATAGCAATATTTAGAAGTTAAACACTCTCAAGATTTTGGTGTATTTTCAATGATCTGTAAATCCGATGTAATTTTATTGTAATTAAAAATTATATTTCTAGTTGGTTTGTTGTATTTATAACAAACCATAGGCGATTCAGTATTCTTAAAATAAATAGGAACAGCCGATTGAACTCTTTTATCTTTAAATATACTAGGAAGGTCAATAAAATCTATTCCTTTATTTAAAAAAGAAATTTTAAGGAAATGTCTTTGATGGTCCGATTCCAAGTCAATATGCGGCCTGAGAACATGCCGAGTATAACACTGAATAAGACTAGCAACTTCGTAAAATCGATGGGTTCTAAAAACCAAGTATGTCAATGTAATTGCCGTTTTTGTCACAAGCAGTAGAAATGTCATCATCAGAAACAAAGACAGCCGTAGGTTATACATTCATTCTACGATAGTTTGACAAATTACGTTTTTTGACTGTCCCTTGTCAGTTACAGACAAAAACGATATAAAAGTCGTAAAGATTTGGTATTCAGTAAGTGGTAGTAAGCGTGTATATGAAATATATTCTAAATTGACAACAGCCTATTCGTGGTTTTACCTTGGATCACGTTTGAAATGCAACAATCAATTAGCACTCCTCTTGTCCCTTACAACGGTATGTCGATTTGTCAATATATTTCTTTTCCTATGGAGCTTAGAGAACCCATAATTCGCACTTATTTCTTAGATTATATATTAAGCAATGAAAAATAAGTACAATAAAAATCATTACGATTTTAATCTTTTACATAAATCGAGTATTTACTTGTCCCGATTTTTAAAATAAGATGCGTTACTTTATGTCACCCTACTTTATGACGTAGCGATATGTATGGCGGCTATCAGTAACATCGTTTTCTTAACAATTAGTAGTCACTTCAAATAAAAATAGTCATATTAATCCCTGGATAATGTCTCGAAAAATAACTACACCAAGTTCTTGGCGGTGGCTGGAATTATTCAATTTTTTTCATAAGATACGTTACGAGGCATTTCAGCTTTACCATCAAGACTGTTCATTACTCTTCATTGAAATCATAAAGAATGATTGCTATATGAAGTACAAATTTCCATAACATAAATATTAGTTTCAATCTAATGTAGATAAATTACTATAACTAAATAAGTTTAAAGTGAATTTCCATACATTATGTAAAAACTGTTAATGAAAAGTAAGTTTTTTGCATAAATTGTCAAAATTTAAACCGCCACAGAGAGAAACACAAAATAGGATAAAGAAATCTTACTCGTGTAATTACTTTACACGGATATAGTTATCAAGTACGAAAATTGACGCGAGAGATGAGGCCAATTTACTATAGGGCCCGTTTCATAAAGCGTCGTACGACGGATCGTATCGTAAATTCGGTCGTACGACGTCGTACGACGTTCGGACCGACCAAATCGCGTTTCATAAACATTTACGATCGTACGATATCGTGAAAAACTGTCGTAAATCTACGACAGCCTGGAGGGTCTCGTAAATATTTACGATTCAACATGGCGGCGCCCTTAGTAGCCCGCTAGGATTACAATTTTCCATATTAGGGTACGTACTTTTGTTGCTTTTCGAGTTGCACATTCTTTCCAGTGATTTTGACAGATAATGCTAAAAATAAACTCGTTCTTCCGAGTACACAACGGCGGATAACTCTAAATAGCTCAAGATGTCTGTTAGTTATGGAAAATATTCTTATTGTCTGACTACATGCAAAATGCTAGGTAAATTAACGTAGCATACACTACCGAGTTCTCTAACAATTTGATTTGTTATTGTTGTAGATAACTTGTATCATTTTAACCCGGGCTTTACGTATGATTTGCGTATTAAATTGTTTATTTTAACCCCACCCATCCTAACACAAACTTTGAATAAACTTGAGAAACTTATAATCATATTGCAGGTCATGTGATAAAAGAGGTCATTATTGTGGAGAGTTATTGTTCAGTAATAGCTGTGGCCGTACTCCCAACGGCAAGCTTGGAGTGAAGCTTGGCTAAAATATGAAGGACTTCACATAAAGTTCAGGACAACAGGCCTACTGTATACATGTATATATAGTATACATGTAGCTAATAAATGAGGTATAGTTATATGTCTTTATTGGTAAATGATATATAGATTTCTTTTTAATTACAGCATATATAAGTTTTGTTACATAGCTACAAAGAATTGTTTGAATAACTTTTTCAGCATCTTTAGAAATAAGATGGATATTATAATTTAATGTTTTATAAATGCTGAACATGATTGAGAGTTTTACTACCATGATTGAGAGTTTTACTACCCTATTTCTCTTTCACTATATTTCACATTTCTGACACTTCAAAGGTGACAGTATTGTTAATTCCTTCATTTAATGTCTTTGATTATATTACCAAAACTTATTTGCACTTTCATCATTTGCAGGAACAGAGATGCAATTTGCAGATTCAGAGAAAAGAAAATGTTAGTGCATTACAATGAAGGATGAACATTGCAACCTGCAGCTATAAAAGTAGAATCGACTGTAACAACCTTCACATGCATTTGACAAAAGCAGCAGTGAATGATCATCAAACTCTTAATTAATCAACAATTGTCAAAACACATAACCATATTTATACAGTTGACTATTGATACATGTATTATATAATGACAGTTATGTGTGACTCCATTTTCATAGCATAAAAGGCTTACTGTAGACGATTTGGTTTAGTAATAAATATGTTCAGTAGTAAATATTTTTAATCCTTTGTATTACTTAGAATGACAAACATGAAAAGCTTAACCTTGTTTTCATGTAATATTTATTGAACTACCCCACCTGAACCAATCTGGCTAAAGTAAAACGCAAAGACAACAAATTGTGAGTTGAGTGCAAAACAGTTAAACTGCCTTTATTCATATACAGCTACAACTGTTTTTGCACTGTACAATATTAAGTAAGGTTTTTACTACATCACTGTTCTTTTTTTTTCAATTTCTGTCTCAGAATAAATGCTACATGTACCTCCAAAAGATGTCAGAACGAAACACACTAAAAAATAAATTATATTTAAAAGAACCAGAAATTTAACAAAAAGATGTTTAGTTCATGTTACCAAAATAGTGTTAATTACTGATATTCATATTTCACTTGATGAAACAATTTAAGTTTAAAGAAGATACATGTATTAACCATTGGATAATGCTGTCATCAGCACCATCTAAACCGGGTCCACATTTGCCATCTGATCAGGATGTACACTTGCCATCTGATCTGAATATTCACTTTGCATTTTGTGATACATAGGATTATTTCTGAACAATAAGTGAACAGTGTAGACCCTCGTCAGATGGCACAAATTTGCAAGATGATCTGGATATAAACTGTTTGCATATATGCAATAAACCCATATATATATATTGAGGGAGTAAACAGTTAATTGTCATTAAATTTAAAAGATTGCATTCTGGCTTTTACCATGTTTAGATTTCCTAATTTAAGCTACCAGTTCAGAAGGCTTTTAGTCAAGTTCAACTAAGATCATATTACATGTTATAAGTTATGCTCTCATCAAGAATATTTCGAAAAGTTAAAAATTATAACGAACAGCAGAGGTGCAAGTCCAAACAATTGATGTTAAGATTTTTAAGGTATGAAACCCATTTCTGTTATAGAATACTGGTATGAAACTAGATGGGTGTTCAGTTGAACACTTGTGTCGCCCTCTGGTACAATGTCAGAAATAATACAAGTTCGAAAAGGGGCATAACTCCATCTTGACCGAAACAAATTGTCATCATCATGAGTGTGTTGTCTTGAGCAATATAATTTAAAAATTTCATGAAGAAATATTGAGAAATGGCAAAATTATAGCCAACATTAAGCTTTCATGTCAAACAAGTACAAAGAGGGACATAACTCCAACAAATGTGACCTTGACCTAAAGAATTTTGCGTCATGAGCATGTTGTCATAAGAAATATAGTTTCAAAGTTTCGTGAAGAAGGATTGAAAAATGGCAAAGTTGTAGCCAACGTTAAGTTTTCATGTCAAAATCCAAGTGCAAAAATGGAAATAACTCCATGAAATGTGACCTTGACCTAAAGAATTTGGCATCATCATGAGCGTGTTGTCATAAGCAATATAATTTGAAAGCTCATGAAGAAATATTTTTAAAATGGCAAACTTATATCCAATGTAAAGTTTTATGACAGACGGACGGACAAAGCGACCCCTATTTCATCGAAAAGGCAACGCAAAAAATTACCTTTGGTTAAAAATTGTAACTTTAATTTGATAAGGTTATCATGATCATCTACACATCCTGCTTGATCATCTGTGCAAGTTTGAAAGAAATCCGCATTATAGTTTACGAGGAGTTGACGCCACAAGATTTAATTACTAAAATTAACGAAGGGCCATATCGCTGGTAATAATGGTCGCAGGAAAAAATCCTTTCTTTACAATCATGATCTACACATCCTGCTTGATCATCTGTGTAAGTTTGAAAGAAATCCGCCTAATAGTTAAGGAGGAGTTGATACAAGATTTGGGGATGTACGGATGGACGGACGAGTGCAATTCAATATGCCTCCCACTTTGTGGGGCATAAAACTTGCAATTGGTAATAACTCATGAATGTAAATTTAGGCCAACCACAATATACCAATTACATGGCTAGAAGCCCTTTGTTACATTAGTTTTCCAAGTTTCAGCAAGTCTTTCCAGACGTGCAGGAGCAGTGCACAAACACTTTAAAGTGACTGAAATACCAGGGACAGTTACTGTTATCCAACTAATCCAAGTAGCATGAGAAAGCAACTAGATGGGTGTTCAGTTCAAAGAAGGGGCATAACTCTAGCTTGACCTTGGTATTATGATAAGCATGTTGTCATGAGCAATATAATTTAAAAATTTGATGAAGAAATATTAAACTAGAATGTTGTGTTCCGCGGAACACATGTGTCGCCTGCATGGAAAACGTTGAAATGTGGGCCTATGTTTAATCATATATAATAAAAATATTTTATTGAAGTTGATTTCAATACTACACAACAGAAAAGGGGAATAACTAAAATAATGGTGAAACCCGAGTAATCATTTTCAAAAATTGGTTTGTAAATTAATGCAGATGAGTTATTCAAAGTATTAAGTGAATTAATTGAACAAGTAATTTCCATTTTACAGGCAACACTAAGTTGTATGTTAAAGTTGCATTTGAAAGGGATATCACTCATAAAATATTGAAACTGGAGTTATCATTCTTGTCGTCACAGATGGCATTGTTCATGCTGATAATATATTCCAAGTATGAAGTGAATAGAACAAGTACTTTCAAAGTTATTGGCAACATTAAGTTTCAGGTTTAAGTTGCATTTGAAAGGGGCATAATTCAAAATATATTGAAACTGGAGTTATCATTCTTGTCGTCACTGATGGCATTGTTCATTCTGGTGAAATTTTCCAAGTATGAAGTGAATATGACAAGTACTTTCAAAGTTTAAAGTCAACATTAAGTTTCATGTTAAAGTTGCATTTGAAAGGGGCATTACTCAAAAAATTTTGAAATTGGTCTTATCATTCTTGTCGTCACAGATGGCATTGTTAGTGCTGATGATATATTCCAAGTATGAAGTGAATAGGACAAGTACTTTCAAAGTTATAGGCAACATTAAGTTTCAGGTTAAGTTGCATTTGAAAGGGGCATAACTCAAAAAATATTGAAACTGGAGTTATCATTCTTGTCGTCACAGATGGCATTGTTCCTGCTAATGATATTTTCCAAGTATGAAGTGAATAGGACAAGTACTTTCAAAGTTATAGGCAACGTTAAGTTTCAGGTTAAGTTGCATTTGAAAGGGGCATAACTCAAAAAATATTGAAACTGGAGTTATCATTCTTGTCGTCACAGATGGCATTGTTCCTGCTGATGATATATTCCAAGTATGAAGTGAATAGGACAAGTACTTTCAAAGTTATAGGCAACATTAAGTTTCAGGTTAAAGTTGCATTTGAAAGGGGCATAACTAAAAAAATATTGAAACTGGAGTTATCATTCTTGTCGTCACAGATGGCATTGTTCCTGCTGATGATATATTCCAAGTATGAAGTGAATAGAACAAGTACTTTCAAAGTTATAGGCAACATTAAGTTTCAGGTTAAAGTTGCATTTGAAAGGGGCATAACTCAAAAAATATTGAAACTGGTGTTATCATTCTTGTCGTCACAGTTAATTGTTCATGCTGATGATATATTCCAAGTATGAAGTGAATAGGACAAGTACTTTCAAAGTTATAGGCAACATTAAGTTTCAGGTTAAAGTTGGGGGACTACCGGACGACGCCGACGACGCCTACGCCCCCGGACAATAGGATCCCTATGTGTCTACCTGCTATCGCAGGCGACACAAAAATGACAAGTACAGAAAGGGGCATAACTCCATCAAATGTGACCTTGATCTAAAACATATAACATCATCATGAGCATGTTGTCATAAGCAATATAATTTGAAAGTTTCATGAACAAGTATTGAAAAATGGCAATTTTTTAGCTATCATTAAGTTTTCATGTCAAAATTAAAGTACAACTAGATGGGTGTTCAGTTGAACACTTGTGTCGCCCTCTGGTACAATGTAGGAAAAAAATGCAAGTTCAAAAAGGGACTTAACTCCATCTTGACTGAAACAACATCTCATCATCACTAGTGTGTTGTCTTGAGCAATATAATTTTTAAGTTTCATGAAGAAATATTTAGAAATGGCAAAGTTATAGCCTTCATAAAGTTTTCATGTAAAAATCCAAGTACAAAAAAGGGGCATAACTCCAACAAATATGACCTTGACCTAAAGAATTTGATATCATCATGAGCATGTTGTCATAAGCAATATAATTTGAAAGTTTCATGAAGAAGTATAGAGAAATGGCAAAGTTATAGCCAACGTTAAGTTTTCATGTCAAAATCCAAGTACAAAAAGGGGAATAACTGCAACAAATATGACCTTGACCTTAAGATTTTGGCATCATTATGAGTGTGTTGTCATAAGCAGTATAATTTGAATGTTTGATGAAGAAATATTAAGAAATGGCAAAGTTAAAGCCAAATTAAGTTATTGTGACAAAAAAGGGGCATAACTCCATCAAATGTGACCTTGACCTAAAGAATTTGGCATCATCATGACTGTGTTGTCATAAGCAGTATAATTTTAAAGTTTGATGTAGAAATATTAAGAAATGACAAAGTTATAGCCAATGTTAAGTTTTCGTGACAAAAAAGGGGCATAACTCCATCAAATGTGACCTTCAACTAAAGAATTTGGCATCATCATGACTGTGTTGTCATAAGCAGTTTAATTTGAAAGTTTGATGAAGAAATATTAAGAAATGGCAAAGTTATAGCCAATGCTAAGTTTTCATGACGGACGGACAAAGTGATCCCTATTTATTGCCATTTCTTCGAAAGGGCGACACAAAATGTGACCTTAACCTAAAGAATTTGGCATTACTGCGACTGTGTTGTTATAAGCAGTACAATTTGAAAGTTTGATGAAGAAGTATTAAGAAATAGCAAAGTTATAGCCAATGTTAAGTTTTTGTGATGGACTGATGGACAGACAGACAGATGGACAAAGCGATCCCTATGTATCGCCTTTTCTTCGAAAGGCAACACCAAAAATAGCATTTGACATAATCATGTATCTTTTACACTAATCAGGCATATATGTCACCTGGTTACAGTTAATAGAGAAACCATATAGCTATATACTGTGTATCACTTTATTTGTCTAGAAATTCAATTTGAACTCTTTTTTTTAAACCTTTTTTTAATTCTTTATTTCTAAGTAACATTTTACAATAAAATACAGTCATCCATATCAAGGGGTATGTTTTAACTGTTTGTTTCTAGCTGCTCCTTCCTTCTCATCATTCATAAATCTGAAAATGAAAACATTTTATTTTAAGATAATAAGAAATACATGTCAATACATATGAGTCAGTCTTCAAATTATATTCACTTAAGTTTGAAGATAATCCAATACTGATAAACATCCACATTAACAAGTAAATGATAAGAGGAAAATTATTTCAAATAACCCTGTAAATTCCTTAATGTACCATATATATTAAACTGAAAAGCGGAATAACTATAAAATATTTTTTGAAGAGAATATCAGTTGCATTAGGCCTTTATAAAAATACATCATAAATTTAAAAATCCATTTACTATACAAATTATAATCAAACACTGGCATTAGCAATTTAATGTTATTAAAACAAAGATAAATCATTAAGCTCAGGGCTATTCCAAATAGTGAAATACATGTGGCTTTATTAATATTGCCAACATTTTATGAAGCAAATGGTTTGATCACTCTGTAACACATTAACACATTTCTACAAGAATGAGTATACAAGTTAAATAAATACGTGCGGCACATGTGAGATTTTTCATGTATAAAATTCATTATTTATATTAAAGGAATGACACTAACCAAAATAGTATTAATACTGAAATTTAACCCTTTACTCCATGCAATCTGGCTGTTATTCACAGATCGGCAGAGTAGATCAAGATCAGCCGATACATACATGTATATACTAGTCGTCTTAGCAGGATTTGCTGTTTGCTGTTTAATTCATTAGGTTATTTCTAATTATAATGCGGACAGTGTAGATCCTGATCACAAAACTACAGACGTGCCAGCTGATCTGGATATACACTGTATGAACATGCAACCAAACCTGTATAATATTATAATGAGTAAAGGGTTATAATGTGTTGTTTTTTTTTAAAAACATCTAGACATAAGTGAGTGTTTAAAATAGAATCAGTAACTGTTGAAAACTGAAAATTCAATCAATCAAACTTAATTAATATTCTTACTCTGAATCATATATTTTTTAAACTAGAATGTTGTGTTCCGTGGAACACATGTGTCGCCTGCATGATAAAAAGTTGAAATGTGGGCCTATGTTTAATCATATATAATAAAAATATTTTATTTAAGTTGATTTCAAAAAGGTTTTAGCAAGTATTAGTAGTTCGGTCTGATAACATAATAAATCACAACAACCGGCTCAAATACTACCGGACTGGCCCTTCGGTCAGGCAACTTTCGGGACATCATTCTGTGAGGTCACTTTAATTTTAGGAACATCAATTATTATCAGAAATACCTTGAAATCAATAAAATGTCCTTCCTTGTAGTAACCAGATCTTGCGAGTTAAACAGCAACTATAATCAGCTGCAGGGTTTCGACATGATACCATTCCACTTGTCTTTTCTTCTTAACTGAAGAAACATTAAAATACAAGATACATTTACTATATAGGTGTTAATAAAACCACCAGTCATTTCAATAAAAGGTTTCAGGCATGCTATTACAGTATGTGATTTCAATCTTCCAATCCTAAACTTGATATTTGACACAAAAAAGATGTAAGGAAAAATAAAGACATCAGTTTCATGACAGGTTTTCATAGTTACATGTAGTTTCCGAAGACCATTTGAATTGATCAGACTGATTATTATAAAATAATTATTATAATTTCACTTCTTGCTGCTGGTGTTACATGATTCTTTGTATTTCAAAACATGGGAAAATATGTTTATTAATTATATTATATTTGTTTATAATACATGTCATTAACTAATACAATCCCAAGCAAGTGATCCTATATTTCCTCCCTAAACACAATCCAGTAAATCTTAAAGTGATGTAGACCTTGATGAGATTGCACCAATGCATTTACCAAGCATGCTAAAAATTCAATAAGGATTCAATATAAACCCTGTGTTTTGGTTCCATTTACACCAAAATCATGTAGAAAATGGATTGGAAATATAAAGTTCATAAAAACTCAAGTCTCACAGATTCTACTATTCTGATTAACCGCCTTTCAGGGGTTCCATTTGACACAAGCGATGGCACTTTGACTTTTGGAATTTCCAAAATGCCATTTTGTCCTTTGTAATATTAGCAGAAGGGTCACTTTAGCCTTAAATTGTGGGTATTTTGGCTACTAATTGGCAATATACCTTAAAAAATGATAAATATGACTCTTGAGATTCAGCGGTTAGTGGAACCCCTGCACCTTTAAGTATTTATCTTTAATTTTTTAAAATGGTGAATATTTCTCCGGGACAACCTATTGGATGACGCACATGGCCAGGTCAAAATGTTCAGCTTCAACCTAACAATGAACATATTACCACGCTTTAAGACGATTATTTTATTTTCACACCTCATCACCTTCATAACAATATGGTGTACAATTCAGAACAGATGACAGTCAAATAGGCCACAAGTCATATAGGCCACAAAAAAGTCAAATGGGCCACACATGATTTTGAAAAAAATCAAATAGGCCACATTTTTATTTTATTTATAAAAATAAAGACTTTATTATCATTGTGTTAATATGTTCTATGTCAGTTTATGATGTTTTATATATATTTTTTAAGAAGTTGCTTCAAAGTTGCTTCATTATTGGGTATTTTGTTCAAAGCAACATGTGCTTTTTCTGTTTTTTTGCAAAACCAGTTACCATCATGACTCAACAAGTGGGAAAACAATTCAAAAAATATTACAACAAAAGAAAAGAACACAGTTATTCCTTTTTTGTGATAGCAATGTAAAAATGTTTTATATGAACAAAATAAGTTGAAAACTCTTCCAGTTTCATCTATCAGAACTACAATTAACCACCATTTATATGTCAATATGCTCTTTTGATCAATGTCCTTAGTCTACACAAGTCACTTGGTCTACACTAGCAGAGAATCTATTATTGATGCACTTGCAACATAAGCTGTGTATTTTGCATGGTCCAACATGGAAATTAGTTTAGAAATAAATTTAATTACAATGTATTTATGAAATATAACACCTTTGATTGCATTAGCACCTCTGACTGTTACTACAAGTTTTGTAAATTTTGATCTTATATAACAATGTAACACCCTGACAAAACTGATTAAATCAACACCTTGGGTAATTCATTACAGTGTAGGGAACAGATTAAGACTATATTACACAAATTAATTTAATAAAAAATGTTGTGTTTTTTTTTTGTAAAAAAAATGTGTGGCCTATTTGACTTTTTGTGGCCTATATGACCTTTGTGAGGCCTATTTGGGTTGGAAAATAAAATGTGTGGCCTATTTGACTTTTTTCTGAGGCCCATTTGACTTTTTTGTGGCCTTTTTGACTTGTGGCCTGTATGACTTAATACCATTCAGAACGACCCTTTAACTCATTGACCCCACCCCTGTCAGACTGATTGCAATGCTCGACATAATTTTTTTTTTGACATTTTCCGATAAAATTATGTTTGAATAAGCCAATCTTAACTATTTATTGATTACAAGACCGATGTTTGGATTAATTTATGTAAACACTAATATTCCTCTTAGACTTTAACTTACCGGTTATTTTACGTGTTGTCTCGGAGTACAGGTTCTGGAACCCTGTAGGAATGAAGTTTAATGACCATTGTCCTTAATTATTATATTATCTACATGTAGCAAACGACGAAAGTTTCATCAAAATAGCAAAATTAAACAAAATTCGGTTTTATGGAAGTCGCCATTTTTTGGATTGACAGGTGCGCGCTAAAAACCTCGCGCCCGGAAACGGCTGTTTTGGACTGGATCACTGTATTTTATGTCGTACGACGCGTCGTATCTTACGATCGTAAGCTAGATTTACGACGGTCTTTATGAAACGCGTTTGTCACATTCGTAAATTTTGTCGTAAATGGTGATCGCAGTTTACGATACGACACGATCGTAAATTCTTAATGAAACGGGCCCATATGCGTACGCATGCGTAGTCTAACGTAAGCAGAACGAAACTAGAGCTATCACTGAAGGTGATTAATACCCCCGCAATACTGCTTTGTCAGAGTATATAGAAATGATGTTTGCATCTTTCATGGGTGAAAGTTGAAAAATAATTGAAATCCTGAAAATTTGCTGCAAAAGTTGTGTTTAAAAATAGCGACTTGGGTTTTCACCGGATGTAAACAAAACTGTAAAATTAGTTGACGTCACAAGGTTTTGTTGAATCGTGCTCCCCTTCTAAAAAATAATGGACTGATCCAAATGAAAAAAAAATATGTCATGCAAATCTAATCACCAACGTATGTTAACAGTTTGAAAACTGGAGAAGTAGTTTGTGTCATAAGATTTCGCTAAATTATGCTCCCCTCAAACCAAATATGTCACTAACATACACACTTCATGCAGAACATACAATTTTGGTTTCAAGTCGATATCTTGAAAACTGTAGAAGTTTGCATAACACTATTTTGTTAAATCATGTCCCCTGCAAATAATAATGTTCTGATCCACACGAAAAATATGTCACGCACATCTACACTTAATGACTAACATATGTTTATAGTTTCATATCAATATCTTAAAAACTGTAGAAGTAGTTCGTGTCACAAGATTTTGTTGAATCATACTCCCCTGCTAAAAAATAATGAACTGATCCACACGAAACAAAGAATGTCATGGAAATCTACTCACAAACTTATGTTTAAAGTTTGAAAACTGGAGAAGTAGTTCGCGTCAAAAGATTTTAAATAAAAGATTTTGTTAAATAATGCTCCCCTCCAAAAAATAATGGAATGATCCACAAAAAAATATGTCGCTTACATGTGCACTTCAGGCAGAATATACAATTTTAGTTTAAAGTCTTATATCTTGAAAACTGTAGAAGTTTGCATTACACAATTTTGTTAAATCATGTCCCCTGCAAAAAATAATGGACTGATCCACACGAAAAATATGTCACGCACATCTACACTTCATGCCGAACATATGTATAAAGTTTCAAGTCAATATCTTAAAAACTGTAGAAGAAGGTCGCGTCACAAGATTTTGTTAAATCGTGCTCCCCTCCGAAAAATAATGGACTGATCTACATGAGAGACAAAAAAAATGCGCAAATGTACTCAGGAAAATATGTCGATATCTTGAAAACTGTCATCGTAGTAAGTGTAGAAGTTTGCATAACAGGATTTAGTTAAATCATGTCCCCTGCAAAAAATAATGGACTGATCCAAACGAAAAATATGTCACGCACGTCTACACTTCATGCCGAACATATGTATCAAGTTTCAAGTCAATATCTTAAAAACTGTAGAAGTAGTTCGCGTCACAAGATTTTGTTAAATCGTGCTCCCTTCCGAAAAATAATTGACTGATCTACATGAAAGAAAACAAAATTTGCGCAAATGTACTCACGAACATTTCTTTAAAGTTTCAAGTTGATGTCTTGAAAACTGTTGACATAGTAAGTGTAGAAGTTTGCATAACATGATTTTGTTAAATCATGTTCCCTGCAAAAAATAATAGACTGATCCACACGAAAAATATGTCACGCACATCTACACTTCATGCTGAACATATGTATCAAGTTTCAAGTCAATATCTTAAAAACTGTAGAAGTAGTTCGTGTCACAAGATTTTGTTGAATCATGCTCCCCTGCTAAAATAAAATGGACTGATCCACATGAAACAAGGTATGTCATGGAAATCTACTCACAAACGTATGTTTAAAGTTTGAAAACTGGAGAAGTAGTTTGCATCAAAAGATTTTAAATAAAAGATTTTGTTAAATAATGCTCACCTGCAAAAATAATGGACTGATCCACAAAAAATATGTCGCTGACATACACAATTCATGCAGAACATACAATTTTAGGTTAAAGTCTTATATCTTAAAAACTGTAGAAGTTTGCATAACAGGATTTTGTTAAATCATGTCCCCTGCAAAAAATAATGGACTAATCCACACGAAAAATATGTCACGCACATCTACACTTCATGCCTAACATATGTACCAAGTTTCAAGTCAATATCTAAAAAACTGTAGAAGTAGTTCGCGTCACAAGATTTTATTAAATTGTGCTCCCCTCCGAAAAATAATGGACTGATCCAGATGAGAAAAAAAAATTGCGCAAATGTACTCACGAACATATGTTTAAAGTATCAAGTCGATATCTTGAAAACTGTTGACGTAGTTAGTGTAGAAGTTTGCATAACACTATTTTTGTTAAATCACGTCCCTGCAAAAATAATGGACTGATCCACACGAAAAATATGTCACGCACATCTACACTTCATGCCGAACATATATTTCAAGTTTCAAGTCAATACCTTAAAAACTGAAGAAGTAGTTCGCATCACAAGATTTAGAAGATTGCATAACACAATTTTGTTTAATCATGTCCCCTGCAAAAAATAATGGACTAATCCACACGAAAAATATGTCACGCACATCTAGACTTCATGCCGAACATGTGTATCAAGTTTCAAGTCAATATCTTAAAAACTGTAGAAGTAGATCGCGTCACAAGATTTTGTTAAATCGTGCTCCCCTCCGAAAAATAATGGACTGATCCACATGAGAAAAAAATAGTTCGCGCAAATGTACTCACGAACATATGTTTAAAGTTTCAAGTCGATATCTTGAAAACTATTGACGCTGTAAGTGCCACAGACAGACCGCCCAACGAACCAACGAACCAACCGGATGATGACTCCTATATACCCCCTATACTTCGTATGCGGGGGTATAATAATCGCAGTCCGCGCCAGAATAGAAACAAATAAAACGTCAAGGTAGAATGAGCATTACGAAATACCATACATTTCGACTTCAAATAGATATTTTTCACCTGTTTATTTTTTAATACGCTTTGTCGCTTCGGTATCCGTCACGGGTTTTGTTGTTAAAGGAAATCACGTGACACACTGAATATTAATTAACGTTAATTCGCTCCGAAGTGATGTCGACCCCAATAATTTAAACGTTCATTCTAGTAACACCTTATCACTCGAAGCTTTTGTATTTAATATTTGGTGGTGCGATAGTCTAGATGATCTTTCTTTATAAATGAATAAAATACTACGGAATGTCACTTTAATGCACGAAAGATACGTTCAAATGAGATACTCTATATCGTTTTAAAAAACTTTTTTTTTAAATACAATCAAACGCTCATCTGTCCTGCATTGAAAACTTGTATGTTTACATCTGGCATAACCATGCGGTTGTTCGTTTTGCTTACATTTTAATAGATTTTACAGCGGGAAAGTGTATATTTAAATTTTGAAAAGGTTCTATAGAAAACAGGTAGGTAGTGCTTTTAATGACTTTTGTAGACAGTTATAGTCATTGTTTTATATTCACTAGTGATGTGCCGATGATCAAAAGACATCGATTAGCGACGTGTTAATGCTTCTCGATGTCGATGATCGATGTCGTTCTCTCATAATCGATTAACAGTTGAGACATGCGCAGTGTAAGAGACAAAATATAAAGGTACGGGTTCCGGCTTTTACACCGGCCATAAAGGGAAATCACTTTGAAAAATTGAAAATTAAAATGGCGACCCGGGAGATTTACGAGAACCTAGGCAAAAAAATTAATCAGAAGCACTTTAGATTCTACAAGATTAACGAAGAACTTCCATCGCACAGAAAAAACCTAGACCTAACAAAAGGCCTTTGCAGAATTTGTTGCAAATAGTACAAAAATACAGGCAACAAGCAAAAACGCAAAATGGCGCCGATTTTGTCGAGCGTCTGAGTTGCGTAGCTATATCACGATGGTAAAAATTCTTCGAATAAAGATATATTGCATTAACTTGACCTCTTATCTTGTGTCTTCAGCCTTAAAATAAGTATATATTTTTCATAGGAAAACGCAACATTTTTACATTTGAGAATTCATGTGGCGGATCTAGAGGGGTTCAGTTCAGTTGCACAAACCTTTTTGGGCAGCAATGATTTTGATTCGGTTTTTGTCAGAAAGTTGAAAATTATTAGTATCCAGTAATTATGTATGCTACTGATCTAAGACCATTTGTAAACCTAACACTGTCTAAATTAAGAAACCGATTATAATCGTGAAATCGCATCGGAAAGGGCAACCGATTCCAACCGATGATCGATTATGATTTGCAACCGATTCCCCAACACTAATATTCACTATATTTGCAGTAAGATATACCACAATAACATATTGTAAGGGTACTTCCGATAGTAAACACTACTAGGATCCTGAAACTATCGTAGAGTATCTTATTAAATCTTACGTATATTATGACATTAGTTTGTGCAATTTTGTCCGTATTATGTAAATCTGATGATGATGTTTGCTGTATTCAGGTTTTAAACTTTGTATTGTATGTATTGCTCTTAGCTTCTTATGTTTTATATGTTTGTGTGCTTTTGCATGCAACATTGTTAAGCAGATAAGTGGGTTGGAGTCTTTTCACCAAGACAACTTGTGCTTGTTTTGTGATATGAGAACCTGTTGGGGCAAGTGTGAGGTTGGTGCACCCTAGAACCTGGTTTAAACCCCCAGTGGCAATTTGATTTGCCACTGACCGTTCCAAGGCGGTAACCCCTCGGGTTCTCATTTTTGTTTATTGTTAGTGGTGTCTTTTTTGAAACTGATTATTTTATTAACCATGCTCTCTCCCCCTCTCTTCTTCTTGACTGTGTGGGGAGGCTGTTTTTTCTGAATGTGGCGATTCCTGATATGCATATTTCACCTTTTTAGTAATACAATAAATGAACAAAAGAAGGCCGATATGTGTCACGCATAGCATAACATATCTTACTTTTTCGTAACGTATCTTACTTATTTTCGTTTCAATGCTTTTCTTTTTTTACAACATAAATACAAAGTCACAAAAGGTAAAAAACGCCGTGCGATATTTTATTTATTGAAAAATAAGACATTTGCTGCATTATAAAAATGATATGTTTGACAAAAGATATATGAAAATACTTTGCGTAATAGCAATCCTTCAAATACAGAAAAACTAGGCAGATATGGTGTTTAAATATATTTTAAAAAGTATTTTTTGTTGAATATGATCATGTTTCTGTTGTCTTGCAAGATGTTATAAGAATCATATAAATGCACTTCATACCAGTTAAACAAGTTATATGCCAAGTAAAGGAGATGATGTCATTTACGTTACAGTTTCATTTGTTCACTTTCCTCTCAAAAACTTAAATTGATTTTGTTTGATATGCATCAAGTGTTTTCGACCCTATATAACTACATAGAAGTTTTTGACATATGTAATCTTGTTATACGAAATAAAATGTAATGTTATTTTATAAGTCTGGAAAATTTTCAATCACAAGGATTTGGACTCAAGTTATTAGCAGAACTGGATCATCCGCTGCCTTTTTATGATTTTACATACTGGAGAACTTTCTTGCGTTTGCTTTTATCAAGCAGACATGGTATTGTGTGCTGTTATGTTAACAGTAATGGATGTATAACTGTTGTAACGTATTTGAATTTGAATTTTGACATGATCTTTTCATCTAACAGTAACGTTATATTGTGGTCCTGTTTGGGGGCACATGACATTGATTTGAATTATTTATATGCTGTACTTTCTGACAATGTTAATTAAATTCAGTAATGCAATAGGTGATTTTTAGTTGTAAGTGCATTCTTATATGTACCTTTTCGCGTAGAATGAATGTACAATTAATATATATTCTTATGTAATTAGCTATTTCCAATCATATTGTAATGTATTGTAACAAAGTGTTAATACTGTACATGCACATCGGGAGTTTGTCTCATGACCGAGTGATCTCCCATTCGGACTTTTTGTCGCTATATTTTTTATTCTCATAATATTCTTAAATAGGACATTGATAGTTTAAAAATCAATACATTTATAAAATTAACGAAATATCCATCGGCTTTTCGTGAATTGCCGTTTATTGCCTTCGTTTTAGAACGATAATGACTAGGCATGTAACAAAAATATTCCAAACAGTTCTTGATTATTGATTTATTCAGTATAATATACCAATATACAATGCAACTCCTTAACAAAAAAAGCTTGAATACATTAACATGAATCTTTATCTGTTTATGATAATTTTAGCAAAAACTACAAAATGAAATGTTTAATTTTTACAATTTTAACTTTCTTTCGGGGATAGATTGTTATAAATAGCTTATAATAATCATAACGTTTTAACAATTTTGTAATGTAAGCTGGAGAAAACAATAATTGTACTTGTTTACTTCTGAGAAACATGCCACCAAATCATATCCAAATAAACATTATAAATAATCATATAAATAATATGCTTAAAAGTTATAAAAGATTACAGTTTAATATAAATAACTTATTTGTATAAATATATAATATTGAAACAACAGTGAATCTGACTGTCCTAACTACATTGTATATCATGTAGATAGATTATATGTTGCAATGTAGTTATCACTGAGACAGTCTTTTGCTTGCGAGTAGAATCATCACAATTCCTTTAATTAGGAAAACGCATAACGAAATTTATTTGCACCATGTAAGGTTATTGTGAATCACAAAGAGATTGACAACTTGTATTAGAAATGTTCCTCTAACTGTGAGGAAGAATTACGCCTTTCATCCGAAGGTTGCATGTTTCCGTTCTTTTCAGCGTCTGTCTTTCCGATTTCAGTTTGAAAGGCTTTCATAACTTCTTGCTTATTGCCTTGCACTTTCACGGAATGCGATTTTGGTTTACTTAGAACTGTATTCAAGTCCTGTCCGGTTTTTATTTTCAACGATGAAGATAATGGTCTCTTTTTGCACTGAACGACCCCTTTGCTTAAAAGCGCTCCTCCTTTCTCCAGAAACAATGCTGGCCATACTGCAAACGCAACTTTATCACCTCCTTGTGTATATTCCCGGTAAGTATTTTTGTCAAATTTGTCACCTTCTTTGCAGGCTTCACACTGAAGGAAGACTGGTGGGTCCTGGATTACCATTAACCAACACAAGTCCAGGCATTGATCTTTGTACTCCTTCAATTTTTCACTCAGTAAAACATCGAGTTCCAGTTGTTCAACGGCGGTATGAAACACCTGTAGATAAAATCATTCGAACTTTGTGAGTCCATTAATTAAATGATACGTTAATAAATAAATATTTAATGATACGTTATTCAATAAAATATTTAATGATACGTTATTCAATACTCAATGAAATAGTTTATGATACGTTGCGCAATGATATATTAAACGATACGTTATTCGGTAGCATACTGAATGATACGTTACTTAATAAAAAGTAAAGAATTTGTAAAATTCCTAAACTTTAAGATAGAATCCGTGATAAGTTAGAAAAAAAACACTTTATAACAATCAACACTAATTGCAACATCGAAATAAGCTTGACTTTTACATAACAGATTTTAGTTCTGTTATCGTTTGAAATAGTATTGTATTTGTTCACTTATGAATAGTTGTGGTGAAAGTTGCAAAAATGCAAAAGTAAATAAAATTGTATTAATAAGCCACATGGTAATATGGTAAAACCGGTAGTTCTAGTTTTAAAGGTCCAATGCTATGTTTCGAGTAGAAGTTCGAAATTCACATTACTGGGAATCTTGCTTTAACTGGTGTTTTTACCTGTTTAAGATCTTCACTGGGCTGAACTTTCTTTTTACGACTGTCCTTAAGTTGTTTCATCACATCCTTTACACTTTTTTCATCGGAACTCTGTCGTTGGAAATAAAAAAAATCTGTAGTCAATGTTCTTTGATCCATTCCTTAATAAAACCTTTCACCTAGAACCTGGTTTAAACCCCAGTGGCAATTTGTTTTGCCATTGACCGATCCCTAAATGTTCTCTTTTGCGTTAATTGTTTGTGGCGTCTTATTCGAATTAACATACTTATAACAAACATTTCTCTGTCTTCCTCTCTTCTTTTTCGCTGCGTGGGGAGGCTGTGTTTTGTGAGTGTAGCGATTCCGGATATGCATATTTAACTTTTTTACTAGCCACGTTATACATCATCCGAGCATTAAAAATGTATATGTAACATAATATTTCTTATCGTGTTTCAGCAGTTACACCGTCAGAAAATATCAGAATATGTTTAAGGATAATACATGTGGACCAGCTTCGAAACCCGTATTTTCCGATTTGTTTCATTTCAGTCATCTTGAATACAATATTAAAATATGTTTCTTTTTAGTGAATTAAAAACATAGTTTAATAATAAAATTTAATTGTTTTCTTCGTTTTTTTTTTGTTCCGGCAGCGTTTTATTCTGTCGATTTAAAATGGCTGAAATTATTTTTACTAGTTGGAAAGGTGCTGAAATAACATTGTTGGTGTTCATTCTCAATAAAAAAAACTTCGGCGAATTAATGAGAAACACAGATTTAAGAAAAACGAATGAAAGAAGCACATCCTTAACGTTATTATTTACTTACTCGTTGGAAACGCTCGATTATTTCCTTTAAACTTGACAACTCTTCCTCTGCAGCTTTAGAAGCTTCTTTATAAGCAATCTAACAAACAAATAAAAGATAGAAATGTTAATTCATTTTCATGGATTTTAAACAAAACAAAGATAGCAAAGTTTATTAAAATAGATTTTTACCACAACTTCTATAATTGTCTTTCTGACTAAACATCATTTGCTCTGGTTTCAAATTATTAAATAAACAATTGTCAAATCGGATAATTTATTAGCAGTCTAAGTAACTAATAAAAGATAGCAAAGTTAATAAATTCATTATCATGCAATTGAAACAAATAGATTTTCCCACAAGTTATACCACTGTTTTTCTGACTTAATTTCATTTGCTCTGGTTTCAAATTAGTATACAGACACTTGTCAAATCTGATTGTTTATAAGCAGTCTAACAAACAAATTAAAGATAAACAATGTAAATTAATACATAATCATGCAATTTAAACAAATAGATTTTCATCAAGACCTTTATAATTGTCTTTCTGACCGTATTGCATTTGCTCTGGTTTCAAAAAAGTAAATAAGCTCATTTCAGCTCAGGACGGAAATACCTTTTATTTTTTAAGAGATTGTTTAGCATGTTTGTGCAAGCAAATTTTGGGAATTTTAGGTTGGTTCCTTCATTATGTTTTGTTACAGTAAACAATAAACACACAGGTAACAGTAATTGAATATTATTTGCACAGAACATAAAATCAGCAGCTTATTTAACCTAGAAAAATTTCAAATAAATTATTTCGACTTTGGGGTTTTTATTAGAAATGCATTTAGAAAAAAAAAATTAAAAATTTTTTAATTTTCATTTTCGTTTAAAGCATTTCGCTAATATAGGTGGAATAGGAAATAGAGGTTAAGAATTCACCGTCAGTATATCCAACAGAACTTTGACTGCTGTTTCCTCATTTTCTTTATATACTTCTTGTTCCTGGACAACTGAGAATGCATCTGTCCATGCATTATCATATAGTTCAGAGAACTTCTCTGCCAGTTTAGTAGGCCTGTTCAAATCGCTGAGATCTGCGATGTTTGGATTGTTATCTGTAAGTTTTCTTCCTGCCATAGCACTTAATCTGAAATTAAGACGCATACATATTTGTAAATAAGATAATACATGAAGGCAAATTTAATGATATCATGAATAGCCTCAATAAATAATACATCCAATGCCTAAGTGTGTTTAGATAATATGGTTTTATAACTACGTAGAGTTAGCTACTAAAATACCACATTGCCAGCTTACCTTGTTAAAAGTTCATCCTTTTCTTTTTCCAACTTGATTTTTTCCGATTGAATTTTAGCGAGATCATCTCTGTCTCGAGTTATCTTTAGAAGTGCTGCCTCCTTTTCTCTGCAAATATACAATACACGAGCACTGCCTTGTTTCCCCTTAATTTTATCTTTAAGGATACATGAAGCGCCACCGACAATTTAAATACTTACGTTCTTACATTTCGTTATTTCGCAACACTCGTTAACTTTGTTTTTTATCTTTTAGCTTTGCACAAACATTAATTTATTTGAAGTGTTTATAACCGAAATAACGAACTGGGTGTACGAAAGTACGCATTAATTTTTTGTAAATAATGATTCGCTAGGTGAAAAAAAGCAGTCTTTTGAATTTAATTTATTACCCGAGGGTTTAATAAATAGAACCTTAATACTTTATAATTTGTTGTTTTCAGTGAAAAGCTTGAAGTCAGCACATACATATGTATTACTCGCAATATATATGTATATTAATGCATCATTTAAAATAGTATTTAAAATGTTATTGACATTTCTTTGGGACATAATCTTAATATACATTTGTGGAATCTATGATCTCACAGGTTAATGAATTTAAAGACGTACGCTATCAGCTTTTTAATTTCCTCTTCTTTCTCTTTCAGACGACGTTGTGCCTCCTCCCTGAAATGAAGAAGCAAAACTGGTTTGCGTTAATTTTGTGTTACCTATAGAATAATTTATATTTTGAAACATCTTTTGCACAATATATCAAATTTACAATAAAAGTTCATTATTGATATGACAGCCTGTGAAACCAGTTTTTACAATTGTACTTTTCCCTTTTGATTAGATCAAACAATAAAAATGGAACAAGGGATGTATAAATAAATCAATAAAAAGATCGGCACTTAATGGTGATAATTTAAAATGGATTAAAAACTTTAAAAGCAAGCGAACACGAACAAGTGAAAGGTTCGGTTGATTTAACCTGTTTATGACCAGTGATTCAAATATAGTTTACGATGCCGAAAAGCTCCACTTAGTGCATTTAACGATGTTAAATTTTTAAAATAAACTATTTAATTTTAAATTAATCAAAAAAATAGTGTGTCTTTGACGGTGGGTATGGAGTCTTCACTGCCGGATATCCGGATTCATACAGCCGTATGATCATCGTCACATTATTCTCAAATAAATAAATATATTTTTCCTAAAAAAGAATTAATAGCGGAACTGAACAGAATATAATTTTGACAAAGAATTTGTAAATAAAAATCAACCGCATCACAGTTGGAAAACATAAAAGCAGTTATTTTATTGACATTATCCAAACGTGTAATGTCTTCAACATTGAAACTACCAAAATGAAAGCAAGCCATCATTTTGAAACTTTAGAGTTTTGAGGAATATGATAAGCCAGCATAAGAATCGTGCGCAACGAACTTCATAGGAAGTAAGTGACTGACTTATTAAAGAGACTTACGACAGCTGCCACAAGGCAAGAAAGTAATAGTATACCAATCAATCCAGATTTAGCTGTCATGTCATTTAAACTTGTATACAATAATTTGCGACTAAAGTGTATATGCTGGATAAAGAAAAAAGAACTTATGCACTAGAAATAAACTAACGGAATAGAAAGGAAAATCAATCAAATGATGAATCGTTTGATAAATCATAAGTTGTAAAAACCCACCTTTCTTTGTGTTCTTTATCGTACTGACTTTCAGTATAATACTTTATGTATGTTTGCATTCCTGTGTCTAAAACAATCTTTTTATCTCTGAAAGAAAACACAGAGACAACAATAGGTTTGAATACGATATTTCGATTTTACTTTGAATGTTTACAAAATCGAGTAATCTTGGTGGACAAACTTATGAATTGAGGAAGAAGTAAACAAGAAAAGCAACGAAATGCCAAGACTGTGACAAACAGAAAAAAAACGTTTGAACTTTAATGATAGCGTTGATCACTTTTGAATTGTAATTTATATAAAATATTAACACGCTTTAATAAAATGCTCACTCTGAACTTTGTTTATTATTTTCTTGATGCGGTTCAATTAGACCGCTTTGCTTCTGTTCTTGTGTTACCAATGTGTGAATGAAAAAAGTAGACCTAGCAACAGTATGCACTATGCCCCAGAGCTCGTAAACCCTTGTCTGGGTTTCATACATGACTCACAACCGAATAATCTACTATACTTACAAACGGCATTGATTTATTCTGTTTTCTAAAAGGTTAAATGCAAAACACTGGATATTCAAAACTGGCATTATGATCTCATTTATGTTCTTAAGCTATGGATTTTTGATCATCCCAAAAATATAACTAATCAAGTAGTTAATCTGTTAAATCTATGCAGAGTGTAATATTTAAAAAAAATATAAAAAAGGTGAATAATTAGAAATGCTAAGTGTACATATAATATGTCTCGTTAATAAAGTTGTTATTTCTAAATCATAAAGTTACCTTTCGCTTGTACCACTTGACACTGACACATTAGTTTCGATTGGTTTTTGGTCGGCAGATTTTGTTGTTGCGGTTTGCGATGTCACTGTGGAACTGAATAAACATTGCTAAGTGGTATTTTAATAAATTAAGAGATATGATCCATATTTCACTGGTTCTTTCAACAAGGGTTACAGTTATAGTATCACCACATTTTGCTTTTTAAATGACACATTGTTACAGCAAAGATATTAATTGATACCAATTCCTACTTTTTTATAACAAATTATAATGCGAAAACTTGTACGAGTTATTGCATTGCTATCTTACGAGGACATTCTAGCTTACTGCAATAAAGATGGTCTACATACTTCTTTGACAACTATTTCGGTAATCCGATTTTTTTCTTTTAACTAAGTTATCAATAAAGTTAAGATTTTTCATCGGTAGTTTTTCACAGAATATTACCTCGATGTTTCAACCTTAGGGCTTGTCAGAGAATGCTGAGAATCGCTTTTATTTACTGAAATCCTCGTTACATTCCTGAAATAAGATTGTCATTTATTTGTTAAAATATGAGATTTTGTTTCGTTTAATCTTAAAAATGTATTTCCCAAAACGAGCAATACTACATTTTAGCTAATATACAACACAACTTTACAAAGATAACTTCCTTCTGAAACAACAACTTGACCATGCACTTGAAATGTTTATTTGATCTAAACAGTTTATATCATACCGCATTGTAATAAAAAAGTTAAACTTAACAGAATTAATATGAAAATGTTTAATGTAATATTACCCTGATGTTTCACTCTTCTGACCTGTCAATGATTGCTGTGAACCGCCTTTTGTTCCTGTCTTCGTCGTCGAATTTCTGAAACCAATTTGGCATAAGAAGACTTATTTTCTATGATGTTATGTTTTGTTTTCCAGAATGAAACAAAAATATAGATGATTCACAACAAAGCTACAGAAAGTTTTACAATGTACCTCAGAGAGTTCTGAAAACGTACATATATACTCTTGCACAAGAAATGCCGATTTGATAAAAAATGAAGATGTTTTTGTTTGCAAATTTTCAGTTTGATGAAATGTACCGGGTATTCAGAAGTCTAAGTTATACGTAGTTAGTTCACGAATACAGGGTTTTGAAAAAAAAAATGTTGGTAATCTATTCAAAACACATTAATTGAATATGAAATAACTATATTTAGTGTTTGTGTTTCGGATATAGGTGAAGACATGGCTACACAGCATAAATATTATGCAATTATATAGCTAGAGGTTAACGAACGTGCTAAACATTTATAAAGCTAGGCGTTTTTGACTTATTTCAAAGTTTCTTGACATTACCAATTTGGTAATTATGTTAACCGAGCGTTATTTATAAGCAATTTTCATAAAGCATGTATAAAATTAAAGCCCCTTAACTGATATAAATGTTTAAATTTATTAAGCAACCGGATAAAAAGAAAACTTTGAAAACAGGTCACATGCTTGTGATAATAATTAGAATAACAGTGCAATAATATATATCATGTTAGTGCAAATTAATCTTTTAGAATGAATATAGAATAATTATTAGAAGTATTCATTTCTTAAATAGGAATACACATGGTTTTGATAGGAGGATAATAATAAAAGAATGCCTTTCAAAGCTGGTCATGGTTTTTCGTTCGATTGCCGAGACCTGTATCTCCTTTATTTCTTGACCATTTTTCCTCTTATTCCTTTTAGGAGCTCTCGGTTGGTGTGTAGAGCTTAAATCACTAAATTGCAAAAAAATGATCCGCACGGTCGCGAGATACATGTAGTGGTGTTTTAATTATGTTTAAGTTTTAGTCAACTATAGAAATACTAAGAATTTCGAGATATTGTTTAAAATGGGAATGAGTATAGCATGTTTAATTCTGTTATTGTTCATCTCTTTCGTGCAATATAATTTTTAATTTTAATTTTTAACCGAACCTGAGCTGCACTTAAACTGTTTTACTTTGTAAATTTGACGATCTAAAAGTTAGAGTACTGAAAAATTTATCAAATTAAAGTTGTATCTTACCCTGATTCATCGACTTGATTTACTTTGGAATCCTGGCTTGGAGAACTCAGTTTGTCAGAGCTGGATTGACGTTCGTTACTGTAAAATAAAATATATTACTGATTACAGCAAAGTGTTTTCAAACGCGTTGTTTTGAAACCAAAATATGTGTAACAAAACACCAAATTGAAAATTATGATTTTTTTCCAAATACAGAAAAGGAAAAATGTCTTAAAAGTACACAAAAGACAGGAATAAAGTAGTCTGTCATTTGGTTTCTTGACAAATGTTACAAAAATAAGGTTCAGAGAAATAAAACTCTATTCAATGTTTAATACTGAAGGATTTTACCCTGAAACACTGCTTTGATCTGCATGCATTCCCTGGCCGCAAGATCCTCCTTTATCATTGTTGGATGAAATTTTGCTACTGAAAACAATTTCAAAAATACTGCATATAACCACACGGGTCTCTGAACTGCAAAGCTCAATAATTGTAAAATGTATTTTTTTTCATTTCTTTTTGATATTTCATACTGAAATTAACAATGTACACATTTATTTGCGTAAGAAAATAAAACGACCTTTAACTAATGCTCTTTTACGAATTTCTGAAGTTCATTGTTTTATAAAAACGTGTATCCTTATTCAGTTGCTATATTGGTAAAGAAAATAAACGTTGATGATTTTTTCATCAACGTATTAATACTAATACGGCACACCAAGCCACATGTTAGTCCAAGTGGATTGTCAGAGAATAAAGCATTTGATGCTAAAAGTTTCGTTCTTTTATAAATGCACTGTACAGTGTATTACTCCATATACTTCACAACTGGTTATGGGAATACTCATTTAATCCTTAAACCTATCCGAATGCAGCATTCTTTCTATCATGTATGTCTATTTTTAAACAATCCTAACACTTCTGTTTCATCCTAAACTTAAACCGATATCTGCTATCTGATAAGTTGTTTTAGCTATAGAAAATAAGAAAACACGGACAATTTTACCTTTGCTCTTTAATTTGTTGTGTTGATTGTTTTTGCTTTTTTGTTTCGTTGTCTTTCTTATGCTGATTTCTAAAAAAATATTTTGTTTTATGTTTCAAAGGAACTCTATAAGCACAGAAAAATAAAAAGGCAGAAAATAGATTGTTTTTGGAATTTCTTTATATTCGAAACCTGTCGTTTCGCTAAAAATATATTGAAATAACTTGTATACCTAATGACTCAATTGTAAAGTCGGTATGTGAGCTTTCATGAATCATGTAGGAAAAATAAAAAGTCTCTTGATAATTGTTAACGGCTTTCTACAGTCATCATTGAACGTTAGTTTAAACAATATTTATTTACCATATGGCATGTTACAAGTACATAAACGTATAAAGTCTCAATAAGGTAGGAGAATCTGGAAACAAGTTTCCGAAGGAATCTTATGTTAATCCATTTTCTCGGGAACGTTAATTGATAAAAATGAAAATTATTAAAATCTCAATAACGGCAAAATGCCGTTCAATGAAATTTTGCACAAATAAATGTTGCTTATGTATCTTTATTTTGCGTATGATAAGACCAGTTAGAACTGTACAGAAAATTAACAAGATCAATATTTCAAAAGTGAAATCACAGACCATAAAGGATATTAATGATAAATAGACACATAACGAATTGATTTATGAATGCAATGAATAATGATCTCTTCTCTGTGTAATATCTTACCCCGGTTCTTTGGCGTGAACTGCGTTCAATCTCTGACCTTGAAACCCTCCATGGTCAGTTTTAGACGAAGGTTCATTGCTTTAAATATAAAAAAGTACGAATGTGAATCATTGTCAAAGGCGTTTTTCTGTTTCATCTGATACAAACAGCAACAATAAATTATTTTTACCGGGAAGTTTTATAAATTTTGTTTGTATATTATGTATCGGAAAGATTGGAAGTTCTTAACTTCTGGCCAGATAGGAAAATTGTCCAACTAATGCCGTCGAAAAATCATATATCATCTTAAAGATATTTCTTCTTACGCATATCTTCGTCCGAGTGATATATTGCGTTTTATTGGGTACCTTTCATTCAATTAACACTTAAATATTGGTTTTGTTCAAGATTATTTGAGTTACAAACGACAATGAAAAACAATCTAAAGCATTGGTTGCAAAACTTGGCTTACTTGTATTAAACTAAATTACATATTAAATATATTATCTCCAAATCGTTTAAACAACAGATACTTGTAATGAAACATCTTCAATACCTATGTCCCTCATCTTGGTTGGCTGCAGTCTTTGAATTTACGTTCGTTTTGTCGTTCCTTTCCGGTTTCCTTTCAATAGAAATGAAACTATTAGTACAATTTTCCAAAGACTAGGCTATCATCTCCCCGAATTTATATTCGAAACATCGATCACTAATCAAGTCAATCTTATGTTTCCATGATAAGAAATAATTTAAACACATTATATCTTTTAAGTATTTAGTATTACTTTAAATAAATCCAGAATTCTTCTCCTCTGCGAAATTTCCCATTTGCATGACATAAAAAATTAAAAATCATTCGGAAATACAGCCTCCCCATAGAGCAAAAAAAAAACAACAACAGACAGCAAGGTTTATAAAATGATCAATATCAAAAAAGACACCACAAACAAAGAACGAAAATGAGAACTCGAGCTGTTACCGCATTGGAATGGCGGGTAATAAAATATTTTTCCACTTGGGGTTTAAACGATGAGCCAACCTCACACTTATCCCAACATATGAACAAAAAAGTACAAGATGTCTGTTACAAAGCTTATTTAACTATAACATGAAGAATACGGGTACAGTAAATTCGTCAGCAAATCATGTCTACAAATCATAATGTATGTCGGTTTTACCTTGAATCCTTGGCTTCACTTGCGATCGTTCCCTGACCTTGAGAATCTCCTCCGAAAATGTTGGAAAAATGTTCGTTACTGCAAAATATTACAAAAGTAATTCAGACTTCTACTGCAAATTTTCGTCTTTTAAGTCGAGCCCAATATCTTTTGAGATTTAAAGCTGCTTCGGTGTGAATATGAAACCGATTTAAACAGAAAACTATTGAAAACACTAAGTTTAACAAAAAATTTGTTTTGTGATATATCATGTAGGCTTACATTACGGAAATACTTGAATACATTGAACTATTGCTAGCCAAACATATGCAACCGACAGTTAAGAAATAAACACATGTACGCTCTTTTTTGTCCTAGCAATGAGTTCGAAGCATTAAGTTGATCGAGTTGAATACATTTATAATGATATTAATTATCTAATTAGTATATGATGAAATCGTTCTGTCAAAGTCAACACGGTGTGTGTAACAAATAAAAACCTTGAAAGGATATACAAATGATTGTTTAAATAAATAAAAAAACATTAATATACTAATGACGACACTACTTTGTTTCATAATTTTTTTTGGTTTGCGTGGTTTCCTTTCCTTGTTCTTCGTTCTTCTGATCTTTATGTTTTCCTTTTTTCTGTTTTCTACAAAAAGTGCCAAAATGTGTGCATTGTTTTCAAAATAACAGCATATTGACGTAACTTGATTTGTCTTCCTCAAGTAAAAATTGTTAGGGATTGAGGCATTTCTTAAAATCTGCGTTTTTGTTACAGACATTTGTGTCTGTTTATATTATTTATAAAACCAAATATTTTGAACACGTGTCATGTTTGTCACAATAGTTATATTAAGTATCATAATAAGAAAAAATAAATTATGACTTAAAATTATGTGAATGCCTCTGGAAGCGAACCCGCACCGTCTAGCCCTGCAATGGCGACGACGCGACAAATTGTTTAAATAAAAAGACATTAATAGACTAATCACGACACTACTTTGTTGCACCATTTTCTTTGGTTTGCTTGTTTTCCTTTCCTTGTTCTTCCTTCTTCTGGTCTCTATGTTTTCGTTTTTCCTTTTTTCTACAAAAACAACCGGGATAACCAAAATAAAGGTTGATCGGATAGCCCTGATATACATGATCACGACATAGGTAACGGGTTATCTTTACATACAATAATCTCTGAAAAAGTGTTTCATATTTTATACATATTAAAAATGTAACACAATCTGAATATTGCTCGGACTAATTTCCTCAATAATCTGCAAAAAAGACATTCAAGTCTATTGTTTACGAAAAGTATAAAAAGTGAATGAAATTTGACAAGAAGTTCGATGTTTTCATCATAATTTGTGAATGGTCATTCTCGAATGATCACTCTTAGCCGTTTTAATATCAAATTTATATCCTATAAACTGTCTACCGATATTTACCCGCGTGTTATGCTTCTTCCTTAAAACCCCCATTAACTATATTTCTCCTCCCATATATCAATTGTTCAAACAATTTAATATAATTTATTTGTTTTTTCAAGTGTGTCATAAATATAATTTCTGCATGCTGTTGAGATACGTTGATTATAGCGGAGTATACTATCACAAAACAAAGTTTAATTTCATAACTACAATTTAGTCGATGTAAGACATATACTAAACTTAATATTATCAATATAAGTCTTTTAAATATTCCTAAATAATCACCAATATTTATCATTTAAATATACTTAATTTTATCATCAATGTTTGTCATTTACCCAGGTTTGTTGTCTCTGTCTTCATGTCTCTGAAAAGTGTTGTCTAGAGACATTCCATCATTGGCGTTCTTTATTTCGTTTCTGTAAGCAAGTATACATATCAATAAAAATCGACATTGACATTCAAATCAAATGGGGTGTAAAATCCTAACTATGCTTTTATCGTAAGCTGATAGCTTTGGCCAATTGCGATAGGCAAACATTATTTCAACTCCAAAATATTTAAATTTAAATAAATTGTTGGTATACTTGAGCTTAACGTTTTATATTTGTCTTAATTCAAGTGCTCTACCCGCTCGTTAGTGAATGAAAATACGGTTATGATGTCAGGAACTGGATTGATTCATGATCCTAAGAACATTATGTTACAGTCATACAGTACTGTGTTTTATAAAAACGTAATTTAACTACATTTGTCGATTAAATTTCAACAATAGAATCGTTATATACAGATAACTATTCTTGTAATATTGATTTTATGTTTTTACTCCCCATTGATCACTGAAAAGACTACTATTTGTCCACCTTTTGGCAAATTAGCTACTTTCTAACAAACGAACATTTGCCCAGATGCTTCAAATACTTAACTATGAAATTCTTTATTATTGTTTTCAGTTCAGTTAAATATGTTAGTCATGAAATGAATATACACATGTAGATCTTTTCACTATTGGGATAAATAAAATAGTAATTACAGACTATCACTGCTTTTTAGCTGCGTCTCGACATCTCTGTCAGTGTTGGTCGCTCCTGTTGAATAATTTTCTTTCCTTTTGCTTCCTTTGCTTTCCTTTTTGCATATATTTCCCATCGTTTTCTTAAATAAATACTAAATTGGTGAGTTGTACCAAAAATTACATTTACATATGCAACCAATCTAAACTGAAGTAAGAAAAACACTTCATAACAATAATACATACTTCATTAGGCATTATCATCTGGTCTTCGTCTTTTTGTAACTCCGTTAATAATATCTGAGAACACCAGTACTGACATTTAATGAGGACTGCGAAGACAGGCTTGAGTATGACTCATTTAACACATACACCACCTTTCACTAAAGCATAGTCTAAATCTGCACTAAATAGTAAAGATTATGTAACAGTTTTTCTTGCATACCGGATAAGTAGTTTCGCGTGATTTACCGGGAAAAGAAAATTTTATCTTTTCCCTAGGGAAAAGATAACGTTCGCGTGATACATGAGTGACGTCAATTCGGTAAAGGTAGAAAAATCTCCTCGTTCCCGCAATACAGTTCCCCCTCAGTGACAGATTTTTCCATGTTCACCTCACACTCATGCAAGATACTTATTGTCATACGTTTTTGGTGTCATTTTACTATATGTTACCTGGACTGAGAAACTGGAGTCAAATGAGCAAAATCAAACAAAAAATGTTGTATTTTAATGATGAAGTCTGTTAAGTAAATATCGAAACTTTCAAGCAAAACTAAGAAGTATAAGCTATGTGTTTTAAGATAACAAATATTGCTGTCGCCCATAATTACGTTTGTGAAGTTCAAACATTAATACTGATGTTATTGTAACTGAAGTTGTAGATTGCAGTATTGCGCATTCATACAAAGTTACGCTACTAAAACATTAACAAGTGCATTGCCTGTTTTAATATTCTTTTAACGTTGTTCCTTCTTATGAAATTCACAGTAGCGCTATTTGTGCAGTGTGGCGGCCGTAAAAAGTCTCCCCGTACATATAGTGAGTACTGTTATCAGTAAAATAACCCGTTACCGATGTCATGCGGTGATTGTTACGTATATCAGGGCTATCCGATCAACCTTTTTGGGGGTTGTCCCGGTTAGCTCAATCGGTTGCGTCGCAGGAATTGCAGGGCTAGGCGCTGTCGCCGTGACGGTGCGGGTTCGCTCCCAGCTAGAGGCACTATCATTATCAATTCTTATTTTGAGAGACTGTACCTTCATTTACAGTTTTCGAATTAGAAAGCAAAGTAAATGCTATAGAAACATGCTTTATGATAAGAACTTGACACAGAAGATTTTCATGCATATTTATGAATGCGCTTTACCATACTTTACCATGCAAATCAATTTTAGACTTTTTAAGAAGTTCTCACAATTTTGTAAAATTCACTAAATTGGTTTTTTTTCAATAAAATTTGTATTGGTGCATATAAAGTTTCTTGATTGTGTCTCAATCCTGTCATAGAAAACGTGCAAACGTACAAAGAAATCAATCACTGTTTAACCTACTTCATGTCAAGTTTACCAACTTAAACCGTTATTCAATAAACATATCCACTTAATAACTTAATTACCGTCCAAGTCATAAATTTAAAGCAGATTTCAGGAATGGTTATATATAGGTAAATTTCGTCCTTGATCTGATTACACGCGACTTGTTGGTATATCATGCTGAAAATACTGTTAAGAGCTGATAAAAATGATAATAAAACGTTTATTAAAAGAGTTGAATCCTAAAACAATACAAGAATAAATATTTGTGTACATGGTGTTCTGTTGTCAGCTCAAAATGGCGGTTACTAATTTTATTAAATATATATTTTAGTAGTCAGGCTTCCGTCACGTGCAAACAATCAATTTATTTCTAGACTTCTAAAATGTGGCATAAATATCTTACTTTTAAAAGGTCCTCTACTTTGCCTTCAAATTAGTGTGTTCAATCTAATTGCTACAGTGGTGGATTCTTCAGCAGTCAAGATATCCATCTGTCACCCACCTGTCGGATTAATAAATTAATATATCCTTTATTATTTAATTTATTGTATATATCTCTATAGTTATATAACATATACTAATTGGAAAAAATTTTCGTGTATAAACATTTCTGAAGCGGATGTGGGTCCGAAATCGCTCACCATTGCTTGGTAACATGATATGATCTACACAAGAACAGATACTACATGTATCTGACGTAAAAAACGATATAAAGTATGTAAGATATGTAATACGATATAAAAGTATGTAAACTATTTAACTTTCTTCGTAGTTTATTTTACGTTCGAAACACTGAATATTGTATCATCGACTTTTCAATATAGAACAATGTAAAGCATCTTAAATTGTTTGTAATGTCTTTTTTACATTGGTCATTTAAAAACACAGTATCTCTTTCCTACTCTATTTTTAATGTGTCGGAAGGCTGTGTTTTCTGGGAGTGGCTATTCCTGATACGCTTATTTTACTTTTTTCTTTTTTCAGAAATTTAAAAGACAAAAAAGACTTTTTACGGCTAACACAGCAAACCTTATTACAATCCAGCAAACTTATTTTTATCTGACCTCTGAAAGGAGATGATAAACAGGTGGAGTATTATTAAGAATGTTTTATAAACGCTATGAAAAGGTCATTTAAAGGATCAAGAAATGCACCTTATCAAGGCAAAGATGTATCTTTTCTACCAATCTGAGACATTAAATTTATTATTTAGGTAGAAAGAAGCGGGGGTTCACGCATTAGACCTGGTCCGCATTCCATGTGTCCCAATTTTATCGAAGATACTCCTATTATTTTGTTACAGTAGAAAATATTCATATCAAGCAGGAAGCATTAATATAAGTCAAAAGAACTACATTTTTGTATCTATAATAACAATTCATAATCGATATACAAGTAAACAAGTTTAATTAACCTCGTTCGATAAAAGTTTATCTCAAAAATATTATTTCAGGCAAAAAAATGTGGTCTACGTCCTAGATTTATCGAACAATCGGGCTGCATTGTATATTTATTTCATCGATATCTTTTGTGGGTTATTAATCAATAGAATAATTATATTTAGCTATTCTGTTTATACCGCATATAAAGGTTTAATCACATTGTTTTCATAAGAATATACAATCGTTTTTTTTTCTCAAATTTAATATTATGTTGCAATTGTTAAAGCAGTTATACATGTAAGAAGATGAACTTAGAAGCACGAGAAGTTCACTTACCTAAATTTGTCGTGAATTCGCTTAACAAGCTTCAAATCAAACAAGGAAGTAAATTACCGTACTGTACATGAATGCATTCTTTGAAAAAGAAAGTGAATTTGGAATAGAAAGTACACTTTAAAGTTAAAGCATTTTAATATTATCATCATAAAGTAAATTATACATAAATTATACATACAAAATAAAATATGTATCTCATTATAAAAGTTTACAACTTACTTTTCAGAAAAGTGAAATAGTCCAGTAAGAAGGAAAACGAAACTTGTTACTTTTCACAAAGCAATAATACGAGCAGTAAAGATAATTGGCACATACTAAACATCTGTAATTCGCAATATGTTTTGTACAATAGCATTAAATGTAGAATTTAACTTCTGTTTTACGAAAAATATTATAAAATAACTTCTTTAACCAAACTTATCCTACATAGATAACATAGGTCACTGATAATAACTGCAGGTGCAGATATAAATATCATAAGAATACAAAAAAGGGAAATAAGCACATCAGGAATAACCACATACGGCAGAAACAGTCGAGAAGAAGAGAGGAAGAGAGAGCAAGGTTTATAAATTGACCAATTTCAAAACAGACACCACACACAAATAACGAAAATGAAACCCCGAAGCGTAACCGCCTTGGAACGGTCAGTGGCAAAACAATTTGCCACTGGGGGTTTCAACCAGGTTCTAGGGTGCACCAGCCTTATACTTGCCCCAACACGTTCTCATATGAACAAACAAGTTGTTTTAGTGAAAAAAAACTCCATCCCATCTATCAACTCGACAATTTTGCATACAAAAGCAAACAACTTACAAAACATAAATTAAAGGCTAATAACATTGCCAAGCAAACAGGCGGGTACTCAATGATCTTACTAAGACAAGATCCACTGGAGTTAAATCAGCAAGAACATAATGACATGGATAGACAGAAAATCCAATTTTATAAACCGTTTTCCTTTATGGTAAGAAATGTTTGATTTCTAACAATGATAAATAGTCCACATGCTTAGTGTTTAAACTGCAAGCTATATCCTTTTTCTCAATCGTTTTTATTTCTCGAACCTTCTATTGCCACGAGTCAATTTGTTATTGCACTTCCTCAATATTTTAATCGGATGCATATGCTGCCAAAGTTGCGACAAAACAATAAACATAAGAAACAATTACAATTTCATGCTTCACGAGTTCCATTGGAATTTATAACCAAACATAAAATACCAAATTTAGCTCCTTTTACAAAATCTCTAAATGTTAGAACAAGACCTACTTTTGCATTTCGTTTCAAAAAACAGGTAAACGTACAGTTATACATGAATTTGTATGCGAAAGCCCGTAAGTTCTAAGAGCTAATAATATTTCTTTGACGAACTCAAAGTAGCGGGTCTGTATTTCGTTTAAAACGCTGACAGCTGATCTTGTTACTTAAGAATCCTTTACATAACAAAACTTTTAAAAACATTCCTGTTTTATTTATCAATTATCACAGTGGCGCATAAACATGCCGTGTGGCGACCTCCCCGTACATCCAATCAGTGTTGTTATAATTTAAATAACCATTTGAAGGCCATCGAATAAAAAACTGAGTATTTTAAGTTTCATTTTGACATTTGACATTTTTGTGTCAAACTTTTGCGTTTAACTCGCCGTAGTTTGTTTATTTCAAGAGAAATGTTGCGACACTTGCAGAACATAGTCATTGTTATTCACCAGAGCGCTGATATGTTTCATTTTTAGAAGGTTTTGAATATCCGGAGATACAAACGAAATACTTACACCGCCTCTCCTCTAAAATTATTTATCGTGAGCTGTATGTGGGAGAGCCACCTGTACTTGGGAGAGCCGGTACCAGGGTGTGGTTATTTGCACTTCAATTATGCACAAGAACAACCAATCAAACCGAGCCTGCAATAATTTGATATTTTCCGTGTTCGGTGGCTTTCAATGTTTCATTTTATCTATAACATTGATATTTTACTTGTGGGTTGGAGTGCTTTCACCAAGACAACTTGTATTTGTTTTGTGATATGAGAACCTGTTGGGGCAAGTGTGAGGTTGGTGCACCCTAGAACCTGGTTTCAACCCCCAGTGGCAATTTGATTTGCCGCTGACCGTTCCAAGGCGGTAACCTCTCGGGTTCTCATTTTTGTTAATTGTTAGTGGTGTCTCTTTTAAACTGATCATTTTATTAACCATGCTCTCTCCCTCTCTTCTTCTTGACTGTGTGGGGAGGCTGTTTTTTCTGAATGTGGCGATTCCTGATATGCATATTTCACCTTTTTGTAGTTCACCAGCTTTACTCTTGTAGCTCGGTAACAAAACTCTGTGTAGTCATCAGTTTTTTTTCATATCAAGGTATGATGCTGAATTCAAACTATGCATTTCAATCATAATGGGATGTAGTATATAGGCAAATTAAAACTATCGTTTATTGTGAATACGGATGGTATGTACTCTGTCTGCCTCTTGCATGGTTGGCTATGCGCTGCTGCCTTATTTGTATGACTTAAGGGCTATATATACATCTCATTACGTCCAACAGCAGTTATACAACGATCCTTTTTGCCCATCTGAATCAAAGATAAGGCATAGATATTTTTTCACATCATTTATTTATTTTTCCCGGTTATATTTTTTAACCGACATAATATTTTATAGAAGCAGAATGATCAATACTTATGTAAGAAAACACACCAGTAGTTAAAATAATGTTTATTGTCTCTTGATACTTTATAAATGTTGTTACAATAGATGAAAAGGGAACTTTGAAGACCATCGAACACGACAAATATGAAAATATTACAGGCTCGGTTTGATTGAGCCTGTTCATATGCAGCAATGGAAATGTTTATAACTGCCCACGCCGCCTAGTCCCGGGTTGGGCGCAACTCAATATTTACACCAATAAACAGTACAATTTTGATCCATCCCAAACGATGGTATGCATATGGCGGTGAACATGGAACCTTCAATGCGGTATTTTCAGATTAATACCATTCCATGTTCAGCGGCGTATGGTCCCCAGATAAAAGAATGGGTTTGCCCTAAACGAGAAAACAATGGGCGAAACTAAACAGAATAGAATTTTGACAGGGGATCTTAGAACATAAATGCTGCATATCACAGACAACGCCAAAGGCAAAATTTAAAAAGCAGGAAGTATATCTTTGGGGGTGATTGAACAATATATAAATCTATATTGGCTGGGATATTGAAACCACCCATCTTTAAACTGGCTAAAATATTAAAAACGAAAGTAAAAGTAAATTTAGAAGATATAAAGTCAGTTTTTCATAAGCTAAAACTCAAGAATATTAATATGTACAACACTCTGTTCTTTAGGTAACGCAAAGCTGACAATAACTATTGTTTATTCTGGAGTACAAACTTTAATTTTGATAAATGTTCATGTATTCAGCTGATTATATAGCTAGTATATGACGATCCGAGTACTATGACAAAATCATTCAGACCGACGTAAATGCTTTAATGGAATCATCAAACGCTTCCCACCAGGCTGTGCCAGATTTCGGTGACACTGTTCCAGTAAAAATACAAGTAAATGTTTGATCGCGATAGGTTGTTATTTTTTCATCTTTCTGGTGTTCCCACTTGTGAAACATTTCACAGGCTTTAAATGCGTCTTTCGAATATCCGGTGTCTTTACTAAGATCTGCGACGAAGTCAGTTTGGAAATCGATATCGTCATGGCAGTCCTTCAAGTCGGATATTCTCGTCACCCAGTTTTTGATATGCTCTTGCATGAGTGACAGGGATTTCTGCTGATCTTTTAATGTTCCTAGAATAAATCTGAAATAAAATAAAAACGCATATAGTGCATGTGTCTTCGATATTTTGGCTTATATCGTAAGTATATTTTGGCTTATATCGTAAGTATATCGAAAGCTAATACGGTAGATATGAAAAAAAGTTCTGTTAAACCATGTATCATCGGTATTTATGAATACTAAACATGCCCGTGCAATATTTATACTCTATTGGACGAACTTGACAAAAATGAAGCATACTTATATGAATAGTCAATATTAAAAGGTACATATAAAAGGTTGTGTTCGGCCGTATGATCTTCATGCTTAATCCTGAAACATGTCCGTGCATTTATATTACATATGACGTTCATGTACTTCCATTTATGTGTCGGAAAAAAGAAGCAATATTTGTTTCGACGACTTTCAATTCGTGAATCGTTAATTTAAACAGTTTTACTTGTTTCTAAAAAAAAAAAATTATCAAACATTAAAAGTCGCATGAACGTGTGTGAGTGACAGAGTGAAGAACGTTTTGTCTAGCAGCTGTGTTACTTGCAAGCCCTCCAAAGGGCCTGTACGTCATATAACTTACTTGCAAGCCCAAAGGGCCTGTATGTCAAACAAATTACTTGCAAGCCCAAAGAGCCTGAACGTCAAACATGGTAAAGGAGTAGTACTGGTCCTGGATTCCCCAAGTACAAAACCTTGTTATTGCCACCGCCCATCCATAACGTTCCTTTGTATAAGTTATCAGGGTATAGAGAACACTTTGACCTCAGCCGAAGTCTGTCCTCCACGAACGGAAATCTGTAGAGATATCCGGTGCACAAAATTATGCAATCGAATTCCTCAGATGTTCCGTCTTTAAAGTGGGCCGTGTTTTTTTCAAACTTTGGTACCAGTGGTCGCTCTGTTATTACTTTTGGCTATTTAAAACCCATTTGTTTCGTTCTCCATGTGCAGACGACATTCTTGGCGCCATATTTCAGACACTGTAGCGCAAGATCTTCTGCGGAATAATGAGACCCGATCAGAAGCAAACGCTGACCTTTGAACTCTCGCGCATCTCTGAAGTTGTGGGAAAGTAGTATACGACCCTCGAAAGTCTCAAATCCTGGAAAAGAGGGCACGTTCGGTACGTTGAAGATCCCTACAGCAACGATGACGTGAGTGAAAGTTTCCATGAACGCCGTGTTTGTAACAAGGTTGTTTATGGTGACATTGAAATTATCGCTTGCATCAACATACTGGACATTCTGAACAACACTGTTGAACTGTACAAACATCTTAAGGTCTTTGTCACTTGATTTTACTCTTCCTGAAAAATCAACAACATTACACCATTCGAGAAAACATACTATTTGAGGAAATTAGTGAAAAACCATGTTAGATGAAAACAATATGTCCAAGAGAGCTAAGTAATCAGTGTTTAAAATATGTGTAAAGCCACTTTTGCGATTGTCTTAATCCAGTTTTAGTAAATAAATCTTTTTTCACGAAATGTAGTACTAAGAAGTAAATAAAGCTCTCTTAATTGTCGGTTTACCATCAAGGTAGTCTCTTAAGACAGCTCTGGGAGGGTAAGAAGGTACGGCCTTTCTGAAGTTTTTCTCGAAGGTATAATCAGGAAACTCCAGACACTCTTTGGGCGAATTAGACCACAAATGCCTATACATTCCACCATGACATGACTCTCTAAATTCATCCGTTCCTTCAAATAATGAGGTAACAGGACGTTTAAAAGATATTGCCTCTACCTAGGAGCGAACCCTCACCGTCACGGCAACAACGCCTAGCCCTGCAATTCCGACGACGCAACTAATTTAGCTAACCGGGACAAACCCCAAAAAGGTTGATCGGATAGCCATGATATACGTTATCATCACTACATCGGTAACGAGTTATTTTTACTTATATCAGTACTGACTATACTGACTTTGACTATATGTACTCGGAGACTTTTTACGGTCGCCAAACTGCACAAATAGCGCTACGGTAAATTTCAAAGATATTGCCTCTACCTGGGAGCGATCCCGCACCGTCATCAGTTGCATCAGTTTGGGATATGAATGCGTGTTATGTTTGCGCCATCATATGACTGTCGTGTTCAATTTCCAAATAGAAATTCCATTTGTTAATTACGGAGTCAAAATGGACGTGTCTTGTTCGCTTTAGCTCCCCTTAAATATATGGAGGATTTTAGTCGATCAGTTTAACATAAACCTGCGCTTTTCAACATAAACAGATTGAAACGTTTAATAATTGACCACCACATAGCAAGTTGGTTTTAAGTGGTAACGTCCGTTATAAATGTGAGAATTGGACGGATCTTAGTTCAAACACTTAAATTCCTATTAACCGAGAGAATGGACGTATTCATTAAATTTAATTTAATTTAAAATACTATTTTAGATGAAAAGGGAACTTTGAAAGCCGATGAACACGACAGATGAAAATATTGCACGCTCAGGTTGATTGAGCCTGTTCATGGGCAGTAACGGAACTGCACAATACTGCTCACGCCGCATAGCTGCGGGTTGAGCTCAACTCAATATTTACAATAATAAACAGTACAATATTGATCTATCCCAAACGACGGTATGCATATGGCGGTGAACATGGAACCTTCAATGCGGTATTTTCAGATTAATACCATTCCATGTTCTGCGGCCTATGGTCCCCAGATAAAATAATGTGTTTGCCCCAAAACGAGAAAACAATGGACAGAACTAAACAGAAAAGAATTTTGACGGGATCTGAGAATGTAAATCCTGCATAACACAGACAACGCCAAAGGCAAAATTATAAATGCAGGAAGTATTTCATTGGGGTGACGGAACAATATCCGAAGCATTAGCTTTGAATACGCACCAGTCATTTATCTATATAATGTTTAATTGGTAATCCTGATGTTACATATCCACAAAACATATGAACATTAAACAATATATCAGATATTGCATAATTATACATGTACACACATTTCAATCTGTTTATTAGCAATCGAAGTGGTAAAAATACTGATTTAGTAATTAACGGAAGATTCAAAATAGCTCTGAAAACTCTGTATCTACGATTTTCTTAAGTTTTTTTTTACTGACTTCTACTTTCGAGGAAGTTAGTGAGGATCTGACGCCAGAGGCTTAAGGCCGTTCATGCATAAAATGGGTCGATGTTTGTAATTTGGAAAACAACGCGAAAATATAGAACGTTTTGGCATTCTGATATGCTTTTTTTCACTTTTTTTACAAAATATTGTTTAAATAAAATATCATTTGAAGTATGTGTTGAGCAATGATGCGGCTCAATGATTTAGGTAAAAACACAATTAGTTAATTCAAAAGCGATATTGCTGCCATGCAACCTTGTGAACAGAGAATACATTTTACATCATGAGCTACGATTTAAGAATTGACATCCCTATTTCTGGATTATTCCAAATATCTATAAATACAGATAACATTCACGGCATCAATGAGTACAATTGGAATATACACCCCAGGTTTGACCTTGATGACGGTTCAATATCTTTCACGGGAATATATGTCAAACAATAATATAAAGTTAAGGCCAGGCCTTTTCCCGCTTTGTTCAGGGAAATATCAACAATTTATTCAGCAGCATGTTATATGTGAAAAAGTAAATCATATTTATTTTGTTCCTGAATATAATATTTTAACATTTATTTATGCCTTGAGAACTACGATTTCATACATTGTAAAGATTGTTATCTTGCGTCTAAAAAACCGCTTCTTCTGAGTTTCAAATGTTTTTCTTTCAGGTATCCTAATAAGCGTCAGTGTTAGAAATTAATTGCATTTACATTGTTAAAACAACAAAAAAGAACGTTAATAAAATTGAAGTGTACACAACGTACACAATACACGTACTTATTATAAACTAAACCCATTTGCTGTCAAGCTCTGATAAGATGATTGCTTTAAATCTTTGAAATAGAAGAAAAATGTACTTTGAATGTCATCGAACACACCAAAATATGAAAATAAATCATGATTGGTTTTATTAAGCCTGTTTAAGTTTGAAGCTATGAATATGCTTTATATAACACTTTACACTCTAAAATGTTATATACAGATGCTTGCATGAGCAAATATTATTGAATTACTCTAAATAGGATTACAGCAAACGAACTGGAAAGATTTATATAAATCGATGCAAACTTAATAAAAATGATAGCAGTCTTGATACAGTCAAACCTCTTGTCCTTGGCTGTAATACGAAAAGTAGATCTAACAGCATTGCGTAGAGGTCATATCAGTTTGACCTAAATAAAAAAATTTGTATAAGGTTTGCAACCGAGTACGCGCTCTTTCTATATAGGAAAAAAGCGCACTGGTTACATGCCCAATGAAACCTCTGTGAAGGACTTTTATACATATAAAAGCCAACTATTGATAACGTGCTCGCAGGCCGCGTTTCTCTTATTGGTGGATATATGTTAATTCATATTTGAAATATCCTTTTTGGGGGATACAGATGGTATGTAATGCGTCTGTCTCTTGCATGGTTGGTTAGGCACTTGCATCGTATTTGTATATATTTCTGGTTATCTACACATTTCATTTAAGACAAATGTCAAAAGTTGATGCATCCACAATTTGCTTTCTGAAAATATAATTTTTGTTTGAACGAATTCAAGACAAAATCTTCATGATTAAAGTTATGCTTTTTCTGAAACACTGGAATTAAGTATCACCAAGGAATTAAGTAAGAAAATTGTAGCCTTACACATATAAAGTATTTGCAAGGTTGATGACCATTATTTAACATTGTCAGCGTTTTATATCTGTAATCGTTCAGTACGCCAAGGTAAACAGGTCACGTCATTTGAGCATCAGTCGATCCCGATATGTTATAAACAAGGGCAACTGTACATCTTTTTCAGTTACTTCAGAAATTGCATTCTATGTTATCAAAAGTTTCATTTCGCAGAAGGAGTATCCTTAAATGATGCTTATTATAAGAATTCGTGAAATTTCAATTGTTATGTTATAAAATGTGTTCATGTATGAACGCCTGGTGTTTTAAGTTTTGAATCTTTTATAGAAAAAAAGGCATAACATTGTCTGCACTGGAATATATATCTTTATATGTTAATAAAATATAAATGGTTAAATACTTTACAAAACTGGGATCATTTTTATCATGTATTGAAAATAACTAGAAAGCAAATACATTTTCTGATACGGTCACCTCCAATCCCCCATTAACATTTACTGTAACCATTAATCGGTGTAAAGCGAAAGTATATTTTAATGTCTCAATGATTTAATAGCTCTTCCCACCCAGAAAACAGAGCCTCCTCACACACAAAAAACGTATGAAAGAAAAAAGAGTGTATGGGTGAAAAAAAGATTATCTTAAAAAAAAACACGACGCATAACTTAAACAACAAGAACCAGAAGGGGTTGCCGCCTTCGAACGGTCACTGGCAAAACAATTAGCCTCTGCGGGTTCTAAGGTGCACCAACCTCAAACTTGCCTCAACAGGCAGGTTCCCATATGAACAAACAAGTACAAGAAGTATCGGTTAATTAGACCCAACCCATCATCAACTCGACAAGATTATATTGGGAAGCATTTAAGACATAAACAGCTTGTAGCACTGTCAAGCAAACAGGTTGGTACTCAATGAAAATATCGAGACCAGAGCCTTCTTGCCTGCTCCGGTAGTGTTCTTTGTAATATTTAATGTCGTCTTTCTTCCTTCAGTTGTTCTTATTAATTGTTTACAACTTTATGTAAAAAAATCAGTTTCTAAGTTGCTTGTTTTATTTCTTTCTTTATTTATAATAATGCATGTTTTTAACAAACTCATGTAACTCTTGTATTTTTTTTATAAATTCAAAATTAGGAGAAAAACAAGGAAAAACACCATATGTTTGAGTTTCTTCATGTGTTGAACTCACAACTACATGAAGTATCGCCCCTTGTTTCGTATGAGCCCGCATAGTCCGGTGAGTAGTTTAATGCTCTACCCAAAAGATTCCCGAATCCTGTTTTTACACACAGTTACCGTTTTTTAACCATTTCTGACGGTCTGTTATTGTACAATTTTGATTTTAAATTAAGCGTCTGCCAGCCTCATCAACCTTCCAGAAGTCAACTTTAAAGACTTGGAAAGTAAACACGAGACAAGTACAATGCAAGGTTTCTGTAAAGATATAGATAACTCTCATAGCATTTGTTTTGTCAATCATTTCGATTGTTTCCGCTTTATTCGCTTGCGCGATAAGTGTCTTGTTTTGGTCAACATGCTTTTTAATGCAGTAAGTTATATGTAATTTCAAAAATTAATAAATTATAAACCCTTCGAGGTCGTTAATGGTTGTAAACTTTTATAGTACGGTTGTTTATATTTATTGTGTCGTATACGCTCCTTGTAGGTTTAACAACAAGTAAAATAGATGAAAAATTAATCGAATGCCACCAAACACGTCACATTTCAAAATATTACAGGCTCGGTTTGATGGAGACTGTTTTAGTGCAGACGTCCACGCCGCCTAGCCACGTGTTGAGCGCTAAGCAATGAAAATAAGTCATGAAGATGCACAGCCTTCCCACACAGCCATAAGATGAAAAAGAGGAAATAAATTTAAAAAATAATCATTTTCATAAAGATTAAAAATCACAAACAAACATAATTCGATTGGATACTGCCTTGAACGGTTAGCGACCAGACCTTCGGCTTAAACAAAGTTCTACGGTACATCAACGGCACACTGGACCTGTTTGGTTCAAATATGAACAAAACTACACGTATCGTTATTGTGAAATAACGCAATCGCAGCCATTAATCGTCATGGCTGCATGGAAATAAAATTAAAACATACACAATATTCGACACTCAAAGCACTGTAGGTTAAAATAAATTACCCACCCGTCGGGTCTGCTTTTGTTGAAGTGCCTGTGAACTATAAACTAGTAGTCACCGTTTTTAAGGACATATTACCAGATTAAGATCTTATTGAAAAATTTGTTAAAACAACGTACATTTTGAAGGTGGTTAATATTAAAATGTTTAAATTTGTTGAGAATATTATACATGTTTATAGAAGATGTTTCGTTTTAAAATGTTTAACTTTGTTAAAAATATTACACACGTTTATTGAAAAGATGCATAATTTTAACATGATTTAAATAAAGAATATATTTATAAGTTTGACGGTCTTAATACATCTGTAACTAACGACGATACAAACGAAGTTTGAACGTTAGGGATACGACTTTTCTTTAAGGGAGGTAACTCGTTGGCGAAGTCCCAACATTGGTGACAATATACTTTATAAAAGGAGCTTATTCGTTGGCAAATTTCCAACATTTTTGACAACTGACTTTTCAAAGGGAGGTTACTCGTTGGCAAACTCCCTATGTAATTTGACATTTTTAGTTCAATTGTATGTTTTACGATTATTCAATATCATAAAACTCTTGCAGGGCTAGGCGCTGTCGCCGTTACGGTGCAGGTTCGCTACCAGGTAGAGGCAATATTATTTGATTATTTTAGGAAATTGAGACTATAATTGACGAGAGGGCTTTACGGATTTTCAACTCAAACATTTGAATTTGTTTTAGCGTTGAGATAAGGAATTTTTAAATAAAATTCCATATATTATGGTTTAATATTTTATTGTGTTCAAATTATGGGTTTATAGTGTGATTTTACGAATAAAATGGTTTTGTATTGAATTTTACGCTTTACCTTCTAGTTTCACCTTCTAGTTTGTACACCAGTTGCAAAACAGCATAAACATTTCAGTATTGGACAACTACGGGTTTATTGTCACTCGCAGGAAAAAAGAAATGTAAATGTAAAATTGTGCGTTTTCAAAGTCGCCGAGTGAAATAAAGTTGTTCAACAAAATTTTTAATGAACAAAACTAAAGAAATGCCAATACAGAAACGAAATATTTCAAAAATTCATAACATTATTTTACTAGTTCGCCAGGTATAATTCCAGAGTCCTCCCCATGTACTTTGCTTCTCGTAGCAGACAACCTCTACATCCTTTCAGATTACACATGACATGTGAAAATAAATAACAAAGTTTATAGGCGCAAATAAATTTTGTTCTTGTATTTAAAGATTTAATTTATAGCTATGATATTCTTTGAAAAAAAAGAGTTTAAAGATCTTTAATAATTTTGTCTAGTTTTGGTCGCTTTGTTCACTTATCATTATAAGTTCACAAGTGAACAGAAAGTAAATATGTACATATTTTTTTCAAGAGACCTGGTTTCGTGACATAAAAATAAAGATCATCTTTGCACATTTTCCCCTGGCGTGGCTCATTTCTCCAAACATGATTGACAATGAAGTCCACATGCAAAACATATAAAAAACTATAATCTGTGTTGAGAACAAAATCATAAAGGATTAATGAACTGGTTCCTTAAATTATTTCCGACACAAACAGGATTAATGAACTGGTTCCCTAAGTGATTTCCGACATAAAAAGGAAAAATAAACTGGTTCTTTAAATGGTTTCTAACATCTAAATTATAACTGACGTAAAAAAGTATAAATGAATTGGTTCCTTAAGTGATTTCTCGTATAAACAATGAATAAGTAACAAGTTACCTTAATGATTTCTGGCATAAAAATGAATATGAAAAGAATTAATGAAATGGTTCCTTAAATGTTTTTACATAAAAAGAAACAATGAACTTGATCCTTAAAGGATTTCTGACGAAGGATTTCAGATAAAAGGAACAATGAACTGGTTCCTTAAATAACTTTTGTCGTAAAAAAGAATACTTAACAGGTTCCTTTAATGATTTCTGACAAAAAGAGAGTAGTAAACTGGTTTCTTGAATGATTTCTGACATTTGAGGGAATAATGAACTGATTCCTTAAATGATGTTCTGACATTTAAAGGAAAATGGTAAAGGTAAGGGTTTATAGTCTGGAAATTACGTATTCAAGCGACTTTTGCATTTACCCCCCTCCCCCCAACCCGACCTCCGATCACTGGATATAAGTCTGGATATAAGTCGTCCGTTAACATAAATCGGTTCCTTTAATTATTTCTGACATACTAAGGAACAATGAACTGATTCCTCAAATGATTTTCTGGTAAAGGTATGGGTTTATAGTCTGGAAATTACAGAACGTATTCAATCGATTGTTGCATTTACCACGCAATCCCCCGATCACTGGATATAAGTGAATCGGTTCCTTTAATGATTTCTGACATAAAAGGGAAAATGAATTGGTTCCTCAAATGATTTCGTCCGTTATTAATGAACTGGTTTCTTTAATGATTTCTGACATAAAAGGGAACAATGAACAGGTTCTTTAAATAACTTTTTACATAAAAATGAGTAATGAACTGTTTTTAAAAAAAGTATTTTTATTATAAAAAAGTATAATGGATTTGTTCTTGAATTACTCCTGTCATAAAAATGAATCATCAACAGGTTTCTCAACGCGTTTTTTCTTGTAATGTTCTGTTATCTACGTTGAGTTGTTTTACATCGTTTAAAGGTATTTTGATACCACATAGGTTCTGAAGAATGTTTAAGAAAATTCCTCATTTTACGAATAAATCCTTTTTTTCAATCCATAAACGATTTCATAAAAAAACGCAGCAGGTCATGAGCTAGACCAAACTAAACATATCGGAAAATTCTCATCCAGAAAAATGCAATATTCAGGAAGCAAACAAAATAAGAGTAGATTCTGAACGGTCATATATATTATTTAGAGAATAATATATGGGTGGTCGGGGGCGGATGTTGATAATTGCCCCGCTGAAGAGATAAAATGCCCGAGGGCTTTAGCCCGAGGGCATTTTATCTCTAGCGGGGCAATTATCAACATCCGCCCCCGACCACCCATGAATTGTTCTGTATAATACATATGTCAGTTTTCCCTCGATTACTGTACCGGTGAAATCCGAGGTTTACCTTAACCGCAGGGCAAAGGGAAATAATTATGTTAGAAGTTGTGTCAAAACTAGATAAATTACTGTCAATAAACAGTCTAGCTTCTTCGTCGGTTAAATGATTGTTTTCTTGAGGCAACTTAGCAGTAATTCCATCTAAATCTAGAATTCTATTTGCGAGCGACTCCAGCGTACGCTCACCCGTGGCCATTTTGCTGTCGGGAATGCCGCTAATGACGTCATGCAAAACCAAGCGTTGCACGTGCGTCTTTTCCAAAGGCTTTTATCGCATAATTGCCCTCCACGTGCGGGGCAATTATGCGATAAAATCTGCCGAGGCCGAGTAATAATATTTTTTCAACGTAAATTTGTTACTATATATAGTAACATATGTATTATAATACTATATCAATGTCTGTGTCAGCTTATTACCTGCTTGATGTCATGATGTAAAAACGGATAATTAAGATAAATATTTCTTTCGAGAGAACAGTATCGATCCTGAGAATGTAATGTCTTTTTTCTATAAAAACTTTCAAACATTAAAACATTGATATGAGCCCGAAATTACACAACGTCTAGCGGAGCGAGGACCGGCGAGTACGGGGGATGACTGATGCCGAGTATTATTTGTGTTTCACCATGCGAAAGCTTTATTAGCAACTTGTAAACAAATGCTCTAGATTTGAGGTGGCTTCATAACTTGTTTTTATTTCTTAAGCGTGTCGTTTGGTGTCAATTTGCTTTTATCACAACATGTGTTGATCATAATGTGCACCGCGGCTTCTTCAAACGTTGCGATTTTCATAAGAAGTTAATGTTTACCCATTAGCATGAAACAAACACTACTCTTATACAAATTATGGCAACTTTTTGAAACTTTGCTTATTGATTTCAGAATGATCACCAATTACGGCAACGTTAACAATTTGCGGCTTAAATGGCATTGTGTAATGTATTAATTGTTTAAAGTAAATTATTGAATTCCAAATCATAGCGCTTTTTGACGTGCGCCGCCGATCGCTTTCACGGCTTAATAAAGTGTATGTAATTTCTTTATTTTAGATGCCTTTTCTTTGAAATTCAACACACTTGGTACTCAATGATTTATTAACTAACTGTAAAATTAGCTTTCAGATATGTTCAGTAGATTTCTTTTTATTTAAATAGTCTACGATTTATTGGGACAACCCTCGTATTAAACGTATCTGAAACGTATGCATAATGATAGTTGCTTGATGATGTTTCGCTTTAATGACGTGACACGAATGTTAATAATCCATATCGTTCAAAACTTTGATAACTATACGTATATTAACATTCGGGTCAGTAACCATGTCGTCAAGAGATAGGCGAGTGTGTATAATCGGTGCAGGTCCCTGTGGCATGTGCGCGTTATATCACTTTGCAAAGGAATCTGGAAGTGATGTAGAGGTCGTCTGCTACGAGAAGCAAAGTACATGGGGAGGACTCTGGAATTTTACTTGGCGAACTGGTAAATTTTATAATTGTTATATATTCTTTTTTACCTTTCCATGTTTTTCATTAATTTTAAAAACGCACAATGTGTCATTGTTTTTTTCTACAAACGTTGTTTTATATGTAATTAAAGTTCAATTCATAAACGAATTAAGTTTTCACATAAATCATTGAACCGCATCATTGATTGCATATTCCAAATGATTCTGTTTTGCATTTGGTGAACTAGTTTTTTGGTCAAGAGTGAAATTTTATTTAAACAATATTTGGTAAGATAAAATTATCACAACCATCGTTGTAGCACATGTAAAGGGGAATCTTCATGCCAAATGATGTTGTCCTAATGTGGCGCGAACCCGTACCGTCAGGGCGACAGCGCCTAGCCATGCACATCGGACAACACAGACGACTGAGCTAACTGGGACAACCCCAAATAAGGTTATAGGATAGCCCTGATAAACGTTATCATCACTGCATGACATCGGTAACGAATTATTTTACTGACAACAGTACTAAATATATTTTTTCAACAAAAACGTTTGAAGCAATAAGCATGACAATTTTATGCTAAATATTTTCTTTCTTATTAATGAGGTTATGACAAATAGATAAGACATTATAAAAAATACCATAACTACTTAGATGGCTGCCATAATGCAAATTGTTGCATATTTTCGCGTTGTTTTCCAAATTACAAACACCGACCCATTTTATGAGGTACGGCCTGAAGCCACTGGCGTCAGATCCTCACTAACTTGCTCAAAAGTAGAAGTCAGTAAAAAATTAAGAAAAATCGTAGGTACAGAGTTTTCAGAGCTATTTTGAATCTTCCGTTCATTACTAAATCAGTATTTTACCACATTTATTGCAAATAAACAGATTGAAATGTGTCTTCATGTATAATTATGCAACATCTTAATTTTCATATGTTTTGTGGATATGTAACATCTGGATTACCTATTATACATTATACATAACATTATATCGATTAATTTCAAGTCATTTGACTGGTGCGTTGTCAAAGCTAATGCTAGCTGTGGCTGAATCGTACATCTAAACAACGAACTGGTTATTGAATAAGCAAATATGGCAAATAAAGGTAACATGAAATTTAATCTGAACCTCGTTTAAACCCCCAGTGGCAATTTGTTTTGCCACTGACCGTTCCAAGGCGGTAACCCCTCTGGTTCTCACTTTCGTTAATTGTTTGTGGCGTCCATTTTGAAACTGATTATTAATACCATTCTCTCTTTTCCTCTCTACTTTTTAGCTGTGTGGGGAGGCTGTGTCTGCTGGATGTGGCCATTCCTGATATGCATATTTCATATTTTTAATGAATAAGTCCATTCTCTCTGTTAATAGGAATTTAAGTGTTTGAACTTAGATCAATTAGATAGTCAATTATTAAACGTTTTAATCCGTTTGTGTTGAAAAGCTCAGGTTTATGTTAAACTGACCTATTAAAAGCCTCCAATTAAGGCGATGATTAAAGACATGGCCAATGACTGAATAGGATAAGCTATAATAACATTTCTGTTTAAAAAATCAATGAAAAGACAGTAAATGTTTTATCTGAGAACTTTAAAATATTTAAGGGGAACTAAAGCGAACAAGACAAGTTCATTTTTACTCCGTAAACATGAAATGGAATTTCTATTTGGAAATTGGGAAAGGCTGTCAATACATGTATGATTGCGCAAACGTAACACGCATACCTATCCCAAACTGATGCAGTTTTTAAACGTTCTGCTATCTCATTATTTTAAAGGAACAGATGAATTTGGAGAGCCATGTCATGGTGGAATGTATAGGCATTTGTGGTCTAATGGACCCAAAGAGTGTCTGGAGTTTCCTGATTACACCTTTGAGAAACACTTCGGAAAGGCCATACCTTCTTACCCTCCCAGAGTTGTCTTACGGGACTACCTTGAAGGTAAATTGCTGTGTTCTTGCCCGACAATTAAAGAGGGTTTTTTTTAATACTTAGTTCTGTATTTCGTAAAATAACGTTCTTTTTCTAACACTCGATAAAGAAAATTGCAAAAGGGCTTTAAACATATACAGAACAAAAATAAAATGTATCCACATTTTATGCTTATATTCTCATTAACATGTTTCAAGCAACGCTTTGAATGGTGATTTATTAATGTTATTCCAAGTTGTTTTTAAGTTTAATTTATCAAGAACATAATTTTCTACTCCAAGACCGGATAACTGTCCATCGAATAACAATTAATAATGGATTACAAGACACTTCATATTAAAGTTAAAGTAAGCTAATCGGAAATGATGGGGATTTCTAGCGTTCTTTTAGTAATGAATGTTTTGTGATTTTATTAACGTCAAGAACTGGAGAAATTGATTTAATTCCAAAAAAAAAATGTGAATAACATTTAGAATCACTTATTTATTCCTAAACCCTTATTATAGCAAAGAGAAATATAAATAAGTTGTGACTGAAGATTTTCAAGAACATTATATTTAATTCCAATGATTACATAAATACATATTTGTTCAAAGAAAAAAATTTCTTTTGTATTTTCCCATTTTACAAAATTAACGGTAGAAATGTGGATACTTTTTTTATTTTTGCTGAATAGATTTTCAACATTGATTAGTTAACTTAAATCTCTTGGACATTTTGTTTTCATCTGCAATAGTTTTCACTTATTTCCTCAAATCGTACTTTTTTCTTGAATGGTGAAATGTTGATTTTTCAGGAAGAGTGAAATCAAGTGACGAAGACCTTAAGAAGTTTGTACAGTTCAACAGTGTTGTTCAGAATGTCCAGTATGTTGATGCAAGCGATAACTTCATTGTCACCATAAACAATCTTGTTACCAACGCGGCGCACGTAGAAACGTTTACTCACGTCATCGTGGCTGTAGGGATCTTCAACGTACCGAATGTACCCTCTTTTCCAGGAATTGAGAATTTTGAGGGCCGCATACTGCATGCCCATAACTTCAGAGATGCGCGAGAGTTCAAAGGTCAGCGTTTGCTTCTGGTTGGATCGAGTTATTCCGCAGAAGATCTTGCGCTGCAGTGTCTGAAATATGGCGCCCAGAATGTCGTCTGCACATGGAGAACAAAGCCAATGGGTTTTAAATGGCCTAAAGGAATTGCAGAGCGACCACTGGTACAAAAGTTTGAAAGAAACACGGCACACTTCAAAGACGGAACATCTGAGGAATTCGATTGCATTATTTTGTGCACCGGATATCTCTACAGATTTCCGTTCATGGAGAACAGGCTAAGGTTGAGGTCGAATATTTCTCTATACCCTGATAACTTATACAAAGGAACGGTATGGATGGGCGGTGGCAATAACAAGGTTTTGTACTTGGGAATCCAGGACCAGTACTATACCTTTACCATGTTTGACGTACAGGCCCTTTGGGCTTGCAAGTAAGTTGTTTGACGTATAATCCTTTTGGGCTTGCAAGTAAGTTGTTTGACGTATAATCTCTTTGGGCTTGCAAGTAAGTTGTTTGACATACCTGGCTCTTTGGGCTTGCAAGTAAGTTATTTGACGTACAGGCTCGTTGGGCTTGCAAGTACGTTTTGTGATGTCCAGGCTTTTTATGCTTGCAAGTAAGTCCCACAACTGAAAAGCAAAACGTTCCTGACTGCTTCTTTAACTCGTTCATGCCTCTTTAACGTTTGATAATTTTGTTTAGAAAAACGTAAAAGTGTTAATATTAACGATTTACGAATTGAAAGTCTTCGAAACAAAATGCAAGGACATGATTTAAGATTGAGCATCAAGGTCACATGGCCAACGTTCCTCCAATACAGTAAAAATAATGCACGGACATGTTTGAGGATTGATAAAGCAAGGCCACATGGATAAACACAACTTTTTCATATCTTCCGTATAAGCTACTGACTATTCAGTTATAAAGTGTACTTACGATATTAACTAAATACTTGCAATATAAGCGTATATATTTTATTACAGATATATTCTAGGAACATTAAAAGAAGAGCAGAATTCACTGTCACGCATGCAAGAGCATGTCAAAAAATGGGTGACGAGATTATCCGACTTGAAGGACTGCCATGACGATATCGATTTCCAAACTGACTTCGTCGCAGATCTTAGCAAAGACACCGGATATCCGAAAGACGCCATTAAAGCCTGTGAAATGTTTCACAAGTGGGAACACCAGAAAGATGAAAACATAACAACATATCGCGATCAAACATTTACTTGTATTTTTACTGGAACAATGTCACCGAAATCTGGTACCGCCTGGTGGGAAGCGTTTGATGATTCTGTTGAAGCATTTACGTCGATCTGAATGATTATTTTGTCATATTATTTCGATTATCATACAGTATAAGCTGACAATGTGCACCTTCGTGAAATTCTTCAAAATAAATGACAGCAACTGAAAGCTTTAAAGTTGCAAAAAGGCAGAGTATTGTACATATCTTGTTTGGTCATTTTGTTCGTTTTAGCTTATGAGACTAATTGTAAAGCTTAATAACAGAATTAATGAAAAGCCTAGATAAAATAAACAAAATCAATAGATTTTGCTTCAAATACTATTTTGTTTTATTCTGTTTATCTGTCTGTAAACTAACGGTACTAAACACGTCCAGATTCTTAACATTAGGGAATTTAAGTGACACAAGCACGCCAATTTTATCAATGTTTTTCAAAGAAAGACAACATCCAATAGCTTCCATTTCTGCTTTCAGTCTTGAGCGATGATAAAACGTCATTTGTACTTAAAGTATCATTCTTACACGATGATAAAAAGCGCCTGGAGTTCGCTCATTTTGACAACGTTAATGAAGAGTTTGAATTTAGATATGAGAGCTAGACACAACTTTTGTCAATAACATGGCGACAATGTTATTCACCTAACATCCCCAAATCTGATGCAGTTTTAAATAATTCAAGGAAAGGAAACCTTTTTGTTCCTATTACTTTTATGAAAATGATGATTTCGGCGAAAGATCCATAAAGGAATATTTAAGCATTTTATGGTGTAATGGACCGAAACACTACGAAACAACATAAGCAATCAACTGACCATGGAATGCCGAGGTTGATTCGATTTGTCAATTGCATTTATAGAATTGAATAATATGTTTTGATGACACTTTTGTTTATATAACCATCCCCTAAAACAACAAATGAGAAGGCAATGTTCATTCTAAGACCTTTTTTTTTAAAAAAAAACAGCTGATGTATTTAAAAAAGAAAATAAACCCTGTTGATTTCATGACTTTTAAGGAACGGATAAATTTGACCAAGCATGCCATAGTGGTATGTATCGAAACTTGTGGTCTACTGGGCCCAAAAGAATGTATTTACAAGATGTTGCTGATTTCATCTTTGAGGAACATTTTGGAATAGCCATACCTTCTTACCTTTTCCAGAGCTGTCCTACAAGATTATTTTGAGGGTAAGTTTGTAGAATTGTTTTCATTTAGTAGTGGTTTTCTAACTAAATCATCGCATTTTGAATAACGCCCGGTTAAGAGAATGCATAAATGTTTATTTTATGATTTAATAATTTTAACTATGACATATTTAAAATGATATTGCCTCTACATGGGAGGGAACCCGCTCCGCCACGGCGACAGCGCCTAGCCATGCAAATGCGCCGACGCAACCAGTTGAGCTAGCCAGGACAACCTCCAAAACATTTGATCGGATATCCCTGGTATACGTTATCATCACTGCATGACATCGGTAACGGAATAATTTACTGATAACAGTCCTGACTATACTAGCGCTTCTGTGAATCTTCAATGATATTGCATCTACCTAGGAGCAAACCCGCACCGCCACGGAGACAGCGCCTAGCCCTGAAAATCCGACGTCGCAACAAATTGCGTTAGCCGGGTTAACATCCAAAACAGGTTAATCGGAAATCCATCATACTTTCAGTTACTTAAAAGCTTGTTTTTACTTTTGTCTGAAATAAATTAATCATTAACCACAAAGCAGGATAACTGTTTTTTTTCTGAAATGGTTCGTGTTCTATTAGGAAGAATGAAAAAGAGTGACGAAGACCTTAAGCAGTTTGTTCAGTTCAACACCTTGGTCAAACTTGTACAATACGTTGATGCATCCGATAATTTCATCGTAACCATAAACAACCTTGTTACCGATGCGGCTCACGTGGAAACCTTCAACCACATCATCGTGGCTGTAAGGATCTTCAACGTACCGAACGTGTCCTCTTTTCCCAGAATTTTGAAAGTCGTATTCTACATTCCCAAAACTTCAGAGATGCGCGAGAGTTCAAAGGTCAGCATTTGCTTCTGGTTTGGTCGAGTATTTCCGCAGAAGATATTGCGCTGCTATGCTTAAAATTCGGTGCAAAGAATGTCGTCTGCACATGGAGAACGAAGCCAATGTGTTTTAAATGGCAAAAAAGGAATTGCAGAACGACCTTTGGTACAAAAGTTTGAAAAAAAAAAACATGGCACACTTCAAAGACGGAACATCAGAGGAATTCGACAGCATTATTCTGTACACTGGATATCTCTACTGGTTTCCGTTCATGGAGGACAAACTTCGGTTGAAGTCGGAACTGCGCTCAACCGTGGCTAGGCGGTGTTGGCAGTAATATGTATTATTTTCCATTATTGCTCATGAACAGGCTCATTGAAATCGAGCCTGCAATATTTGTGTGCAGAACACACACGACGCTATCGAATTCCAAACCGTTCACGTCATAGATCTTAGCAAAGATATCGGATATCCTTCGGATGCCATTACAGCCCGCGATTTGTTTTATAAGTGGGTAGCCCGGAAGAACGAATACACTCAACAAAAGTTCTAATTGGTCATCAATTGTATTTGTTTACAATGTATGCTAGTTTCGTTTCTTCCCTACGTCAAGAGAGGTTGTGAAAAGAACCGTTTTGTCTTAAAATCAATCATCTAATGTCTTTTTAATCTTTATTGATTGGTTTCTTAAATGAATCCAACACCATTTACTTACACCGCAGGGTCAAAATGGGAACAGTCTTTAATTGAAAGGGAGGTAATTTTAAAATTTGATGATTTGAAGGGGATTTATTTAAACAAGTGTGCTGTTGATTAATAAGCGTTTATGTTTTTCCTACTAATGTGGGGTCCTATTAAAACAAAACAAGAAATTAAGAGCAAATTTCTATTTGCTTGACCTTTTTATGCAAGAAATGCATTTTTAGCAAAATTAAGGATAACTCTCTCCAAATTGTTCCAAAGTCAATTATTACAAGATTAAAGTGTGCAGAACTGGCATATAATCGTAAATAAAGAGTGAATTCAATGTCTCTCTTATAATAAAATACGGACAAAAAGTGACCAATTAGAACTTTTTTGAGTGTATATTATAACTTATCGCGACCTAGCATACGCTTCAATATACACTGGAACGATGTCACTGACATTAAGTACAACCTGGTGGGGATCCTTGGACGCTTCTGTCGAAGCATTTTCTTCGCAATAGCTTTCACATTTTACTCGTACAAGCGAAGAAAATCTATATTTAATTACCATTTTTATACTGGCGCGCATGCGCCAGTATTAACTAACGATGCTGTGAACTCTGCGACGCGCAGTCCTTAACTTCGGGTGTATCATTGCGACCACGAGAGCGTATCAAGTAAGTGGTCACCGCGAGAGCAGGCCGAAATGTTCTGCACAAGTGTGAAGCACAATGCAGCACACCATTCCACGAATTCTGAGCGATTGATAGTAAGTTTCCGTGTAATTTTGGAGCATCCATGCCAAAAATTCCATCGAACAATGTAGAGTGAAATCATGACCAGCTACGGCAGTGAACAAGCAACTGGATATGAATGAGTAGTTTAGTTACGCCTGAAAGATTTCGTAGTTGTGTGGCATAAAAAGTAGTGCATTTTAAGAAAATACAAATATTTCGAGAAGGAATGCGAACTTTGAAAGATAATTCTACAAATAAAAACAAGAAAACAATTTAATGTTGTGATTCGAACAACTATGAAAGGATATTAAAAGAACGATTAAAAACAAATCAGTCACGTGACAAGCGGGAGATAGCGTGGGTTGCCATTTTGGTTAGGTTGGAGTAGTTGTGGATCGAGATTTTGCTCGGCTAACAAGGACCGGGCCGGGTCCCAGTGTTCTCCCCAGACAACCGTTAACAAGCTTTGATCTATTTCCAACAAGTGTTAAATTCGCCGACATCCATTTATTCAAAATCGACATGTCATAATTTTCTGTTTCTTGCTTTGTAAACACAGGTCGCTTTTCAATACACACCTCATTCAAGGTTAAGCAATGGGCGATTTGACCAATCACAATCGATTTCTTTACTATCAGCTGGATAACTCCGCCTCTCCACGTGGTGAATTCGCAAGTCTGTCGGTGTCGTTTGATCGTATTTTGGCTCTGTTGACTCTTGATATTCTCAATTAATAGCGGAACCCGGTGTGTTTAACATAATGTTCAATGATTTTAATGAGATGCGATCATGTGTAATTATTTGGTTATTCTTAGTTCTGTGATTAGAAGACAAACACTTCGAAAATTGTACTGTATACATGTATGAAAATAATTGTGCGATAATGGATTTGTTTTAAACAAATCTATTGGCAAGTTGTATTTAGAACTTAAATTGCAAAAGAAATACATTCTGTGGCATTTTACTGCGCTATCATCGTAACGATCAGTTCATTTTCGTCGGACACATTTTCAAGTATGCATGCGCGAAAGAACGACGACTCGTCAATTCTATCTTATTTCAAGAGAAACCGGCCTTGTGAGGCTGATGCCAACTCCATCGGGCATTCTGAACTTCAAAATTCTAGAAATGAGATCGAGATCATTTCCGGATAGCCCTTCAAGAGCGACTCTTACGACGCCAAGTACCCCTTCACGTCGTGAAATTACTCCGACGCCGGACGCGGTACCCCAACATGCCGAGACACTGAATCAATGCCGGCTACCTCGAACAGCCAGTTCGATCCAGTCAGGTGTCGATCCTAAGTGGAAGAAAGTCTACTTCTGGTTGCAAGAAGTTGGCAATGTTTTTTTATATATATATTTACTTAGCCTTGTGACTTGCATTAAATAAATAAAATAACTCAATTTCATGCTACTATATATAAAAAGGGAAATATGCATATCAGGAATCGCCACACTCATAAAACACAGCCTCCCCTGCAGCAAAAAGAAGAGAGGAAAATAAATGATTTGTTTGTTGATTGTTTAACAAAAATGGGGAACCGTATGGGTTAGCGCCTTGGAACAGTCAGTAGCAAAATAATTTGCTACTAGGGGTTTAAACCAGGTTCTTGGGCACTGCGGGATACCGTATCCCGGATATTGCTCGATTTTACACTAAAAATGAGCTAATGAGCAACACTCGGTACACTAAAAATCAATACTCGGTACACTTTTTTGTTTCTTTTTGGGTCTGTATCTTTTTGGGGTTTCATTTTTTTTTCTGAAATTTGGACTAAACATACTTGGGCTAAGAAGAGAAAAAATGCTCGATTCATTTTTTTTGTTTTTAGTTATATAATCATTTCTGACGATTATTTAGTCATCGAGGTCAATATTTTCGAGTGAGCAGCCGATCGTTAAAGGGTAATTTAATCAATTTTACAAAAACCTGTTCTGCTGTGATGTCTTCCAGAGATACAAATACTACCTGAAAACATTTCAAACCAATTGAAATCAATGAAATAGCAAGTAGTTGGAAAATATAGGCGCTAAACTTACCTGTGTTCTCCGTTTACAGTCGCGAAATGTGATGAAACTCCTCATTAAATCGAGCAATATCCGGGATACGGTATCCCGCAGTGGTTATTAAAACACACGTTGACATACTGTTTACACATTGTTTCACATTATTTATGTTTTTTAACTTTGTACCTTTCTTGGCTCTAAAGAGATAAAAAAAAAAAACATCTATGTACTATATACAGTTTTTGCAGTAAACTTTGGTACAAATATAAAATTGTATAAAATGATAGTTAAAAAATAAAGTTTCGCGAGCTTATATCCACGAAATATCCAGCGACAACCCTTCCAAAAATCCTGGGGAGACCGTCAGTAAGTTGGCGAATATTTTTGTTAATGCATTGTTGCGATCGACGTAAAAATTAAGATTGTAACTGTTTCAGTCTCTTAAGGTACGTGAGCCTTGTGCATTTCATTGTTGACAATACTCAGTTGTGGCGGATCCTGATCATCGTTATTCTAGCAAAATTTAACCACTAATCATACGCTTCTGCATCAAAAAGACCCCCGCCTAAGATTTAGGTGAAAAAAAAAGTGGAAAACCTAATTTCCTTGCATCAAAATACAAGTACCTGCATCTATTGAAATCCCTGAATATACAGAATTATTTGCTAATGTTGATGATAGTAACTGTCACAAAGTTTAACGAAAAAATCACACATAGTTTCATATGTTTACAGTAATGATATCTGTGCAGGGCATGTTCGATTCAACCAGCGCGCCAGTATTTCAACGCTTTCAGCGCTTTGATTGTTATATAAAACGAATAAAAAATGGATGTTTCACATTTCAATATTTACTGTCATCTTTGATATATGAACATTTATGTTGTTCTTCAGCATGACTCTAGTGCGAAAGTCGCATAAGTTAGGTATCCCGCTTAAAGACGGAGGTGGTCACAATATAAACCTGAACATAGATGATGGTCAGGGAACCAATACAGTTCAATAAAATGTTATTGGCACTGACTTGAATAAAATTAGTTACACAATTTAATTTTTTTTGTTTTATGGTCTTATGGTTAAACCTATCTAAATTAAAGATAAGATGTTTGTATGCGATTCCTGTTGTTACCTATGATCACTGTTTCTACATTGCGCTTGCATCACATCGCTTTCAATAGGGGAAGAGTCTACTTATATCACCTGGTGGCCAGGACGTAGTCACAAAGGCAAATTTGAATTATAACGTGAAATCGGAAATAGCATATTACTTTTCACGAAATCTAGGAAATGGTTGAGTGTGGAGTGAGTGCGGAATATGAGTTGTTGTTTTTAGTCTTTTGTCAGTTAATAACAGCAACGATCTTCCTGCTTTTAACGTGCTTACAAATCCAATATTGCGCGATATTATTACTCCCTTTCAATTGATTATCTTTGGGTTAAATAATGTTGTCTCCAAAGATAGGAAGTGTAATTTTAACATTCGTTTCACCACTTAAACACAATGAATGCCATTAGGTGACAGTTTTATTTGGACCAGGTATCCTGCGTTTGCAATGAATTCTTTAAGACCACTTATCCTACGTTTGTCATGAAATATAAGAGTTAGTTTTATTTTATACACCATAATTATTATCGTCAGCTAAATTGCTCAAAAGACTTAAACAGTTTTCAGTTTTCAAAAGAAATTACACATTCAAGTAAAACGCTTTCCAATTTCATCTCTGCACAAATGTTTGAATTACACTTATAATCAGAACGAATTTCTGTTAGATAGCTTTAACATTTCTTGTTTTAAATTTTCCCTCCTGTACAAATCGCATATGCATAGTCAACACCTTTAGTTCAATAGCTTTTTCGCTGTGCAAATTTGTGCGAAATTTATTTAAAATATATACTGTTGCTTATTTCCTTAGTGGGGAGGCTGTGTCTTCTGAATATGGTCATCACAAATATCCATTTTTCACTTTTTAAGAGAACTAACAAATGTCAGAAAATTGGCGATTATAAGTATCTTGCATGAGCCTGAGATGATAAAAAAACATAATAGTATGTCACTGAGAAAACTGTTTTTGTGGATGGAAATGAGGCTCTGGAAAATACCCGCCAGAACAGTTCAGTGGAGGTGATATATTTTTCTATATAAACAGAATTTCTCATGCAAATCTTTTTTCTTGCATACTTTTTATTGATCATAACATTTGAGTATGTAAACATTTTAACGGAAGGAGAGAGGGGAAAAGAAACAAAAACGGATATACAACTTTATTTACATATATTATCAAGTTCGCCTTAAGACTTAACTAAACTTACTTAAGGGGTCGCAAACATTGCAAATGGCGAAAACAGGCTAAAATTTCAATAATAAATTTTAGGGGAAATACTTATTGCTAGGTAGATTTTAGTAAAGAAAAGTATTTAGCTAAGGATGTAGTTAGTGCTTGCAAGCTCAATTTAGTCTAATTTATGTTCTAACTACAAAGCACATACTAAAACAAAAGAAAAACCGTGTGCTTGAGAACTCTGAAATTCATGGACAATATACCAAAGCAACTCATACCTGAAATAAGTATATTCTGGTCTACAATGTTAAGTGCCAATTCTTCAAAATAATGTTAGGGTTTTCAAGAAATTCAAGGAAAACTTACTTCCTGGTTCAAACCGAAAGTAGATTTCTACTAAATTGAGCTTGCAAACATTTACTACACCCATAGCTAAATACATTTCTTTACTAAAATCTAGGAGGCAGTAAGTTTTTCTCCCAAAATTCATTTTTGAAATTTTAGCCAATTTTTGCCATTTGCAATGTTTGCGACCTCTTAAGGCCCTCTCAAAAGAAAAATAAAGGATTATTTACAAGCAAAAAATAAACATGTATATGAAGTATACAACTTAAATATCAATAAACCAGAAACAAGTTAAAATGTGCGTTTCTTTTGTAAAGTTAATAATTGTTTGAACTGTTTGTCAGTTGTTTAACAATTTAATAAAGGCGTATATATACTTACATGTTTACTGTTCTTAAAAATTGACCAGAGAAGGCTTACTCTCGTTGAATACTTCAGTACCACCTTCACAATTAAATGAGGAACATCATTATATTGAACTGTTTACATACTATTTGCATATGAATCAATAATCTTGTATGAACTGATCATGAGTTTACTATATCTAGAACTTCTTGCAGTGTTGTATAATGATAACACAATATAAGTTTACCGAATGCTTCTTGGATCACTCTTAATTATATCACTTATATTAATCCTACAAGACTACAAAAAGGCTAAAAAGTGCAACCAAAACTATACTACAACGATCTGAACGAAGATTAATGAATTAATAATAAAGTATTACATGTATATCACCCAAATGTATAAAATTATGTCGTTTCTTGAAAAATTCTGCTATATGATTTTAAGCAAAAAGCTTTAATTCTTTGCAAACATAATTAAAAAAAATACATGTATATATGAAAATCAATTTTCTTAAGTAACGCTGTAAGTAATATTGTTATATTTATTGTATTGTAATTCAAAAGCGGTGCTTGTGTTTAGCTCTTTAAATGTCTAGATAATGGTGATTACAATAAACAAATCAGTTAGACCGACGTAAATGTTTTGATAGAATCATCAAACTCTTCCCACCAGGCGGTACTTAATTTCGGTGACATTGTTCCAGAATAAATGGAGGCATGTGTTTGATCTCGATAGGTAGTAATGTTTTCATCTTTTTGGTTTAGCCATTTGTGATACAATTCACGGGCCTTAATGGCGTCTGCCGGATATCCGGTATCTTTGCTAAGATCCGCGACGTAATCAGCTTGAAAATCGACATCGTCATGGCAGTCATTCAAGCTGGCTAATCGTGTCACCCATTTTTCAACGTACTCTCGCATGCATGACCTCTTTTTTGGCTCATTCGGTAATGTTCCCCGTATGTATCTGAAACAAATGTTTTGATTTAATTTGCTTCTAGCGAAGAACGTACACTGTATCAAAAGAAAAGAACTAAAAATGAAAATACAATAAATACTTAAACTATGGTTTGGTAACGTAGTATTTACAATTTAGCTCAGTCTGTAGCGTAATCGGAATTGCATGGCTAAGCGCTGTCGCCGTGACGGTACAGGTTCGCTTCCCAGTAGATGCAACTTCATTTAAAATTCACAGTAGCGCTATTTGTGCAGTATTATGGGCGCAAAATTTCTCCCCGCACATATAGTCAGTACCATTATCAGAAAAATAATCTTTTACTGATGTCATGCTGTGATGTTGATGTTTTCAGGCTTATTCTATCAAACTTTTTGGGGCTTTACCCGGCTAGCTCAGTCGCTACCGTTGTCGGAATTGCATGGCCAGGCGCTGTCGCCGTGACGGTACGGGTTCGCTCCCAAGTAGAGGCAATATAAATTTTTCAACAGTCTGAATGATTCATTAATTATAAAACCTGTCCGCGAACTCTTTAAACAATGTAACAAAAACGTATTCTTATTTATATTTTACGTTGCCATAAAAAGCAAAATATATATCAATGACATACGATTCTCTCATCATTGAATGAGGAGACTTTTCAAAATAATGCTTTCTGAACAAAGGCATTAACTCGTTTAAATGTACTTAAACATCTTTAAGCTACACTGCTACTTTGCCCAAACAGTTTGCTTAGCAGTTTTGGGACTTACTTGCAAGTCCAAAGTGCCTGTACGTCAAACATGGTAAAGGAGAAGTACTGATCCTGGGTTCCTAGGTAAAATACCTTGTTGTTCCCATCTAGCATCCACACCACTCCCTTGTATAGGTTATCAGGATAAAATGAACGTTCCGACCTCAGCCGAAGTCTGTCCTCCATAAACGGAAATCTGTACAGATATCCAGTGCACAAAATAATGCAATCAAATTTCTCTGATGTTCCATCTTTAAAATAAGCCGTGTTTCTTCCAAACTGTTTTACCAATGGTCGCTCTGATATTTGTTTTGGCCATTTAAAACCCATTGGTTTTGTTCTCCATGTGCAGACGACATTCTTCGCGCCAAATTTCAAACATTGCAGCGCAATATCTTCTGCGGAATAATGAGACCCGATCAGGAGTAAACGCTGACCTTTGAACTGACTAGCGTCTCTGAAGTTATGGGCATGCAGTATACGACCTTCGAAAGTCTCAATTCCAGGAAAAGAGGGCATATTAGGTACGTTGAAGATCCCTACAGCTACGATGACGTGAGTGAAGGTTTCAAAGTGAGACGAGTTAGAATCAAGGCTGTTGATGGTGACGATGAAGTTATCTCTCGCATCCACGTATTGCACATTTTGAACAACAGTGTTGAATTGGACAAACTTTTTAAGATCTACGTCAACTTTTTTCATTCTTCCTAAAAAGGTGAAGTATGCATATCAGGAATTGCCACATTCAGAAAACACAGCCTCCTCACAGAGCCAAGAAGAAGGAGAGAGAGAGAGAGAGAGAGAGAGAGAGAGAGAGAGAGAGAGAGAGAGAGAGAGAGAGAGAGAGAGAGAGAGAGAGAGACATGGTTAATAAAATGATCAGTTTAAAAAAAGACACCACGATTTATTAAAAAATGCAAACCCGATGGGTTACAGCCTTGGAACGGTCAAAAAGAAAAAATCAAACTGTTCCACAAAACATTCAGGTGTAAATGGAATATGCAAAACTGATATTTATAGCAGATCTATAAATATTTAACGACATTAAATGTAATGCCTTTTAAGCGACACTCTGAAACTTGTGCTAAGTAAAGTGATAATTTTAAAAGAAAAACAGTAACTGTACTAAATAAAATCCGTTTATTGCAAAGCATGTAAAACATTTTACCCTCATGATAGTCTCGTATGACAGCTCTGGGGGCGTAAGAAGGTATGGCCTTTCCGAAGTGTTCTTCGTAAGTATAATCAGGGAACTCCGAACACTCTTTTGGCGCATTGGACCACAAATGCCGATACATTCCACCATGGCATGCTTCGCCAAATTCATCCGTTCCTTAAAAGTAATGTAGAAAAATAATGCTTTATTTCTCTTGAAAATGCATTTATTATAAATGTTGGCTCAATTATACTGTCAGTAATTGTTTTCATATATAAGTTCTAGTTCGTTTAAGCTTAGCAAGAATAAATGCTGCCCAGTCACTTCAGGTCTACTTGTATGATAATTGTCTGTCAGGTTTGTGATACAATTCACCTGCCTTAATGGCGTCTGCCGGATCTCCTGTATCTTTGTTAAGATCTGCGACATAATCAGCTTGAAAATCGACATCGTCATGGCAGTCATTTAAGCTAGCTTATCTCGTCACCCATTTTAACTGACTTTAAAAAGACATACTTGAACTTTACATTGGGTGATACTTCATGTACGTATGGTATGTATTGTGTCTGTAGCTCGCATGGTTGGCTTGGCACTTTCGAAATTCGTTTTCTGTTGTTGTTTTTTCACAAGGGATACAATTATAAACAGTTTATCTGCATGGCGCTGGTGCAAATCTGGCCTTCATTATCCCCTTTTCTGCATTGAATTACGTAATATCTCTTCATGCTAGCTATTTTGTTTCTGCTCAGGTGTCAATATTATAATTTGAAACACTCAAGGGCTTTGAAAACGCATCACTAAACTTATTCAATGAAACATTTCATCATTAACCTTAACATTTTACTTGTGTATTGTCATATACTATTCAGAAATATGCGCATAATGCAGGAAAACCCAAAGTCAATCAGACGTCCAGCCCAAATTACTTTATATCTATTCCTCTAAAGCCATTTCAAATGAAAGTACCTCGCCTAAACATTTTGTGCAGAACTTTTGTAAGCTTTATGGCATTATGCGCTACAACATTATTATTTATAATTAATTCTGTTATAACATGAAAACACATGCAAAAACACGTTTTAACTGCGCTGTTTATGGAACAATACTTACAAAATTAATGATATTTCAGATACTGGGGAGCGGACCCGTACGGCGACAGCACCTAGCAATGGAATGCCAATACCGCTAACTATTGAGCTAACCGGGACAACCCCAAAAGTCATTGAGCGAATAAAAGTAGTACATCAACAAGTTAACAAAACACGGGAAATTTAACACAGAAATTAAATATTTTTACAATGAAATTAATGATTTTACCAGTACGCCAGGTATAATTCCAGAGTCCTCCCCATGTACTTTGCTTCTCGTAGCAGACGAACTCTAAATCACTTCCAGATTCCTTTGCAAAGTGATATAACGCGCACATGCCACAAGGACCTGCACCGATTATACACACACGCTTCTTTCTTGATGACATTGTGACTGACTGAATGTTTGTTTGTCTGGAACTGACTAGTTTCATCTGCCGGGAATATTTATATGTTCCAGCGACTATACATTTTCCAACGGACATTAAATAATTCCAACATTTTCCAGGGGTGGATCTAAGCTTTCACGCGTTATTAATTTTCAATGTTCGTTTTTGTGGTGAGCGTGCATTTGGAGTTTGCAATGGCCGCCTGTACAGAATACCTACTTTCCAGAGATTTTCGCAGCGAATGTTTCTTTACTCATTTAAAACAAACAGCATAAGGAAGAAATAATTGCATAAAAAATGAAGTAAATCGTACCTTAACCATATATTCAACTTATCGTCAAAAATTTCTCCATTAGAAAAAAGATCTTTCTTCTTTGACACAAGCTGCCTTAATGAATTAAGTGATACTAACCCTACAGAATAAATGTTTCTACTTTGACAGAAAATTTCCTTTTTTCGATCTGACTTGTTTCTAAAGACCTGTTTCGTAAATGCAAAAGGTCCAGGGTTATCGATCGCAAATAAATCACTATCAAATCATTTAACGCAGCGGAACAGATACCGTTGGTATCCAATCATTTAGTTGTTACTTTCAATTTTCTTTACCTGCGATAAAACCCTGTCTAGATCAGAGCCTGTGCTTTATGAGTGCACCAAGGACAGCGTTAATTGTGTTTAATTGTTTACAAATAATACCTAAAAGCATAACAGTGTGTGCTATTAATGATCACGTGATCTTCAGTGGTTATTTCACAACAATGAGCGAATTTATCGCATAGAAATGCTGTCAAGGGCAATAGAATAATTAACCAAATTATTTACTGACGTTTTAAACATATAAACTTCAAGCTATGTAAATAGTTATAACATTGACGGTAATTTTAAGAAGGAATACAAGTGTTTCTCAAATATATATTATAATTTCCAGAAATGACCATAATGGACTATTCTTTTAGAAATTAGAAAAGATGAAAAGGGGACATTGACAGCAATCAAACACTACAAATATGAAAATATTGTAGGCTGAGTTTTATTGAGTCAGTTCATGGGCAGTAATGTAAATGCAAATATTTTAAGTGGCCATCGAACTTTTATGATAACGTTTACTAGATAATTTGTCTTTTTACAATATTTAAATTGACTTGGGTGTTAACAAAGGTATTGGTTGAAATATTGCCCAAAACTTTAAAGCACTGGGTATGCATGCTGATTCACGCTTGAAGTAGCTCTGCTAGCAAATGATAGTGGTTCTAGCTGGGAGCGAACCCGCACTGCACAAATAGCGCTACTGTGAATTTCAAATGATAGTGGTTCTAGCTGGGAGCGAACCCGCACCGTCACGGCGACAGCGCCTAGCCCTGCAATTCCTGCGACGCAACCAACTGAACTAACCGGGACAACCCCAAAAAAGGTTGATCGGATAGCCAGATATACGTAACAATCACTGCATGACATCGATAACGGGTTATTTTACTGATAACAGTACTGACTATATGAACGGGGAGACTTTTTACGGCCGCCACAATGCACAAATAGCGCTACTGTGAATTTTAAATGACAAGGCTATCTTTAAATTCTTCTTAACAACCATATATCAGGTCCTTTTAAGGAACTTCCAGTTGTGAAGTGAAATAAGCTTTTTTAATTCTTGTAATCTATTAACAGGACTAGGAAATAATATCAAGGTCGAATAAAATTTCACAAATATTGTTTAACATTAGTTAGACTACTCTTCAAACTTATCTTAACTTATGTATAATAAAAATACATAAATAACATTAGTTTGAACAGAGTTTTATTGAACTGCATTAAGCAGCTAGCATGATTCTATAAAGTCGTTTATCAAGCCATTCCTGGTTAAGAAGTATAACTGAGGTTAAACACTCACTAGGAATTAGATTCTTCTGCAATTTTTCAATCCAGCTGCGACACTAGCTTTGGTTTTAGTACAGCAAGCATCGATCAGAAAATTCATTGTTAAAAACATTAGAAAACTTGTTTCAGAAAGTCACAAAATAAATATGTTTTCACTAAATAAATAAACTGACTGCTGTTATCTTTTCCGGAATGTTCTGTTATGAAATATGTGGTTAAACAACGCCCGGGTCTGAAAGAACAGTTTTTGGTTAAACCCTCTATAACTTAGCGTCTTTCGTTTACAATTAACTGAAATGTCTGTTTCAAATTACGGTGTTATTGCTGCAATATGGCAAATATAGACAATTTCATGAAATTATCATGAAATAATCATGGCATAATAATTACTAATTATATCTGGCGGCTGGGAAAATTTTCCAGACCTTGCCATATAAACACTCACATAGCATTTGAGCAGTTTGTCATTGGAACAACTGGGAGTCTGAGTTTTCGCAAAACAATAATGTCAATGTGAACTTTTAGTCTGTTTCACTGAATGCCCGAGGTTTCTATTAGTTGTAATTGGGGTTTCTTTTAATAAAGGATCTTCCTATAATTTAACCGTCACTACTATTAAATGACTAGTGCCCATAAAACACCTCGTCTCCTTCACTGAGTGGGTGGGGTAGGGGGAGAGATACTCTGCGCGTTAAGACATGTCGTAATTTTCTTTCAAAAAGGTAACGGCAAATCTGATCTTCTTTTATTTAATCTTAAGGATCCAATAGCCTCGGTTGCAGCTTTTGCGCCATAAAAGGTTTACTTTTTTGACGTTTAAGGGCTTACCACACTCCTCCCCAGCATGTTCATCGATAAAAAGAAAATTGTCAAAATCTCGATAACGGCAAAAAATATACATTAGTAACACTCATTTGTGCAAAGTTGTATTGAACGGCATTTTGCAACAACATTTGACTTCCGTAAGTTCATTTTGTAGTGGTGTCGTCCAAAATGTCAACATCGAAAGATACGACTAGCTAAATAGGTAGCGTAAATGAAACTGCATGGTTAGACGTTCGCTCACCAGTGGGGAAAATATCATGTTAAGTCAGATTGTTTTTAACAAGTTGTCCTAACAGAGTGTGGTCAAGTCCAAGCACGGCAAAAATTACTTCTACTTTGTACATATTTTGTGTATGGTTTAAACAATCTTTGACATTCATTTTCTTTTTTCCAGTTTTCCAAGGCCAGATACGCCTTTCCAATAATTCGATGAATTTATTTGGTTACCTCCCCTGTCCAGTCACGTGACTGCTTTACAGGATAAATGATTGCTCGCTGTAATAACGTAATAGGGAATATGTACCTACAACTTTCTTTTTTATCATAAAATTCTTTTTTTAAAAATATATTCTCTCTTTGAATTAGTAATAATACATCAGCGTCATGATATTTTTGAAAATAATTTTCAAAACAATCAGGTTTCTGACTAAAAGTGTCAATTCATTATTCCTCGCATTAGACACTAAACGACTTCAACTAACAGACAGTCGCAGTGTTCTCTTCACGGCTTAATTGAGTCTCGTTTCCGGATTAGCGTGTCTATTCAACTACTGACATCATGTTGTGATTATGTCGGCGGCGATTGATTTTGAAGGCGGCATGCCATAAACATGTCAAACTGTCTCGCACACGGGGTCATCTGTCAATTACTTAAAGGGGCAGATATCATTGACCAATAGAGATCGTGTAATTTCTATTTGCAAGGTATCTACACCTCCCAATTTTTAAGTATTTCGGAGTCCTTTAACTACTGGATGTGCCATCAAATATATTTGATTTAGCACTTAAATGGATTCTTAATTAACATTATGACACGTATAGAAACAAAAGCCGTCAATAAGAAACAAATCTTGTCAAAACATGTTATATATGTTTAATTAAGAGTTTGGGCTTTTATGCCAAAATTACAATCTGTCAAACCTAAGAAATCTAAATTGGATATGCAACCATATTGTGATATAAATATTCTCATCTTTTTGGAAGCCGGCATCTAAATCCTTGGATTTTATTCTACGAATGATACTTCTACAACAAACAACTAGATTACCGATCCTGTTTTATTTCAAGACAGAATCAATCATATTTGGTTGTGAAGTATACGTAACATTTTAAATATTCAAATTATTTACACGTTGACCATAAACGCCTTAATTTTTTAGGACAATTCTATTGTTCAAATGTGTAAGTATCAACAAATTCAGATTGTATTTTTTCATTTTTTTTTTGTCTACAGATCATGTAACCAGATGTTGACATATCACGATTTCCGGATAATAGCGCATTACTAGCCTTAGCAATTTGCAACATTTACACCAGTACAATATATTAAAATATATAAAAGATATAAAGAAGAAATTGTTGTACATAATTGGTAAAATTAATGCTTATGTTTGTCCAAATTGCGTTTCATACTGCCTACTATCAACAAGAATGGTACATGTTCTTATATCATTAAAAATCTAAATATCTAACAAATAGTAAACATAAAAGGTCTGGCTAGAATAACAGACCAGCACTTATTTTTTCACCGCCGGCGACGAACGCAGACCTGCAATATAGCGGATAAGGTTAGCTATTATGTGCTTAAGCCATTAGCCCGATCGTTCAGCTATCCTGCAGAGCCTCGTTTTGGATTGATTTTCGGTCGCGGGAAGTAACTCGTACAGGACTGCGAAACTGTTTATTGGAAAGGCGTATAGTTTGTTTACTTCTTTGCTTTTGTTTAGCTTTCCAAGAAATGATTACAGCATTAACATTACATCAGCATCAGTGTCTATCTTCAAATAGACACACACATTTTACATCTATACTTTTGATGTCCATATACGATCACCACAGTCAACCGAGACTAGATAATCACTTTCTTTAGCGAGTTAATTTTTGTATTAAAAAGGAAAAAAGAAAATTTCCCGTTTTTCGACAGTTATGAACTATTGCAGTCTCAAATATACATTTGCGACTTAAGTTTTGTAACTATTAACCTTGTATATTATAAATAAAGTTTATGATATATCACTATTGCTTTCCTTGGTTCACGCAAACAATCAGCATATACATATGTGCTACTTAACACACGTTGTATCTTGCAGTCTCAAATATACATGCTCGACTTACGTTATGTAACAATAAACCTTGTATATTATACAGTTTAAGATATATCATTATTGCGTCCCTTAGTGCACGTAAACAACCAGTATGTACATATGTGCTACTTCACACATGTTGTTTCTTGCAGTCTCAAAAATATATGTCCATTGTCTGATGGGTACTGCATGATCGTACTGAGACCAGAGCCCATGGAGTCGAATCAAGGAAGTACATCGGCCTTATAGACAGTCATTCCTCTTTACGTTTAACTGGTTACTTCATCAAAAAATTTTCATATCCATTTGTTTACATAAATTAAATACAAATAACAGTAACTCTTCTCTGTAATATTGTTAATGATATATTACTGTTGCGTCCCTTGTTGTATATTATAACAAGTTACATACCAACACATGCATACGATATACGTGCTGCTTTCACAATTATATATCATGGTGCCTCAAAAATATCTGCCCATCGTTTGCTAGCTAAATCAGTAAAGACGTCCATCGGTTATTACTAGTCTGGTTACATGCCCCTGCCATTACATTATTGGGTCAGGAATTCACCAGTAATGACGGCGCCCTGTGTAAACAGAATTCTACAGCTAAAATATATTTGTTGGACCAAAATTACGTATTTGTTGGACCAAACTTTTCAAACTACGTTATTATCTTTCTTTTGTTTGCATATATTGATACCGACCCTTAAATTATGATGGTCCATGCTATGTCAAGTGAAAATCGGTTTTTAGTAGACTAAGTGTATGGTTTTCGGAAAAATGGTGTGCTATAGTAAATTTACAGTGAGAGACATATTATTTTTGTAATTTCCTCCAAATGGTCCATAATCTAACATTTTAATATAAATTTACTACTTACACAGGACGCCGCCATTTTTAGCCCATGCCAGACGTACTGTTCGATAGTACGTCGGGTACCAGACTACGGATATTATGTGCATTTAGAATCGTTACATGTATAGTGATAGAGACAGTCAACGATCCTACAGTTCACGAAACAAGCGATCATTGAATCTGCATTTGACGAGTTCCGTACCTCTTCTTAGTAACTATAGACTGTACAAACTTGGAAACGTTGCAATTGTTTTATGCTGATTCATAATTTTGTTATGCCCTCTTTTTACAACAATATGTGAATTAACGTTTGTTTATTATTTTGTGTTAATTTAGAAAATGTGCTTTTGTTTTTGTCAATTTATAAATGTGTGATTTCGAATCGTTGCACCGATCTCGCGACAATCAGTGAATCTAGAATTATGTTCATGTGTGCTTATTAGATGTATTGATTGATTGACACGCAGATTTGCGATAACATAAAGTCTCCTTTGACGTTGTCTCATATAAAGACAACAAAGGTTTAAGGTAGTATCAAAAACTATAAGAGTCAAAATGAAATTCTATGGAAAAGTGCGATTTTACGACACATACTCGTATTTTAACATCTCAGTTAGAAACCAAAATAGAAGCATAACTGTTTTTCTAGTACCTGTTTGGATAATGACTACTGGCAGACGTGGGTTGTTCACCTTCATGTATGAGCTTGTAGTTGATGTTTTGCCGTGAGCGCAGAGAAGTGGCTAGGCTTAATGTGACCGAATGTAAACAAACCCTAGATCCTACAACGAGTGCGATCTACCTGTGTTCATAGTTGTTTTAAACAATTTTCTCCGTTTTAGACTTGTCTGAACGAATAGCAGGAATCGCGTCTTGAAACACACCAATAAATTTAATATTGTTTGAATGTTTTCAATAATCATTAGACAAATGACGTACTAACATTATATTGTTACGACTGTTTAGAATTGTTTCGTAGCCTTGTCTTGAACTTCCTGGACAGCCCTCGTATAATTGGGTTTAAAAAAAATTTCAATTTTGTACAAAACACATATAAGTATGCCATACACAAGTGGTTGTATTCTTACAAACATTTTTTAACCGGATTTTAATTTACAAAGGCGCTGTATATTATAGTTACTCTTTTCCTCTATGCTTGTTTGGCTTTGTAGATAGATGAAAAGTGAACTTTGAAAGCCAACGACCACGACAAATATCAAAAGATATTGCAGGCTCGATTTGATGGACTGAGCCTGTTCACGGAAGTGCATATCTACGAACTTAGATGCGGGATGTGGGATAAAAAACTGAAAGGAAAGATTGAGTGAAAAAAATTACAGTCATCTAATACCCCTTGATATAAAAGACGGCAATGCAAAACTTAACATAAAATTGAGCCATTTTGTGAGATTTTCGACCTACTGTTTAAATTTTCGTGGGTTTTTTTTCATATTAAAATTAATCTTTTATGATTTTTTCCAATAAAATAAAGTAATTATCTCTAGAAATATTTTACAGATATATGAGTAAATAAGTTGCGATCGACCCCGGGCTAGGCGGTGTGGACTGCAATATGAATTTTTCGTTGCTGTCCATGAACAGGCTAAATCAAACCGTACCTGCTAACCGTTTGAAGGGGCTTTCAAAGTTCATCTTTTTAAAGTTCATTTGTTATTGGTTAAGTGTATCATTTTAATAACAACTTAAGTATCCTTTATTATGATAATATATCTATATGTCATGAAACAAGGTCTCCTGAAAATAATGAATTTGTACATATTTACTGCTGTTTTACTTTTGAACTTGAAATGGTTAGTACACAGATGCGACCAAAACTAGAAAAAAACTGTTAAAGTTCTTAAAACTCGTATCGCATTTTCAATAAATATCATAGCTATAAATTAAATCTTTAAGTACTGGAAATAATTTATTTGCGCCTATTAACCATGTAATTTTCACATATCATTGGTTTAAATCAGTTTAGGAGTGGAAATACAATCGTCGGACAATGAACCCGAGACCCTACAGTGGCTGATTCAGTATTCATTTTAGACGGGGCGAGATCCATATTCTGTCAGAACAAAATGTATTTGGATGGATTCTTTAGGTTTGTAAGGAAAATGGCAATGTTTACGATTGTTTTTATGCTTTTACCGTATAATATTTGTTTTGCCGCTGACCGTTCCAAGGCGGTATCCCCAAAGGTTCTCTTGTTTATTAATTGTTTGTGGCGTCCTATTTGAATTGACATACATATATATAACATGCGCTCTCTCAATCTTCCTCTCTTCTTTTTCGCTGCGTGGGGAGTCTGTGTTTTTTGAGTGTGGCGATTTCTGATATGCATATGTTGCTTTTTTTTTGAAAATAAGCCTTGTCACTGATTTCGCGTTCCCCTTTCTGATTCGCAAATGAATGGATAACACTGAAGCCCACCATACCATGGTATTAAAACTGCCACAGTCTTCGAAACGAACGTGCAGTATGGAAGTCGATAACTAAACAGTGTATAATTAAGACCTAAAGTGTCATAAAAAGGTATAACAGTTACAATTTCGTTACAAATATGAAAAATAACGGGAGGAAAATAGTGTATTCTTAGAAAAGTTGAAAAGTGTAATTGGTAAGATAAGTTATTTTTTCATGAAGTAACAAAGAGAAAATATTTTTGTTGTTTGAGTACACATAACACGATTTTGAAGATTTTGAAATCACTATTTTTGCAGTGTGGTAGCCGTAAAAGGTCTTCCCTTACATATAGTCAGTACTGTTTTCAGTAAAATAACCCGTTACCGATGTCGTGAAGTGATAGTTACGAATATCAGGGCTATTCGATCAACATTTTGGGGGGTTGTCCCGGTCAGCTTAATTGTTGCATCGTCGGAATTGCTGGGCTAGGCGCTGTCGCCGTGACGGTGCGGGTTTGCTCCCAGGTAGGGCAATATCATACAGAATGTTTCTATTTACGATATTTTCACCGGAACCATATTAGCGGTCGAAAATGGTATACACGATTTTGGTTTTTGGTAAACAACATAATTCTAAAGTTGTTTGAAGATATTATGAGATATCCCCGTTTTTCCTTTGTGTTTCGTCGCATATGTCTAATAATTAGGTTATCTCAAATTTTAAGGATGATTTTATGTTGTTTGTACAGTGCGCAAATGTTAAAGATTTAAAATCAACACTTTAACCTCAATGTCAACGTTCGCATATCGATACCTCTCCCATACAGATAACGTAGGTTGAGCTATAAATACTTGATACAGACCGACAGACAAACATTTGGGTAAATTACAATGTCATCTAACAAGAAGAGAGTATGCATAATCGGCGCAGGTCCTTGTGGCATGTGTGCGTTATATCACTTTGCAAAGGAATCTGGAAGTGATTTAGAGGTCGTCTGCTACGAGAAGCAGAGTACATGGGGAGGACTCTGGAATTACACCTGGCGAACTGGTAAAATTACGTTCTGGTTTTATTAAATAATTCGTTTCTGTATTGACCTTTCTATGTTTTTCAGGGCTATCCGATTAATCATTTTTGAGGTTGTCCCAATAAGTTAAATTGGTTGCGTCGTCGGAATTGCAGAGCTAGGCACTGTCGCCGTGACGGTGCGGATTCGCTCCTTGTTAGAGGCAATATCATTTGTGAATTATATTAATTATATATAAACAACTATATTTCACATATCGACTTTGAAAACGCACAAATTTTACATTAAATTTTACATTTCTTTTTTCTGCGAGTGAGTATAAACCCTTATTTGTCTTATCACATACTGAAATGTTTTGTTGTTTTGCACAAAATGCGCACGCTTGAAGCTAAGGTGTTAAATGCAATACAAAAATCATTGTTAAGTTACACCATATAACCATAATCTGAAAATTATGGAACAACAATAATATTTTCTTAAAAGGTAAATCATTAATCTAATTAACATCAAGACAGTGGGGCTGTCTTAGTTTCAATAAAGCCTTCTATAACGACATCTATGCAAACATTTTAGTTAAAGCAGTTACAAATATTGTAGAACTGGTTTTATTCGAGTTAGTTTGATTTTCGCTAATATTCGCAAATCGCTTACTTCGCGAATTTATAAATATCGCGAATTTATGATGAGTTTTCATATCTGAAAATAAGTGAATTCGAAAAAGGGCAACATAAAAGCGAACTTTTACTCACTTCAAACGCCATATATGATAAATATCTGTCATCCTTTCACTTGATTTTATTATTTAAATATACTTAGCAAACAATATGAACATTTATTTATTCAAACTATGTTGTTTTAATGAAACACTAAAACACAGTTTCTATTATTATTCACGACCTCATACATCAAACAATACAGCCTATAGTAAGCGCTGTTTGCAAATAAACAAAAATCAATTTGTATAACAATAATGTGTTTATTGATAGTTAATTGCACAATTATCAGCTTTCATAATTATTCACTAAGACTTCACATTATCTGCAATTAAAAGCAATTATCTACTTATTTAAACTTGTAAGCAGTATGGGTCCGACTTTTTTGTTCATCATTTCGGTCTACGAGTTTCCGGTTTTGAGTCGCGAATTCATATATACGCGAATATTTTTTTACAATAATGATAATTAAAATGAACACGTAGTTACATCTTAAAACGTTGAACGTATCAGATAAGTTTATTAATCAGGATAAACGGTTTAATTTAATCAGATGATGAGAAAATAAATAATATATTTTTAAAAAACTGCACAAGTGTTTTGTCATCTTGATCATTATATATGAAACTCAGGCAAAAGAAGATCAAAGATTAAGCTTATCTGAAATTAAATTTAGAATAAATTAATTTAATAAATTTAAATTTAATGAAATAAACACTGTTTGGTAAGGAAAAACGTGTGTATTTGATTAACAAGAGAAATTTTCTAAGTGTTCAAGGAGCTTTTGTTGTAATTGTTGTTGTTCATTAATAATGTAAGAATTGTATATGTTTGTTGTTGTTGTTTTGAAAGGAATAAGAAAATACATGTGACAATTGTTATTGATTGTGTAAGTCGGCACCCACAGGGGCCCGGCATCATCCTTTGTAAGATAGCCCATATCAATAACATATTTTAAGCAAAAAATACGAGAATACGAGGTTACTTAATAAATTATTTTAATTTGTATACTAACTCTAAGTATTCATGACCTTAAGGAAAAAATTCAAATGTTTTAACTGAAACAAGTCCTTAATAACTTATCCAATGGAAAAAATGAGAAATGAAAAGAAAATAACGAAAGATAAATGAACAAATAACCGCCTAGTATCAACTTCAGCGATTTGGGTGCCTTTATTTGTGGCCACGTTAATGAAAACTGGAATTCATATTAGAACCTCGACCGTCAGTATGATTATAAAACATAACACACATAAAATTCCAAATTGATTTATTTAAAAATGAAAATCAACCCTGTTATTTTCTTTGATTTTAAGGAACAGATGAATTCGGCCAAGAATGCCATAGCGGTATGTATCGCAACCTGTGGTCTACTGGGCCCAAAGAATGTAATGAGTTTCCGGATTACACCTTTGAGGAACACTATGGAAAAGCCATACCTTCTTACCCTCCAAGAGCTGTTTTAAAAGATTATTTAGAGGGTAAGTTTGTACAGAACTTCATTAAGTATTGTTTATTCTAACCAAACTATCACCCGTTGACTAGCGATGGATTCAGAAAATACATAAATGGTTTTAACTATTAAATATTTCTAACATAGAGACATATACTTTTAGTTATTTAAATAGCTTGTTTTTTTTTTATTTTTTGTCTTTAATAAATTCATGATTTCTAAGAGAGCAGGATAGCAGTCTTTTCTGAAATGGTTCGTGTTCTTTTAGGAAGAATGAAAAAGAGTGACATAGACCTGAAGAAGTTTGTTCAGTTCACCACCTTGGTACAACATGTACAATACGTTGATGCATCCGATAACTTCATCGTCACCATAAACGACCTTGTTACTAACTCTTCTCACGTGGAAACCTTCACCCACGTTATCGTGGCTGCAGGAATCTTCAACGTACCGAACGTGCCCTCTTTTCCCGGAATTGAAACGTTTGAAGGTCGTATATTGCATTCCCGTGACTTCAGAGATGCACACCAGTTCAAAGGTCAGCGGTTGCTCCTCATCGGGTCGAGTTATTCCGCAGAAGATATTGCCATGCAGTGTTTGAAATATGGCGCCCAGAATGTCGTCATCACTTGGAGAACGAAGCCAATGTGTTTCAAATGGCCAAAAGGAATTACAGAGCGACCTTTGGTACAAAAGTTTGAAAGAAACACGGCACACTTCAAAGACGGAACATCAGAGGAATTCGACAGCATTATTCTGTGCACTGGATATCTCTACTGGTTTCCGTTCATGGAAGACAAACTTCGGCTAAAGTCGGAACGTTCGTTTTATCCGAATAACTTATACAAGGGTATAGTATGGATGCTAGGGGGCAACAACAAGGTTTTGTACGTGGGTACCCAGGACCCTTACTACTCATTTACCATGTTTGACGTTCATGCGCTTTGGGCTTGCAAGTAAGTCACAAAAATGCAAAGTACACTGTTCTGAGACCTCGTAACCAAACTTTTAACAACTTCATTCTATTAAAAAGAAATCCATTGTTGTGTCACTACTAAAATATATGATAAAAGAGATGATTATAATTTATTATAATATTAAACTTTCCCTTTTTAGACGGCGATGTTCCTCGTGGAACATCTTACGGGGTTTAAATCTCCCAGCTTTGTTCGCTTTTCTAGAGCTTATAATGAAGTTAAAGACTTCAATGAACGTAATCTTTTGCATAACAGAAAAACTTTGGTGCAGTTTAAAATCACTATTGCAACAATGTATTTCTCAGCCAATTTTTTATGGAAATTTTATTTAAAAGTTAAAGAAAATAAAAGGCAAAGTTAATTTTTCCACGTTATTCTTAAAAATCATCTTTAAATTCAATACGAAAGGTTACCAACATGAAATTCAACAGCGCTCGGCATTCCTGGTGATTACCCATCTACAGATGATCATTATGCTTACCTCTGGTTGCACGAAGGTGGCAGGGGTTTAAGAGTTTATGAAGGTTTATGGGGAAATCTTGTTAAAGAACCTAGAGGCTCGATTTGTGTTTTACCCCTGTCATCGTGTTCTTGCTGATTCGACTTCAGGTGCTCTGGTCGCGGTAAAATCATTGAGTACCCGCCCTTTTGCTTGGCAATGCTTTAAGCTTCTTTTGTTTTAAAGATGTGTGTGCTTTTGAAACATTGTTGAGCTGAAGGATGGATTGGAGCTATTTCAACTAGGCAACTTTTATTTGTTTGTTAATATGAGAACCTGTTGGGGCAAGTGAGATGTCGTTGCACCCTAGAACCTTTTTTAAACCCCCCAGTGACCAATTGTTTTGCTACTGACCGTTCCAACGAGGTAACTCCTCGAGTTCTCATTTTTGTTAATTGTGGTGTGGTGTCTGTTTTCAATCTGATAATTTAACTCACCATGCTCTCTCTCTCTCTCTCTCTCTCTCTCTCTCTCTCTCTCTCTCTCTCTCTCTCTCTCTCTCTCTCTCTCTCTCACTCTCTCTGTCTGTCTGTCTCTCTCTCTCTCTCGCTTGCTTGTTTGGGGAGGCGTTTCTGGTATGCATATTTCAGGATTTTTATGCTTGGGGGAGCATATAGTCACCGGGTTGTCCGTTTGTCCGTCAGTTCGTCCGTTCGTCAGTCCGTACGTCCCGCATTCTTGTCCGGCCATAGCAATTTTATTCGAAGTTGGATTTTAAAATTATTTCACAGATGTGATCATCATATTGAGACGACGTGTCGCGCGCAACATTTGGGTCGCAACCTTGAAGGTCAATGTCACAGCATAACCTTGTAGCAAAATCGTGTCCGGCCCATAACTTTTTTATTTTAAGTCGGATTTTAAATTTATTTCACAGAAATGATCACCATAATGAGATTACGTGTCGAGCGCAATATTGGGGTAGCTACCTTGAAAGTCAAGGTCACAGCATGACCTTGTAGCAAAATCGTGTCCGGTCCATGACTTTCTTATTTCAAGTCAGATTTTAAAATCATTTCGCAGAAATGATCACCATAATGAGACGACGTGTTTGGGTTGCTACCTTGAAGGTCAAGGTCAAAGCATGACCTTGCAGCAAAATCGTTTCCTGTCCATAACTCTGTTATTTATAGCTGGATTTAAAAAATATTTCACAGCTGGATTTAAAAATTAGTTCAAAGAAATGATCATCATATCGAGGCGACGTGTTGCGCAACGTTTAGGTCGCTGCCTTGATGGTCAAGGTCACAGCATGGCCTTGAATCAAAATTGTGTCTGGTCCATAACTTATATTATTTATAGCTCGATTTTCAAATTGTCTAATTTTATAGCACTACACCATTTTCAAAACTCACCTCCATAGTTATACAACCAACCTTTTTGTGACAAAGTACCCATTCGGGGAGAATCATCCGTCTTCGATGGTCTCTTGTTTAGTTTATGGTTTTATAAAGATATTTACATTTATCAATTTACGAACTGTATGACCTCGATACAAATTGTGTTACTCATTACAGACATATACATTGCAAATATGAAAAAAAATTAACAAGACCGGATAGTGTTTAAAGATAAATAAATCTTTTTATATAGGTGTAGCGTTCTTCCAGCTCTATGCCGATGTTATAAGATATTTTCATAACATATAAAAACATGCAATTTAATTTTTCATGATCTTTTATTAGAGTCCCCTCTCCAAGGTACATAAAAGGGATACAAGATACTAAGTAAAGATATTAATAATGGATACAGATTTATCTCCCTTGCTTTAATAATCTAGTACTAATACATACACAACAATAGGAAACTAACACCAATAAATTGTCTTAGAAATTTTCGATAAACATTAAATACGTACACTTTTATTTCAGGTATATACTAGGAAAATTAACAGATGAGCCAAAACCACGGTCATTCATGCAAGAGCATATTAAAAATTGGGTGGCGAGACTATCTGGCTTGCATGGCGGTCATGATGACATCGATTTTCAAACTGATTACATGGCAGATCTTAGCAAAGACACCGGATATCCGGCAGACGCCATTAAAGCCCGTGAAATGTTTCACCTGTTCTTACATCAGAAATATGAAAACATTCTCACTTTTCGCGATCAATCATTTGCTTCCATTTTTACTGGAACAATGTCACCGAAATTCGGTACTCCCTGGTGGGAAGCCTTTGATGATTCTATTGAGACATTTACAGCAGTCTAAATGACTGAACTATTACTATTTATCATTAAATATCCGAATGGACTATAAACATTAATCACAGTTAATTTCACTCTTAATAATCTGACGTTCCGGCCTTACGGCCTTTATCTTTTTTTCAAATCGCTCAAGTTTCTACATTTTGATAACATACATCCCGTTTGTGATTTGAAAAAATTCATAAAAGTCCGTAAGTTAGATTATTAAAAGTGTATAATTAACTGTATTACTTTTAAGTAACCTTCTCGCTGTATGTAGCATAATTTAGTTGAATGATAACTGAATGCAAGTATCGTCTCTACAGGACAAGTAACGGGAAAAAATGTCATAGATAATATTTTTGATATCTTAGTCGCTACCCTATTTGGAAAGAACTTACAACTATCTTTTATATACCTCAAACTTAAACGTGATTTTGGTTTACTTTTTGACAGTATTATGGTATTTTTACCGAAATGCCTAAAAATTAATGTCTTCTGCTCAACTTTATGACGTCAGTTCAAGGATTGACGTCAATTGTCTGAAATCCCAAGTTGCAAAAGTGTTTTGCCACTGATCGTTTCAAGGCGGTAACCCCTTTTTTTCTCTTATTTGTTAATCGTTTGTGGTGTCTCATTTGCAAAATTGATTATTTGATGACCGCAGACTTTAATTTCCTCTCAGATCCTTTGGCTGCATTGAGACGCTATGTTTTATGGGTGTGGCAATATCCTATATGCATATTTCACTTCTTTATTTTCTGGACGAATTATGGGTCATGTATTATATTTATTATTTAACTATTAATAGACGATGTTTAATATGTACATCTAGTTTGACCCAAGACAGATAAGAGGGTTACTAAAAAAGTTCAGAAAAGATGTTGTTTTGGTAAATACTTGATTTTTGTTACTTATACATTCAAAACTATTGTTTTAGAAATAAAATGTATTGTTATGAACGTTTTTATGGGTAGAAACCTTAGTTTTTGAAGTGAAATTGTTGAGTGATTTTGACGGGGTAGAAGAACTTTTTGAACATCCCTTTCAATAACGAAAGTTATGTTTGATAAGGGAAAATTTCAAAGTAATTTATTTGCATTTGGTAAATTGTGTGGATTTTTTATTTTTGTTAAATATGTTTTCGGTGTTCTTTGATAAAACTTTATTTTTATATGCGGGGAAATTTTATTCGGATCTGCGAATGTATAATCTACAATCAAATGGATCCATCTACAACTTGGCTCAGGAACATTACATCAATACCATAAATGTCGTCCACATATAACACGTGTGTGTTATACTTTTCTTGTTACTTTCTTAATGAAAAAAATGGGGTACATGTAGCCGTGTAATGCTGGGATGTATCGGCAAAAATTAATTTTGTGGTCTAATGCGCCAAATGAATGCTTCGAGCTTCCTGGACAGACAGGCTTAAGTCGGAACGTTCTTTTTACCCGCAGAACTTATACAGAGGAATTGTATGAATGCTAGGTTAAAACAACAAGGTTTTGTACTTGGGTGTGATCTGTTTCATAAATGGGTAGACCAGAAAAAAAAATGAAAATATTATAACTTATCACGATCAAGCATATGATGAACCTTGATGTTCATTTACAAAATTGTTTTTAATTGTTATTTTTTGTAAAAAGGGCCATATTGTAAATGAGATTGGCATCTTTTTGTTCAAACTTAATGTGTTACTTTCTTTTAAATTATGATTATTATTATTATTATTATTATTATTATTATTTATTTATTTATTATTATTATTATTATATTAATTCTAATAATAATTATTATTGTTATTTATTATTTATTTTATTTTTATTATTATTATTATTATTATTATTATATTATTATTATTGATTATTATTATTATTATTATTATTATAATTATTATTATTATTATTATTATTATTATAATTACATGTATTATTTGCTTCCATATATACTTAAACATTTTGTACAATGTCTCGCCTGGTGGAAAGAGTTTGATGATACTATCGAAAGCATTCAGGTTGCTTTAATTTTATTTCGAAAACTTGATTTTTTTTTTTTTAAAAAAAGAGTGTGACATTTTAAAAAGGTGTATAATTCTTTGGCCAGTTAAACGACCGCAAGAAATGGTTTCAAAACTAATATTAAACGTACAATTATTTACATGTACAGTATGCAAACATGTTAAATTGTGATGTAGCAGAAAAAGACTTTGAACCTTCAGGTAAGTGTCCCTTCTTAAGTTCAATGTCAAATAAACTTTAAGTATTCGTACACTGACCGTATTGAATCTGGTTCAACAATTTTAAAGGGTGTTTTTAGTTTGACGTACTTCAATAAATGCTTAGATGATTTATATGCTATAAATGATGTTCTTTTCCTTCCCACTGATGTTTATAGCTTTCTCAAATGCAAAAAGCTACTTGGCGGCTAAGCTGCGAGATCGTACCGTCGGACACTACTAAACGTAGTTCACTCTCGTCAGTACACTTGAACTTATTTTTTGTTTCTGAGGTTGAGATTGACATGAAACATTCAACATTAAAGACCGATTTACAAATTTGACATCTGAATTTCATAGAAACACCACTGGCGCATGCACGCAAACTAAATAAAGCTTAGAAGGTCGCCGTTAAGGGGTGGGTTCGCTCCCAGGTTTAGGCAATATCATTAGAGGAGAACAAAATCATTGAAAGCAAACAAAGCAGAGCTAAGACCAATTGTTCCCTATATAATGAAGTATTGTTCTATATAGAAAAATAAAAATGCTAGCTGTCAACTGGAAGAACTACAAACAGCTACTTTCGTGAGGTAAAGTGTATTTCAAAAATTTGTTTGATGACCATAAAACATTCTTATTATATTTTTCTGGTTCTAGAATATCGAAAAGGCTAATGTGTGCCATTTGCAGTAATTTAACTAAACAAAATTTACAAAGTTTAGGAAATATGTAAACATTTTACTTCAATTAAACATTTTGGAATTCATGACGAGCAAATTTATACATTCAACAATCAATACAATTAAAAGAATAGGTTTGATGTTTTATCTGCGCAATTTCGAGCTATTTTAGTCTGTCGCCGTAGCGCTTAGTATAATTATTATGAGTATCTAATGTTGAGTTTTCTTTTTTAAAATAAGCAAGCAATGATATGTAGTCAAATTAAAAAAAAGAGCCTTTAAAGTACTGAAGAACAACTGAGGCTAAAAATATAAACAAATAGATTTTGCTAAATTTAATTGATGATCACTGGCATTAAAGTATCGTTTGCACTAATTAACGCGAAGAAGCTGTCATTCATAACCAGAAATTAATAGTGTTAAAGTATTTAGATATGTTGCATTCGTTAAAAATTAACTCCCAGCTAAAATGAGATTTGCAACCTAATCGAAATGTCATTATGCAGTGTAAGTGAATTTGACAAGTTTTTTTCTCCAAGAAATCAAATCCACCGGTCGTGTATGAAAACCACTATATAAAGTGCGCGGATTCTGCGGAGAACAAAGAGATACGTATCCTTGACTATCGCTTCATCCCACACCCCCTCCCCAAAAAAATCATTTGATAAATGGATGATTAATTAAACCCTAATGTGAGCGTTTTTATGTCACACATGTGGCAGGAAGATTAGTCCGTGTATCACAAAATATAAATAAATTATCTATATATATATATATATATATGTTATATTTGTGACTTGGACTTTACTTATGTTATAAACATGGTCAAGCCTGCTGTTAAAGTAGAATTAAACTTAATTTTTATAAAAGTTATCCGTGAAGAAGCATTTGAACATGTTGTGGCTGTTCATCATTCTAATTTACATGTCTTTTTTAACATTCCGGTATTGAGAACATTATAAAAGGTAGTATATTAGTCAGTGAACAGATAAATATTATCATGTGCTCTCGCAATAGACATGCCCTTCTAACGTTAATAAATAGATTCTGTTAGCCCGCGCTTACGCGGGTCCCCATCTATTTATTTAGATTTAACATGAGCGATAGTTTTTTGTAAACGCTTGAATTTCAAAAATGACCTCTAAACTTTAATGTTTTATAGAAGAATTTGGGGTTAAAATACGTTAAGATCTAAATTAAATAAGATCGTATACGCTATATGGCTTGCTCATAAAACAAAATTTTACTGATATATTTGAAACAGAACCACTATTAAATTTTAAAAATAAACACCACCTTAAATGAGGTTTAATCATTTAATTGGAATTTCTGAACGTCGAGGAAAAGTTGTTTTTATCGAGGTACTGTGTATTTTTAACCGAAAATAACAGAAAATCTAGACCGATGACCTATCGTTTTTATTTTTTTATTCTATATCACTTACCTCCAACAATATTTTGTGAAAGAATGAAAAACTTTTACCACTCAGTTTTCGAGAAAAATTAGCTTACGTTTAGATCGTGCTGCAATCTTTCAGCGTAAAATGCTGCCTTTTTCATGTTTGACGTCGTTTTAAATGTCCGTGAAGTATTATCTCGATTTGAATCGATAACGAAATCATAGGAAACACTTTCTACAAAAGAATTAACGCCATTGGGTGTATATTTTTAAAAGTTATAAAGGTTCAAACTGTAATTAAGATAATTTGAAAAAAAAATAAGCTGGATTTTTTAACAGTTTGTACTATGGAGATTTTCGATTGATAAAAAAATAAAATTTTAATAAAAAAAAATGGAAATTGTTCCTTCATAATTCATTGAGAAATCATCATCGATTTTTTCCAATCACTTTATTCTAAATGTTGGATATGATTGAAAACAGTCACTGCGTACAACTTTTATCTGACCGAGATTATGGACCATTTTACATTAAAGGTAACTACCATAAATTTACACTTTAACTTCGTCCTGTACGATAAAGTATCAACGGATCATAATTTCTGTCGGTAAACAGTGTGACGTATTATTTTATAATGTGTGGCTACAGTAGAGCCGTTTATAATTAATTGGACTTTGCACAATGTTTTGACGTGTTACGTCGCTGAGCACACACGTTGCCATGAGAAGCTACGAACATGCTTGCCGTAATTCACTGTGTGGTCAACGTTGCTGTTCCAACAGCCTTTGAAAAAGCCATAATATCACACATTTTTCTCATAATTTATGTACTCAAACAAACCAACTTTCAAACCTTCAAATATCGATTCAATCCTTAATTAAAGGTTACTACCACTTGAATAGATAGTAATAGAAATATATTTAAAGACAGGCATATTAACGAGATATTCTACTCTCCAATTCAATATCCTCTATCCGAAATGATATCAACAGTTTTACATATCCCTGAGCAATATTTTAATGAGATATACAATTTCAAAACTTTGAAAGTAAATGTATTTCGTTCCAAATAGCCAGAAAAGCAAACAACTCAAAGGAGAAGACAGTGAAGGAGCCAAGGCTCGGTCTGTCTTATCTTGTTTCATTTCTGGTATCCAACAGTACATTTAAATCTCTGAGAAATAGACTGCAGCATGTTAACCAATAATTAAAAACTGCTGCAGCCACCAGTTTTTCATATCCCGGAGCAAGATTAATTGAGAAATACGATTATAATTAAACCTTTGAAAGTAAATGTATTTTGTTCCGAAAAGCCTGAAAAGCAAACAAAACAAAGGAGATGAATGTGAAGGAGCCAAGGCTTGGTCGGTCGTATTTTGTTTTATTGTTTCTGGTATTCAGTAGTACATTTAAATCTCTGAGAAATAGACTTCAACATGTAAACCAATAATTGCACAAACCTGCTGTAGCCAAACTGGGAGGAAGTGTCCCCATAAGTCGTTTGTGTTATTTAAACGTTTGCTTGCAAACTCCTATGAGATAAGCAAGAATTGTAAAAAAATGATGATGTTCATATCAGGAATGGCCACATCGAGCAGACAAAGCCTTCCCACACACCCAAAATATAGAGAGAAGAAGTGAGCATGGTTATACAATAATCAGTTTCAAAATAGACGCCACAAACAAAGCTTTAAAAATAATAAACGTGTTTCGAGTAATAGTTTACATTGTAAACTTACTACACAGATGTTCCATCTTATGCTCGTTGTATGGTCTTTCTAGGCACGTGGACAGGTATGTTATTATATTAGCTAGATCTGTCAACGTGAAATAAAAATCCAACACACGTGTTATGAAGAAGGCTGTCAAGGCTATCCGATCAACTTTTTTTTGGGGGGTGGGGGGTTGTCCCGACTAGCTCAGTCGGTTGTTTTGTCGGAATTGCAAGGCTTGGTGCTGTCGCCATGACGGTGCGGGTTCGCTTCCAGGTAGAGGCAATTATCATTTTTGAATGATAATCGTTAAACTGAGCCTGCAATATTTTCATCTGTTTCGTGTTCGGCGGCTGTCAAATTTCCATTTTTTATCTATTAAATATATTTATGCAACACGATCATATGACTTTAAATTTCAAAATTCAAAATACTATACTTCCAATACTGTGGCAGTTTCATTCACGTTCAATATCATCTACTTTTGTATCGTTTAGTGTGTGGCATTGAAGAACAATTTACCAAACAACTGAGTCAAATAGTTTACTAGTAACGCACATGCCACATCACTTTCAAACGAAAGTTGAATCTTCAAATTTTTAAAATGCATAAAAACTTAATAAAAGCCCTGCATTTTCTTGCATAATTAAGAGTGCATTTCCATGCAACATTGTCGAGATAATGGTTTAAATGGTGCAACCTAAAACCTTGTTTAAGCACTAAGTGGTAAATATTTGTCACTTACCGTATCGGTAACCCCATTTTGGTTTCTATTGATTGTGTGTGGTGTCTTTTTAATCAATCATATTATAAATCCATACTCTCTCTTCCTCCATGACGTCATTTACTTAAATTTTAGCCCATTTTCTAAACGTTCTCATTTGGAAAGTTGTGTGCGTTTGGTGTACCAACGTGAAAAAACAGTGAAAATAAAAATGATATTTCACTGTTTGAAAACAGTAAAATACCACTTTTATTTCACCGGGAAAATTCTATAATTCGCTGGAAAGCATAAAATAAAAGGGCAACTTTGAAAGCCTCCGAACACGACAAACATGAAAATACTGCTGGCTCGGTTTGATTGAGCCTGTCCATGGACAGTAATGGAAAAACATAGTACTGCCTACGCCGCCTAGCCCCGGGTTAAGCTAAACTAAATATTTACACCAATAAACAGTACAATTTCAATCAATCCCAAATGACTGTCTTTTCTGAATGTATACACGTTTCTTTAATGACCTTAAACGGAAGAATATCAACTGACTGTCGAACAAACACTGAAAAACAAACTGACTGGAATCAGATTATAGTTATTGAATAACCCTTCATATAAAAGACGGCATTGCAAAAACTAAACATAAAATTGAGCCATGTCGTTCGACCTACTGGTTAAATTTTCTCTTTCGTCGCTCTATGACGTTCTTAACGTTTCAATCGTTCATTTTTTGAGCGTTCTAGAATGAGGATGACACATTTGGCGTGTAATTAACGTTTGGTCTAACGCACGTTAGCGTGTATATTATAAAACTGAGCATGGAAACCAGTCTCAAATCTCAAGCATCTGATTTCAGCCAATCAGATGCTTGAGATTTGAGACTGGTTTCCATGCTCGCATGACAAGCTTGTAACACCTACCAAGTAAGATAACCCTGTAAATCTTTAGCGTGTCCTTACATTCCAATCGCGCGCAAATAACGATTTGCAAACGTTAGACAAGCGTGTTGAGGAATGGAATTTGGGAAACGCTCAAGTGACGCTCATTGACGCTAAAATGACGTTCGTTTCAGTTTAGTCACACGCTGCTTGCGCTAGGGGACCGTTCAGCGGTCGTTCACAGTTTGCCAGTGAGCTGTTCACTGCAAAGAAGCAAACGATTAGTAACAACCGAGAAACGCTAGATTAACGACTGACTTACGATAGCCGAACGCGTGCAACGCTCGGCGAACGTTAGTAAAACATTCCACAAAATTTCTTAAACGTTCTTTATCGTTAAAAATTAAACGTTGAAGAACGCAGGTCCCAAAGAGATCTTATGGGGCCGTCACACTATGACGTTCTGGCCAGCGTTCTACGATGTTTGATGAAACGTTGATAGTCTCCATGGTCGCTGGGATATCGCCAGAAGTGCGTTTTATGAACGCTAGTGAACGTCGGTGAACGTCAATGATCGCCGGGAATCGGCGGAGAACGTTGGTCCGGAAACAAATTTTTGAACATGCACACAAACTTTCTCTGAGACGAGCGTTCTTCAACGTTTAATTGTAAACGCTGAAGAACGTTTAAGATCGTTCGTTGAACGTTTTACTTACGTTTGCCGAGCGTTGCACGCGTTCGGCTATCGTCAGACAGTCGTTACTTAACCGTTACTTGATTGTTACAAATCGTTTGCTTTGCTGTGAACGACTCACTGGCGACCTGTCAACGACCGCTAAACGGTCCCCTAACAAACGCAGCGTGTGACTAAAGTGAAACAAACGTCCTTCTGACGTCCATTGAGCGTCATTCGAGCGTTACCCGAACGTCCATGCCTCAGCAAGCTCGTCTAAGGCTGGTTTTCCATGTATCCGACTGCGACTTCGCTGTGCGATTGCGATTGTGTCATCCGTGCATCGCAGACGGAACCCCTTTTCCATGTATCCTCTCCGACTTCGCGATTTTATTCTTTTCATGTGAATATTTGACAAGGCAACGTGTTCGTGATGTTAGAATTTAATCATACCCTCTTTTTAATGGCCGGTATTTGTTTGGCCAAACGTTTTAAACGAAAACGTACTCATAGATGGTGGGTCAGACGTATATATCATCCGAAATTGGATTAATTATGGCACCTATTATCACTTAGTGCATCTTTGTATTCTTTCCTAGAACAGTCATATAATACAGGGTTCTCCCTGATTAGTTCAATCAATTTTTCGCAATTATTCTGATCGTTTAATTTAGATTTCATGGTGACTTTTGGAAAGATGTTGTTCGTCTATCCGATTGCGCTGAAAAGAACGCTACAGCATCCGTTCTTTTTCTGGCGACGGATAGACGGACAGCGCAGACGGATACATGGAAAACAACTCATTGATAATATAGGCATCCGATCTTGTGTCCGTTTCTTTTCCAATCGCAGTCGGACAGCGCAGACGCAAAACGGACACATGGAAAACCAGCCTAACGTTGACAAATCGTTCTTCGCGCGCCAGTGCCCCGTGAGAACATGCTAATGATTTTAGGGTTTTCTTACTTGGTCGCTGTTTCACGCTTTTAGTGCGTTAGACCAACGCTGGTGGTGCGTTAGACAAAACGTTAATAACACGCCAGATGTGTCATCCTCATTCTAGAACGCTCAAAAAATGAACGATTGAAACGTTCAGAGAACGTTGACCAGAACGTCATAGTCTGACGGCCCCTTTATGTGCATGTGCAATTTTATTCCAGACCTGTAAGCGTTCTCCGCCGATTCCCGGCGATCACCGACGTTTACCGACGTTCAATAGCGTTCACATAACGCACTTCTGGCGCTATCCCAGCAACCATGGGCGACTAACAACGTTTTCTCAAACGTTTTTTAAACGCTGACCAGAACGTCATAGTGTGACGGCCCCATGACGTTTGATGAAAATAACGTATATAAAGTTTTGATTTTATTGTCATGAACATGTTATATCATATTCACTCTAGAAATGTTTACCTACGAAATCGTAAATCTGTGTAAATATTTAGTTTCGATCGACCCCGGGCTAGGCGTCATGGACTCCAATATGCATTTTCTATTATTGTCCATGAACAGGTTCAATCAAAGCGAGACTGCAATATTTTCATAGTTGTCGTGTTCGAGGGTGCAAAGTTCCATTTTCATTCATCAGCCAAAAAGCGCAGAGTACACTTTTCATCTATCTACCAAGCCAAAAAAGCAAATTTTGGTAATTTGTCTTATTCTTCAGCTTTCAAATTTGATTTTTCATCAGTTAAATGTATCTTTTTATTGTCTACTTAAGTATCTTGAATGATGATAATTTTTGTCATGAAACCAGGTCTCTTGAAAAAAAAAGGAATTTATACATATTTACTGCCGTTAAACTTGTATATTTGAAAAGTTTAGTGCGGCCAAAAATAAACAAGAAACTGTTTAAGATCTTAAAACTCTTATTTTATTTTCAAATAATATCATAGGTATAAATTAAATCTTAAGGTACTAGAAATAATTTATTTGCGCCTGTAAACCTTGTAACTAATTTTCACATGTCATTGGTTTAAATCATTTTAGGAGTGGAAATTGAAACGTCGGACAATGAACTTTGTACATAACAGGGGCTGATTCAGTATTTCATTTTAGACGAAGCGAAAGACATATTCTCGCAGAACAAAATGAATTGGAAGTGATTCTTTTGGCTTATTTGAGAATGACAATGTTTACGTTAACTATTTTATGTTTTCATCGTTTATATGTTTGAATAAAAGACCATCCACATTTTCCGCATTCCCCATTCTGAATTTCTAAATGAATGGACACATTGTATCCAACCGTATAACTTTTGCGAAAGATCTTTTGGCACCTACCTTTGATACTTACCATGTGGGTTATTCTGTGAGGGTGTATGCGACTGTTGAAAAATTATGCCACACTTAAGGATTGAATCGATATTTGATGGTTTTCATTTGGGTATGCAAAACTGTTGGGTTGTTTAAAGTGTGTAAAGCCCGAAGGGCTTCACGCGTACTTTAAACAATCCAACTGTTTTTCATACCCAAATGAAAATCATCAAATATCGATTCAATCCTTATATTTACACAAATAAATACTCTTATTAATACAGAAATTATTAGAAGAATTCGTGATATAACGGCTTTTTCGAATGGATGTTTGAACTGCAATGTTCACAACAAAGTGAATGACGGCCTGCTTTTTCGCAGCAATTCGTGGCAAAAGGTGCGCGCTCGGCGACGTCACACGTCAAAACATTGTGCAACGTCAAATTAATTGCGAACGGTTCTACTGTAGCCACGCCTTTTAAAGTAATACGTCACGATAACTGACCAAAGATAATGAGATAAGTCTATGTCTTTCTAATAAAACTTAGAAACAAAAAGTGACCAAATTAAGGTAAGTGTATCTAACATATACAGTATTATATAGACATTGTCTGAAAATGTTCTTATTGAGAATTTGGATGACAAGTCCGCTAGTCAGCTAGCCGAAGTCGCTAGTCTCTGTTTGACGTATTCAAATTTTTAGTCGTTTCTTGTCGTTTGTACAATTCGCAATTCTTAAATAATTAAAAACAACAATTTAACCTCGATGTGTACGTTCACGCAAGTCTAAAATAAATTGTATGATATCGTAACCCCTCCCAAACAGATAACGTAAGTTGGGCTATAAATTGAGTTACTTTATAACAGACCGATAGTCATACGTTTGGGTAAATAACAATGTCATCTAACAAGAAGCGAGTATGCATAATCGGAGCAGGTCCTTGTGGCATGTGTGCGTTATATCACTTTGCAAAGGAATCTGGAAGTGTAGAGGTCGTCTGCTACGAGAAGCAGAGTACTTGGGGAGGACTCTGGAATTATACCTGGCGAACTGGTAAAATTACGTTCTGGTTTTATTAAATAATTCGTTTCTGAATTGACCTTTCTATGTTTGTGTTTATTAGTTGAACAACTATATTTTACACAACTACTTTTAAAACGCACAAATTTTACGTTACATTTCTTTGTTCTGCGAGTAAGTATAAACCCTTATTTGTCTAATCACACACTGAAATGTCTGTTGTTTCGCACATGGTGCACAAGCTTGAAGCTAAGGCGTTAAATTCAATACAAAAATCATTGTTCGTTAAGTTACAACATAAAACCATAATTATGGAACAACAATAATATGTTTTAAAAGGCGAATCATTAATCAAATTAACATCAAGACAGTGTGGCAGTCTTAGTTTCAATAAGGCCTTCTATAACTACATACATACAAGGTGAAATTTCAGTTACAAAACAAAGTCAGTTTGCTATTTAATATAATTTTCTCTCACACTTTAACGAGAAGATTAAATAGAAAGATTTTATAAATAACATTCATTTTACAGTTGATAGAATGGATTTCTAAAATAATATTACTAAATACATATATAGAAATAGAATTCTCAATTTCTCTAGACTAATAGACTAAGTATGAATAAATATATTTAAATAATTATTTATATTTCAAACTAACGAGTAACTTTAAAAAGAATTTAATGGTAGGTATTCAAATCTCAATTTTTAATCAGTTCATCAATGATTTCGATTTTTTCACAACATGCAAAGAAACGAATGTAATGCTGTTGTTGATTTGTTACAGGACATTTTAATTCTCAAGTTCAAATGCTGGAGTACGTGCATTTTGGAAAAAAACAATCGATTAAACAAGATGTTTCTAATTTATATTATCATAGAAACTCGCTTATTCACTTAATCGGGTTCTGTTTGAATGACTTTTCTGGACCAAGATACAAGTCCATAATTAAATTGAGTAAAATTTAAACATTACAAAACAGTTGTTTCATTTTAGAATCAGATTTTAAATATCATACCATATTGATTTAGATATGGTAATTATAAACTGACATCTAAACAGCAGACCTGATCAAATGAATAATAAATAATTATATATGACAGTCTAACGTAAAAATGGAATTTTATGAAGAATCCTTATCTCAACAGTAACAAAAAATGAAATGTTTAAACTGAAACTGGACCTTAGCTAATTTATCCAATAGATTGCAGAGACATAAAAAGAAAATAATGACAGATAAATGAACAAATAACCGCCTAGTATCAACTTTAGCGATACGGGTGCCTTCATTTTTGGCCACGTAAATGAAGAACTGGATTTCATATTTGTAACCGAAAAGCTCAACTGTCATCATTATTTTAAACATAATACACATAAAATTCTCAGATTTATTTTTAAATGAAAATTGACCCTGTTGTTTTCATTAATTTTAAGGAACAGATGAATTTGGCCAAGCATGCCATAGTGGTATGTATCGTAACTTGTGGTCTAATGGGCCCAAAGAATGTATTGAGTTACCGGATTACACCTTTGAGGAACACTTCGGAAAAGCCATACCTTCTTACCCTCCCAGAGCGGTCCTACAAGATTATTTTGAGGGTAGGTTTGTAGAAAACTTCATTAAGTATTGTATTTTCTAACCAAATTATCACGTCTCCCCGTACATATAGTCAGTACTTTTATCAGTAAAATAACCCGTTACAGATGTCGTGCAGTGATGATAACGTATATCAGGGCTATCCGATCAACCATTTTGTGGGGTTGTCCCGGTTAGCTCAATTAGTTGCGTCGTCGGAATTGCAGGGCTAGGCGTTGTCGCCGTGACGATGCGGGTTCGCTCCCAGGTAGAGGCAATACCATTTGACTAGCGATTGGTTCAGAAAATGCATAAATGGTTTTTATTATTTAATCTTTTTAACACGGACATTTACTTTCATCTATTTCAGCTATTTAATTGTTTTTATTTTTGTCTTTTATAAATTCATGATTTTTAAGAGAGCAGGATAGCAGTCTTTTCTGAAATGGTTCGTGTTCTTTTAGGAAGAATGAAAAAGAGTGATATAGACCTGAAGAAGTTTGTTCAGTTCACCACCTTGGTACAACATGTACAATACGTTGATGCATCTGATAACTTCATCGTTACCATAAACGACCTTGTTACTAACTCTTCTCACGTGGAAACGTTTACCCACGTTATCGTAGCTGCAGGAATCTTCAACGTACCGAACGTGCCCTCTTTTCCCGGAATTGAAACGTTTGAAGGTCGTATACTGCATTCCCGTGACTTCAGAGATGCACAACATTACAAAGGTCAGCGTTTGCTCCTGATCGGGTCGAGTTATTCCGCGGAAGATATTGCGCTGCAGTGTTTGAAATATGGCGCCCAAAATGTCGTCTGCACTTGGAGAACGAAGCCAATGGGTTTTAAATGGCCAAAGGGAATCGAAGAGCGACCTTTGGTGCAAAAGTTTGAAAGAAACACTGCTTATTTTAAAGATGGAACATCAGAGGAATTCGACAGCATTATTCTGTGCACTGGATATCTCTACAGATTTCCGTTCATGGATGACAGACTTCGACTGAAGTCGGAGCGTTCTTTTTATCCGGATAACTTATACAAGGGAATAGTATGGATGCTAGGTGGCAACAACAAGGTTTTGTACTTGGGTACCCAGGACCCTTACTACTCATTTACAATGTTTGACGTTCAGGCGCTTTGGGCTTGCAAGTAAGTCATAAACCGAACTTTTAACAACTTCATTCTATTATAAAAAGAAAAACATTGTTGTCTCACTACTAAAATATATGATAACAGAGATTATTTTAATTTCAATATAGAATATTTCCGGTTTTAGACGGCTGATGTTTTTTCGTGCAACATCTTACGGGGTTTATATCTCCCAGCTTGTTCGCGTTTATAGTTCTTGTAATGATGTTAAAGGAATGAACGTAATCTTTGCATAACTAATAAACTTGGTGCAGTTTAAAATCACTATTGCAACACGGTATTTACAGCCAATATTTTATAGAGATTTAATTTATAAACTAAAGAAAATAAAAGGCAAAGTTTATTTCTCCACGGTATTCGCAAAAATCATTTTTAATTTCAAAACGAAAAGTAAACAACATTAAATTCAACAGCGCTCTGCATTCCTTGTGATTACCCATCTACATTTGATCATTATGCTTGCCGCTTTGTTTGCACAATGGTGGCAGGGGTTTAAGAGTTTATGATGGTGTATAGATTTATGGTGAAATCTTGTAAAAGAACCTAAAAGGCTCGGTTTGTTTCTTTTATCCTTGTCATCGTGTTCTTGCTGATTCGACTTCAGTTGTTCTGTTCTCGTAAGATCATTGAGTACCCGACCCTTTGCTTTGCAATGCTATAAGCTTCTTTTGTTGTATATGTTTATGAGCTTTTGCATGCAGCATTTTTGAACTGAAGAATGGGTTGGAGTAATTTCACCTAGAAAACCTGTACTTGTGTGTTCATAATTGTTTTGCCACTGACCGTCCCAGGGCGGTTACCCCTATGCCAATTTTATAAGATATTTTCATAACATATAAAAACACGCAATTTAATGTTTCATGATCTTTTATTAAAGTCCCTCCTACAAGGTACATAAAAGATAATACAAAATAGTAAGTAAAGATATTAATATTGGATACAGATTTATCTCCCTTGATTTTATAATCGAGTACTAATATATACACTACAATAGGAAACTAACACCAATAAATCGTCTTAAACATTTTCGATAGAAGAATAAACATTTGTTTTCAATAAACACTTTTTATTTCAGGTATATTCTAGGAAAATTAACAGATGAGCCAAAAGCACGTTCATTTATGCAAGAGCATATTGAAAATTGGGTGGCGAGACTATCTGGCTTGAAGGACAGCCATGATGACATCGATTTTCAAACTGATTACATGGCAGATCTTAGCAAGGACACCGGATATCCGGCGGACGCCATTAAAGCCCGTGAAATGTTTCACCTGTTCTTACATCAGAAACATGAAAACATTATTACTTATCGTGATCAATCATTTGCTTCCATTTTTACTGGAACAATGTCACCGAAATTCGGTACTCCCTGGTGGGAAGCCTTTGATGATTCTATTGAGACATTCACGGCGGTCTGAATGACTGAACTATTACTATTAAGTAACCATCTCGCTGTATGTAGCATAATTTAGTTGTATGATATCTGAATGCAAGTATCGTCTCCAAGGGACAAGCCATAGGAAAAAAGTCCTAGAAAATATATTTGACATTTTAGTTGCTAACCTATTTGGAAAGAACTTAAACTATCTTTTATATTCCTCAAACTTAAACGTGATTTTGTTTCACTTTTTGACAGTATTATGATATGTTTACCGAAATGCCTAACAATTAACGCCGTCTGCCTAACTGTATTACGTCAGTTCAAGGATTGACGTCAACTGTCTGAAATCCCAAATTGCAAATGTGTTTTGCCACTGACCGTTTCAAGGCGGTAATCCCTTTTGTTCTCTTATTTGTTAATCGTGTGTGGTGTCTCATTTGCAAAATTGATTATTTGATGACCGCAGACTTTCATTTTCTCTCAACTCTTTTGGCTACGTGGAAACGCTGTGTGTTATGGGTGTGGCAATATCAAATATGCATATTTCACTTATTATTTTTACTTTCTTAATGAAAATAAGAGATTTTAGTACATATATTCGTGTAATGTTGGGATGTTTCGGCAAAAATTTAATTATTTGGCCGAATGCGCCAAATGAATGCTTCGAGTTTCCTGATTATACCAGCGTAGAACACTTCGGAAAGGTCTCCCAAAACTGTCCTCCAGGACTATCTTGACGGTACATTTCATTAGTTTAAACATTTTACAAAGGATTTGAAACAGGATTGTCAACTCTGAATGGCTTCTTTTTGATCAGATTTCTGTTCATGGAGGACAGACAGGCTTAAGTCTTTCTACCCGGAGAACTTATACAGGGGAATGGCATGGATGCTAGGTGGCACCAACAAGGTTTTATACTTGGGTGTACAAGATACCCGACGCCATTAAAGCCCATGATCTGTTTCATAAATGGGTTTCATAAAATTATTATTATTATTATTGGGTGGGAAGCGTTTAATGATACTATCGAAAGCATTCAGGTCGCTTCGATTTTTAGCAACTTGATTTTTGAAAAGAGTGTTACATTTGTAAAATGTATCAATGAAACGACCGCAAGAAATGATTTCAAAACATTAAACATACAGTTATTTCATGTTATTTACATGTACTGTATGCAAACATGTTAATTTGTGATAAAGCAGACAAAACCTACATGTATGTGTCCCTCCTTAAGTTCAATGTCAAATAAGAATATTAGTACACTGACCGTATCGAACTAGGTTCAACAAGTTAAAAGGGTATTTTTGTTTGACGTACTTCAAGTAATGTTAAGATGATTTATATGCGATTGATGATGTTCCGTCTCACTGATTTGTATAGCTTTCTGAAATGTAAAAAAGATATTTGGTGGTTAAGCTACGAGATCTAATAGCGGTTCACTCGCGTCAGTAATCATGATCAAATTTTTGTGTTTGACGTTGAAATTGAAAATGAAACACTCAGCATCTTCAACCGATTCACAAATTTTACAACTGAATTTCATACAATCACAACAGGCGCATGCACGCAAACTAAATAAATTTGAGGATAACAAAAAGCAAACAATGCAGAGTTAAGACCCATTGTTCCGGATCTTTTATGGTCGAACTCAGATATTATTGTATAATATGATTACCAGCAGCACTGGAGTTTGATCTACTTTTATCTTTTTTTACTTATGTATAATTTATCAAGTTTTTCATAGACAATGTATTTTTGTCATTTTTATAGACAATTGACAAATAACTTACTACTGCACACTTTGCATCCGCGAATACACATTTCTCATCCATGAATGTCTTCATGCTTGTATAAACCTAAGTTTTCCATCCATATTTAAAAGTGAAAGTTTCCGTTGCTGTTATAGATAATATACTCAACAAAAATAAAAAGAATCCGCTTTTCCTTCTTAAATTTTGTAAAATTTGAAAACAAAAACTCAAAACTATGTAAGTTTACAAGATTGCATTTAACTTAATATTTCAAAGAGATCAAGTGTTATAAAAAAACTGCAGCCTCAACTTAGTTATCTTTCCATTTGTTATAATACGCGTTTCAGGAAACAAAAATCAGTGATTTTGAAAAGTATTCCCATTTACATTTAGTTTCTCCTTCTCTTGTGATTAAAAAAATTACAAAACATGTATCAATAAAACGATTAGTCCTCGATAAACAATGCTAGGAAGTCCAACCATTTCAAATTACCTCCCTTTAAATTGAATATGTAGTGTTTTGTGATCCTTTATGAATTGTTATTCGATTGCAGGTAATCAAGTGTGGAAGATTATATTTATGAACAATAAAACTTAAAAAACAACTAAGATTAAGTAATAAAACACCATTCAAAGCGTTCCTGATTTAATGAAAATATGTTTATAAGTATATAAGCATAAAAAGTGGATACTTTTTATTTTTGTTCAGTATAATTATGTTAGCTTAAAATATATCGCATGACATATCTTAAATGCAGTGTTTCAAACGCCGCAATATTTTCGCTAAAAGAAAAAGGTTCCCTTCAATATATTTTATTTTGATTTGTTTGCTTGTTGCTTTGCATAACAGTCATTAAAATATCATAGCTAAGTGTTGCATTTTCTGATTAACAATTATATTAATTAGGCCAGCAACATAAATAATTTGAATCCGTTCTGCAAAGTTTGAAAGCATAAGGATTGTCTGTAAGGAAGACTTTCGGTTAGTTTATTAACCTAAAATATGACATGAGCCTAGTGCTGATATGTTTATTTCAAAGAACAGATGTTCTATTATTTCTCTTAAAATTGTTGAAATTGACGAGAAGGGAACTTTAAATGCCAACAAATATGAAAAGATTGCAAGCAGTAATAGAAATGCATATTAGTACCTAAACTGCCTAACCTTGGGTTGAACGCAACTTAATATTTTCACCAATTAACAATACCATTTTGATCTATCCTAAATGATGGTATGCTTATGGCGGTTAACATGAAACTTTCGATGCGTTTTTTTCTGATTAATTCCAGTCAGTGTTGAGTGGCGCATGGTCTTTTGCCCTAAACAAGAAAACAATCAGGGGAACTAAACTGAACAGATTTTGACAGAGGATCTGAGAACATAAATCCTGCATATCACAGAGAAAGCCAAAGTCAAAATTTAATAAAAAGCATAAAGTTTTTTTTATTGAAAAATATCCAGTTCTATATCGGCTGGGATATCGAACCACCAATCTTAAACCTGGCCGAAATATAAAACAAGAGTTATTTTAGAAGTCTTTTTTAAGTATCGTACTCATCGGCCTTCAAAGTTAATGATAACAGCACTGATTGAATGTACGGGGAGATTGAGCTTTCAATTCTTCTTCATAAATAAAAATAAAAAATCAAGAAATACCAGTTAATGTATGAATTAAAACGTAATATCTAGTTAAATTAATATTTGTAATTAATTTTTCTTAACTGACCAAGTCCTTTCATTTGTTCACATGTATCTAGAGATGCACAGCATCCATTCATGAAGTTAATAGCAAACGCTTTTAACACTGGTTGGTTTGTGTCTAACCATCATTCAGTTTGAAAGAACCGACATATTGTTTACCTTTGTATACCTTACATTTTTACGGTTCTTTGATTTTGTGCCCGCCAGTATTTTATTATTTCATAAAAACACTGAAAAAGACCGCCGTTTAGCGTTTGTTGTCAATAGCTTGTACATTAGATTAGAAACCTAATGTTATTAATCTAAGATGTTAACATCTTTCTGATATGACGATGGGGCGTTTGTCTGTCCTGTAGGGGATGACGAACAGACAAAACAACGAATGGCTTAAACCAGTCGTCACACCATTGGAAAAACGTCACCAGAGGTAAGAAAATTCGATTTCTCAGCTCAAATGACAGTAATCTGACCAGGGATTGATTTTGTGTTTCCCTAAATAAAGGCAAAATGTTCTATACAGTTGAACCTTCCTTAGCAGCCACCTGCATTCAGCATCACGTGTCTTAAACAGCCAGTTTGAATATGTCCTAAACTGACATTTTGTGTTTTCCTCTCTTCCTTTTCGCTGCGTGGGGAGGCTGTGTTTAGTGAGTGTGGCGATTCCTGATATTACCTTTTTTATAATCACATATGAATTTTTCTGTGCTGTGTAGCGGCGGTAAAACGTCTCCCCGTACTTTCAATCAATACTGTTATCGTTTCATCTGTAGTTTACAGTCAGTTTTCACACCCCTCCCCACTCGCCCAAATACTCTTATGCTTAAAGTCAACAGCAAATAATACATGTTTATATTTATAATATACTATTGCATTTTTGTGCTTAAATAGATCATTTCAAATAACATTTATACTCCGTTTTGTTTGATACAGTTTATACACACTCAGTACATACACTTCGGTCATGTCTTTTTTTCACAAAACATAATTTTGTATTGTTAGATCATATAAAATTACATAAAAACTTTTATTGTTAATACGACATATTCTTACTGCAATTTCTACTTATCAATTTATTTTTTAGACTAACCGAAAGATAACAAGAACGTTGAAGTCTGTTACAACATTTATTCAAGGCCATTCTTTTTGTAGTTATCATTTCTCTAGGCTAGGCCTAGGGTCCCATTCCGCGCTGCATTCGTCTACGTTGACACAGTTCCATGTTTCATCTGTTATGGTAATGTTGACATTCTGATGTACCTATCACACGGTCTCTGTGAATTGCAATTTCCGACAAATTGGTGATGTAAATAAAACAAACAGCATAACAACAAAACGGATTCGGAAAAATTAATCCTGTTTTATAAAATCACTAAGATTCAAAATAAAGACCACTCACATAAGTGTAATAAAAACTGCACAAACATTGACAAAATGCAGTTGTCGAGAGAGTTATGTCCATGCATGCACACAAAAACAGACTTTGTCTACTACAAAGTATACTTTCTGTTTGGATCTTCAGAAAGCATATCTTCCTCTCGGTGGTTGGTGGACGGCCTGATCTGTCAAAAGAGTATGTCAGCGCTTGGTTCTAAAAATGTTATAACAGGTTTTACTGTACATTATATATTAAAGGGTACTTGTATATTTTGTATCAAGTAAAAAAAAGTTGGGTCTGTAAATTTAAGTATGAGAAACACTATTAAATTGAAATCTCTGAACAATCCGAAAAAATGTGTATATCTGCTTGTGTTCTGACTTTCCAAATGCAAAACGGTAATAACATTTGATGATTATTTGTACGAGAATCATGCGTATATATGTTTTATATCATAATTTACGTTGAGAAACATTATTTCGAAAAAAGATTTTAACAAATCATTTTCTTTGTGCCATATTTGTGACTTAAATTTTAATGTTTTTTTTTTAATTTATCATAATTTAAATGATATTTAACCAAAACAAGCATCAAAACCGTCACAAACGCTGATTTATGTTGTTGTTGTTTTTTTTCAATTATACTCATTACGGTATCTTCATACTCGGGTAGTTAAAGTTATTTGCATATTGATGCGCTGTCTGTTACTAGTAATATGTTTTTGACATAATGCTTTGAGATACTATTATCTTTCGTAGTGATAACCGTCCTCATCTTTCTTCGCACATGTCTAATAATTTACCGGTTACAAATTTTAGGGATGTTTTCTTGCTGTTTGCACATTTCGCAATCGTTAAGTATTTCAAACCACAATTTAACAAACGAAAACGTCGATGTACATCGTGGGTTACAAAACGAATAGGCGGTCTTTGAAGTGAATCGGATCATATCGAAACTGCCCAACCATGGTACTTAAACTGATATATAAATTGAGTTACTTTATAGCTATGCACAAATAGACAAACGTCTAGGTGAGTTAAAATGGCGTCTAGCAAAAAGCGTGTATGCATTATTGGTGCAGGACCTTGCGGGATGGCTGCGCTATATAACTTTGCAAAAGAATCCGGAAGTGATGTAGAGTTCGTCTGCTATGAAAAGCAAAGTACATGGGGAGGACTCTGGAATTACACCTGGCGAACTGGTAAAAGTTTACAATTATTTTATTTATATTTTGTTTCGGTATAGATTTTTCCATGTTTTGTTTACTTGTTGAACTACTTTATTTCGCAACACGACTTTGAAAACACACTATTTTTCATTAAAATAAATTATTTTTAAATCAAATATGGCCATGTTGTGTCAAAATGAAAATAAATGACACGCATTATAAATTTGATGGAACATAAGGAACATAAGTTTACATTACAAAGTGATTGAAAGTTTGTTTAAAAGAATCGAAATGTTGTCTTTTGTTTAGTCAATACAAAAAATTTTGCTAGACGTAGAATTCTTATTTTCTCTAGAACTGATAGATTTATTTTAAATATTTTATATATTACATGTAATTAATATCCAATTTAAGAGTAAAATCATTAAATGGTGCCCGTCAGTGGCTAAATACATTACTTTCATAAATTTAATTGAATTTCCATTACTGTCCATGAACAGGTTCAATCATATCGAGCTTGCAATTATTTCGATTATTTATCGTGTTCGGCGGCTTTAAAAAATTCCTTTTTCATCTACATATGATATCTCAAAACAAATCCTTACTGAATCAATGTATCGCAGATTTCTTATTTTTTCAAAACATGCAAGGAAACGAATGCAATGTTATTTTTTTATGAAAATGGTCGATTTTGCTTTGCTTTAAGGGCACTGATAATTATACGCTCTGTCGAATTGCTTTTATATCATAATTTTGACATGTGCAGATCTAAGATTTCAGAATGAATAAGTACAAAATATAAAAGATTATTTAGGTATTTGGTTGCAAGGCTGTTTAAAGTTTTGTATGGACCAATTTATACATCCATATACATCAAATTAAGTCAAACTTTACGCATTTCAGAACATAATATTCTATTTCAGGAATCATATTTAGTCTTCTTTTATTACATTTCTAACTTGTTTTACTCTACCTTTAAACAACAGCAAAAGGTATAAAAAAATTTAAATGTTTGAAGGTCTGTTGCGCCTACCCCCCCCCCCCCCCCCCCCCCACTACCTAATGGACTGAATAGCCTAAAACAGACAAGTACTTATGTTGTTTTTAATCAATTATCAAGAAAAACCTAGGCTTACATTGGTACAGACGCACCGAAAACCTTTCAACCAACCGCAAAAAATAGGCAATGACATTAAGGTGATTAGAAAGGTGTGTTACTTTTCCGATGCATTTAATTAAATTCCCGTCCCCTGACACATCAACTGGAAAGCAGTGTTAAGTCTAAGATCGTTTAAAACAATAGCCCTAATGTGAATATAAGGCAGTTGTTGAACACAATACATTTTAATTATTTGATATTGAACAACCACTACATGTAGGACGTTGCAAAGTGTATCCAATAAAAAAGGTTAATGAAGAATGGGATTTATGAAATGAAATGTGAACTTTGAAAACCACCGAACACGGAAAATGTGAAAATATTGCAGGCTCATTTTGAGTGAGTAATGGAAATACGTATTACTGCCCATGTCGCATAGTCCCCACTTTATTGCAACTGAATATTTAAACAACTAACAGTATGTGTCGATTTATCCCAAACGACGTTGTACATACGGCGGTGAACACGGAACCTCCAATGCGATATTTTCAGATTTGTACCATTCCATGTTCAATTGCATATGGTACCCAGACGCAAGAATATGTTTGCCCTTACCGAGAAAACAGCTGTCTAAACTAAAGAGAATAGAATTCTGACAGAAAATTTAACAGGAGATCTGGGAATCTAGATGCAGCATATCACAGAACGCGAAAGACAAAAATTAAAAGCAGAAAGTATATCCTTAAATTTGAAATTGAGAACAAAGGTCATTTATAATATTATGATTGCGAAATAATAAAAAGCATACAACGCCCGAATGGTGTTCTGAAAAATGAAAGTAAACCCAGTTGTGTTCATTACTTTTAAGGAACGGATGAATTTGGCGAACCATGTCATGGTGGTATGTATCGCAACCTGTGGTCTAATGGGCCAAAAGAGTGTCTGGAGTACCCTGACTACACCTTCGAGGAACACTTCGGAAAAGCCATACCTTCTTACCCTCCAAGAACTGTCCTCAAAGATTATCTTGATGGTAATTTTCAATAGCTTGTTTGCAGTACAGAATGTTTTTATTTAGTACAGTAACAGTGTTTCTCTAGCCAAAAGATTGCTCTTTAACTAGCAATTGATTCAGAAAATCCATAATTCGCTTTTTACTACAAATTTCGATTTCAGTTAGATTTTGACCCAGAGAGCAACACCTGTTGCACTGCAGCACTTCACAAGACGCCGACCACTTTTTTGTCATGCGACGACTTTTAGAACTGCCGCTCCAATCAAAATTTTACTTCCAAATTAAGTTTTACTGTCAATCAGATTTTTGTCGCTGATTGTTCATTCCCTTGCGGATGTTGAAACAATAACAAAAGGTGTGGCTTAAAGTAAAGCAACCTGAAGGAGTGATAAACAATTACCAACATTCTGTCAACGAAAATATCCGTCGCCGCGCATCGTGTTTGATGTTTTTGATTTCAAGCCAAAATCTAACTGAAATCGAAAGTTGTAGTAATTAATATTTTTAACGATGACAGATTAAATTTAAAGTACTTTATTTTTTGTTCTTGTCATTAATAATTTCCTATGATTTCTGAGAAAACACATTTTAATTTTCTGGAATTCTTCGTGTTTTTCAGGAAGAATGAAAAAGAGTACCGTAGACCTTGAGAAGTTTGTTCACTTCAACACTGCTGTCGAAAATGTCCAATACGTTGATGCATCTGATAATTTTACTGTCACTAGTAACGACCTTGAAAACAACACGACAAACGTGGAAACGTTTACTCACGTCATCGTAGCTGTAGGGATCTTCAACGTACCGAAAATGCCCTCTTTTCCAGGAATTGAGAGTTTCGAGGGTCGTATACTACATTCCCATAACTTCAGAGATGCACTTCAGTTCAAAGGTCAGCGTTTACTTGTGATTGGGGCCAGTTATTCCGCAGAAGATATTGCGCTGCAGTGTTTTAAATATGGCGCCAAGAATGTTGTCATTACATGGAGAAGGAAGCCACTTGGTTTCAAATGGCCGAAAGGAATGGAAGAGCGACCACTGGTACAAAAGTTTGAAAGAAACACGGCATATTTTAAAGATGGAACATCGGCTGAGTTTGACAGCATTATTCTGTGCACTGGATATCTCTACAGGTTCCCGTTCATGGAGGACAGACTTCGGTTGAGGTCGGACCTTTCTATATACCCTGACAACTTATACAAAGGGACGGTATGGATGCTCGGTGGCAACAACAAGGTTTTGTACTTGGGTACCCAGGACCATTACTACTCTTTTACCCAATTCGACGCACAGGCGCTTTGGGCTTGCAAGTAAGTTTTTAAACAAATGAAAAGTAAAATATTTCAGCAAATCAGAATTTCGTAACTAAAACATGTTAACGTAACATTTAACAATTAAACAATATTATTCGTTCGAAAAAAAATAAACTTAACTTAACTATTCACAAACTGTATGACATCGATATAAGTATTACGACTGTTTGTCGACATAAACATTGCAAACATGAAATAAACATGTACATCTTCGTCTTATAGCATAAATAAAACCCGAATACATTTTATGATTAATAAATTGTTAAGGTACTTATAAAGGTAGCATGATTGGCATTCCATGGCTAGGCGCTGTCGCCGAACGGGTTCGCTCCCCAGTAGGGGCAATATCATTTGCAGATGTCACTCGTCCCAATTCATCTTCTATTCATCTGCAGTTTTAACTGTTGTCTATCTTTTTTGAAACTGATCATTTTATTAACCATGCTCTCTGTCTGTCTGTCTGTCTGTCTGTCTGTCTGTCTGTCTGTCTGTCTGTCTGTCTGTCTGTCTGTCTGTCTGTCTGTCTGTATTCTACTTCTTCTTCTTGACTATGTGTGAGGCTGTTTTTTCTGAATGTGGCAATTCCTGATTTGCATATTTCACCTTCTTGTCTATTTATATTAGGTACTAACACGTTACTTGCATTTACCCAAATTGTTTTTGCAAATGCAATTTAACAATTCGCATTACATTTCAGGTATATTCTAGGAAAATTAACCGATGAGCCAAAAGCACGGTCATGCATGCAAGAAGATATTAAAACTTGGAGGACGAAGCTATCTAACTCAAAGGACATTCATGATGAAGTCGATTTTCAAACTGATTTCGTAGCGGATCTTTGCAAAGAAACCGGATATCCGCTAGACGCTTCTAAACCATGTGAAATGTTTCACAAGTTCTTACGGCAGAAAGTTGAAAACATTTTAACATATCGCGATCAAACATTTGCTTCCTTTTTTACTGGAACAATGTCCCCGAAATTCGGTACTCCCTGGTGGGAAGCCTTTGATGATTCTATTGAGACATTTGTATCTGTCTAAATGACTTAACTACCGGAGTAGCCACATCACTATAAATAGCATAATTTAGACAATGGATGTCCACGGATATTCGGATATCCAGATATCCGTTCGGATCATCTGATATCTGGATTGATCGACGGAATTTGGCATCCGGATATTTGTTAATAAAAACTTTATTTTTTATTATCGTTCAACGGATATCCGAATCACAAATTTTGTATCCGTTGATATCCCTAATGTAGACGTTTTATGTGTGATTTTCGGATGAAGGGTTTTATTGTTTTCAACAAAGTGTTCACCAAACTTTTCCATCCAATAACTGGGCCGTCATGAGATCTAAAATTTAGTTTGAACTGATTCAGTGAGATTAAGTAATATATTAAATACATTTTTTTTAAATCTGCAATTACATGTAAAAAATATTCAAATTACTGAATTTTTCCAACACTTATTTTTAATTAAATAACAATTATTTTGAAATATAATAAAACATACAAATATTCTAATTACTTAAAATTCACCCAGTTAAAAATTTCATCCAGTTTATGTAAAGCTACTTTAATTTTTACAAAGTCTAGAAAGGATACATTTATTTACATACATTTTTACGATGGCATTTTCTAAAAGGTATACTGTCATTTCATAAATTATAAGTAGTTTAGTTCAAACAGTTCACATTTTTAGTACAGTAAAGTTTAACGTCAGGTTACAAGCTTATCTCCCTTCTTTATCTAGGTATGGTAATTTTAAAAAACAAAACATGGGAAATTTTACATATAATAAAGAAATGAAAATATCAAGGATACAATTTAATTGTATACACCCACGTACAACAAGTTTTATTGAGAGCAGAGAGCAGAGGACAAGAGTAATTTTAGAGTTAATTTCACGGATACACAACCACGTACAACAAGTTTTATCGAAAGCAGAGAGAAGAGGAAAAGAGTAATTTTAGATTTAATTTCATGCTTGGTTTCATGACATGATTTTAACAGTACATTTAAATTTTGATGTTTTCATGAATATTGAATTGCTTAATTTGTATTAAAATGTGAGACAGTCGATCTTTGAATCTTTTTAAAGAGATTTCAAGTGACAGGTATTTCAAGCTTCCCATGTCTCTTCTTAATTTTTAATTTATTCAGTTTGTTCCCCGTTCCATCTGATAATTAAAAAGTGAATACGAAAAATATTTTGAAGGTTGCATGCATGAATGTCGTAACTACATTGAAATAAAAAAACGAAATAACGACTGCCTTTCATACAACACTCGATTTGATAAAGATTTATTTCCACTCATCTAGAAATTCTGATTTATAAGTCTTTCTTCAGACTGTTTCCATTGTGCGGACTTGATTTGGGGCGTTGCTACATTTAAAGTTACGCACAGTTAAAGTTGGACTGTTTTATTTTGTGAAGTCAATGAGCACGCACATTTTACCACGACTTGTCGCAAAACAGCGTGCCGTCATTCGCTTTGTCATCAACTGGTCTGTTCCAACGGCCACCGCCATTTCTCCTCAATATTTTAGTTAAAGTGTGAATATTTAGGAATGTAAATGTAATAATTGAGTCGATATCTTATCGCATACATCGGGACCTGAAAAGTTGTGATTTTTTAAGTTATCGTTAAAACGTTTTCGGGCTTCACACACTTTAAGCAACTCAAAAATTGTCTATGCCTGGATGGATGCGATATAATATGGGGCACGTCACGGGAAAAGGTACCTTCGGACAGTTGACGTCAATCTTTGATATGACGTCATAAATTTGAGCAGACGACATTACTTTTTATGCATTTCGCGGTAAAAATACCATTTTATTGTCAAAATTTGTGACAAAATCACATTTTAGTTATAAGAAATTGATTTACACATGTAAGTTCTTTCTAAATTTAGTAAAAACTGAAATATTACTAAAACGACTGAAGGTACCTTTTCCCGTGGCGCGCCCCATATCGAATCAATCCGTAAATAAATAAAGTGTCTTTAAGATTTTCGGAACGATTACGCCCCACATCCATACACTTGGATGTCCAACAGACGCGCTGATCGCTCAATTGGTAGAGTAAAAGGCATTGCATGGCTAGGCGATGTCGCCGTACGGGTTCGCTCCCTCGTAAGGGCAATATCATTCAAATCTGGAATTGTTAACACAGAGGCCAGAAAAAAATACCGCGCTTCTATCATCATATTCATAAAGGCAAAAGTGTAAATTAACGTTTGTGCCATTTTTTATTTATTAAAACAGCAGCAAGAAAAATGTGTTAATTTACAAAATTGTCAATATTTTTCTTCATGATTCACAACAAAAAACAGTTAGAGAAATATAAAATCTCTATCAACCTTTAACTACACTTTTAAAGTCAAATAAAATATAAAAGGTAATACCTGTTTAAACCATTTCAACAATTTTCTCAGGTGAATGAACATTTTAGACCACTTATCTATGCGATCTGAGATGTTCTGCATCACTGTTTACTTTCCAAATTTATCTCTAATGCTTTTTAAAAAATGATATATTAATACATCTTTACCTGTTTTGTACTTTGGTATTAACAGACTACTTTAGTCGGTTTGAATAGGTTTTTATATATAGAGGTGCCTTTCGATGACTTTTTGAATAAAAAGAAATGAAAATAAGGCTTAAATGGCTATTTTCAAGACGCCACGTATCATAACGAAACGATTCAGAAGTTTCAAATATCCCAATTAAACTGTAGACGACCTGAAAATAAAGCACATGTGATGATTCACAGTCGACGGCCGAGTGAATATACTCAAAGCCAAGGTTGTAATAGCTCTACTAACGCAGTAAAATAATCACAGCAGATCATAAAATGTAATAATTAATATTGTAGTTCAACGTGCTGACCAACTATGCCTCTGAATCTTTTTGGAATTCCACAGAAAGTATTAATTGGTTCAATAAACCATTTATTACGAGTATCGTTAATATTTGATAAAAAAACTAGAAATAATGCAATAATTTTGGCTTCTACTAAAATTCTGCATAAAATCGTCAGTTTTATAAGAGCGTCTGTTTATAAGACAGCATCATTTTGCTATACAAAAGCCGCAAAGACTACAGATTGAAATATGCTCTGCACGTTGAAAAATGTTCTTTTCTACACTCCGGCCATTTGGAAGCGTTACAAACTTTGCTGATACAATGCATAAAGGTTAGAGAATGCTAAAGATTTTGCTAAGGTACATCAGGTAAATATACAAATTTTGTGACATAAATTTAAATAAAGAACATGATTGATTATGCCATTAATATAGTTTTTCACCTGAAAGTTCTAAACCGTTGAATTCTAAATGATCATAATAAAAACACTTTACACGTTACTGCTTGGACTGTAAGCATTAATTAATATTAATACCATGCATTATCATGACAAACACATTAAAAAAAAACATTCATGGTGAAAAAATCGAAATATTTATACATTATTAAGTCAGCTGTTCACTCGTAAAATGACGCTCGGTTGAATAAACAACAAGTTGTACTGTGTGTAAACGAATATAAAAATTTTGCCTCAGTATGTTTTATCACTGTACGTACCAGTATAATCCATAACCTCCCGGCCATTTTTATCTACTCAGTGATCCATTAAGACGGATACATATGACCTCTAGCCTTTTCGCTTGTGGGTTAAATGTCACATCTTGAACACCTTTGGTGGAGGATCTTGTAAGCAATGTTTCTATGAAATACCAAGTTTTAACATCTGGACGAGGTTTCCAGAAGAAAATTTAAATAAGTTTTTCCTATAGAAATAGTGGTAAAACAAGCCACACACTGGGCGGCCATGTTTTAAACAAAATGCCCTGATTTGAACAACTTTAGCAAAAGGTCATTACAGGAATGTTCCTATGAAATCTCGACATCGGTTATTGAGTAGATTTTTATTAAAGATTTCGGTCGCAAGTCCTGTGGCTGTTAAACGGTTGATAGAAACTATCTAAGAATAGGTTATTCATAGGTTGATTCAGGCCAAATGTGATTACATTTTATCCATTAGTTTAGAGGAGATGCTGTTTAAAGGAAATAGTTGACAGACGGACGGACAAAAAGAGACGCCGGACAGACCGGTCAAAATAGCTCACCTTGTGCCTCCGGTACAGGAGAGCTAATACAACATAACTTTAGCCGGTTTGAAGATAATAACTACACGTACATGTACATGTGAGCACATCCTTGTGCACACCTTTAAGCCAAGTAATTAATATGTATTTTTTGTAATTTTAGATCTTTCTTCGCTTAATCATACTATGACTATCTTTGACCCTTGGCGGTGTAACCATATAACATAGTTTTGGCTATATGTTTGTACTAGTAAATTGTATTAATTTATTAATGATCCGGTGCAAACTTTTTAACCACGACGAAGAAATAAAATTATGATAATCTTTCTTAACTCTTAGTCGCATGAGAAAGAGACCTTCGGAGTTCTTCAGTTAAAAAGACTTAATTCTAGGCTTCGACCGATAGGTAGAGTTTTGTAGATCAAGCTTAAATTTTTAGACCTTTTGGCATCGATTCTTTTACTTAAGACTTTAGATCTTTTTGGTTGAGATCTAGAGAACTTAAACATGAGAATTAAAGAGAATTATGTAGTTACATTTGCAAATTTTTAGAATGAATAATTTGAATCTAAAGAGCAATGTGCTAACAGAATTATGTACTTTAGATATAAATAAACTGAATGTTATTAACAGTGTACTAAGTTTGTACTAACGATCACAGTTATGAACGGCCGAAGGAGTACAGCGGCAGAACTTTGCGGCACTAACTGGTTAAAGTCGAACCGATTAGACCAGTGGCGAGCCCGACAGGCTTAAGTATTGACATATAATTTGTGAAAGAGTTGATTGAACTTTGATGTTAATGCGCCCGTTGGCATATACAGGTTTCTATGGTGACGACGAAACGAAAAATTTATACCGATGATCAGACTCGGTCAAATCGTGCCTGCAATATTTTCAGATGTGAGAACGTGTTTGGTGGCTTTCAAACTTTCCTTTTATTCTATTTCAATATCACAGTAGCGTTTTTTTTTTTGTTTTTCGCCGTGTGGCGGCTATAAAAAGTCCCCCGTAGATTCAATTAGTGATGTTAGCAGTAATGTTCTTTATAAGTCGTTGAGCACGATACTAATGTTTGTTAATAAAACTTCTAAAAATTACATTTGTTTGAATAATTCGGCCAGTTTTTAGATGGGTGGTTTCAATATCCCAGCCAACATAGATATGGATTTTGTTCAATCACCCCTGGGATATACTTCCTGCTTTTTATGTTTTGCCTTTTGTGTTCTCTGTAGTATGCAGGATTTGTTTTCTCTGATCCTTTGTCAAAATTCTATTCTGTTTAGTTTTGCCAATGTTTTCTTGTTTAGGACAAACCCATTCTTTAATTTGGGGACCTTAAGCTGCTGAACATGGAATGGTATTAATCTGAAAATACCGCTGCATTTGGTTCCATATTCACCGCCATAATTATGCATACTCGTTTTGGATGGATCTAAATTGTACTGTTTAAGTCATTTAACGTTTGTTAAAAATACTAGTTGACATGTTTTCAGACAATGTTTTACACTTAACTTTCATGTTTTGCGAGAGTTTTGAAGTCTTAATTTCGCAAAAAAAGTAAGATCTGACACCTTGAAACCGGTGCACTGTTTAATTCGATTTTGTGTGAAAATGTTTTTCATATGCCACTTAGACATGGGTCTTTTTCATATATAGAATCTTTTCTCAAACATAGACATTTTCATTGTGTCAGTAAAAGCTTGCAATTAATTAACATGTTCTTCCAGACCATACTAGCTTTTTATGCCCCACAAATCAAAAGTAAAAACTACTTAGTGTCAGCCATTGTCTACTAGCCGGAGTAATGGAACATCCGGTAATGTATTTTTTATGATTTGCCAATATTCCTTTTAATATTAAACGTTATAATTGCCGCATCTTCGCATTCACGTGTCCCAACTACACGAAAAAGTCTCCAATGATTAACGCACACACTGTCGAATCGAAACACGCACACTTTTATTGATTACGAATAGACACGTACACATTTTTTTTACTTTCACATGGGCATAGAAACACTTTGGTTATTATTATTATTTAAAAATAAAATAGTGTTTTGGTACTTGAAACTAATGCTAATTACAATACTCAGTATGAAACTGAAAAAGAAATTGAAATTGAATATTATTTTATAAGTAATATTAATAAATTTATATATTCATATTCATATTTGGCGGAACAATTCGCCATATCATATAAAATCAATCATTGACAAGCATTTAAAGTTTCAAAAAATAAAATAATCCTGGCATTACCCACCTTGATTTCTGTTTGATATTTGTGTCACCTTTATGTCGTGTTTATATGTCAATGTCTGAAAATGTCTGTTAAGAAACATACACTAGCTCTCGTTGTGGAACATTTTGAGCGATACAAATTATTATGACAATATACTGTAATTCAAATGAAATTATGCATTTTATTTTTGGTGAAGATTCATAATTTAACTGCTTTTCTTAATACCTAAATAGTTGGTATAAAAATTGAGATAAACTCAAAACCTATACAACCGGAAAATGTTAACATGGATCGATAACAAGGATGGTACTTCTTAATGATTTTTTTTTTCAAATGAACATTGTTACTGTAAATTTATTTTATGTCGTGTCTTAATGTATAGTTTCAGATGAACATTGTTACTTTAAAGATTTGATGGCGCTTCTTTATATATTATTTCAAATGAACATTATTACTTTAAACCTTGATGGCGCTACTTAATGTAAAGATAAACATTGTTACTGTAAAGATTTGATGGCTGTTCTTATTGTAAATTTTCAGATAAAAATTGTCACTGTAAAGAATGCATGGCGCTTCTGAATGTATATTTTAAGATAAACATTGTGACTGTCAAAATTTGATAGCACTTCTTAATGTTAATTTTCAGATGAACATTCTTACTTTAAAGTTTTAATGGCGCATCGTTATTTTTTATTTCATATCAACAATGTTATTCTAAAGACCTGAAGGTGCTTTTTCATGTATTTTTTAAGATAAACATTGTAAATGTAATGTTATGATGGTGCTTATTAGTGTATTTTGTTTACATTAACATTGTTTATGTAAAGATAAGATGGCGCTTCTAAATGTAGTCTAGATCATCTAGACGTTCTGTCATTGATCAGTATCACACTGCTCTAACGAACGTCTAGAGACATCGCTATATAAAAAGTCTGACCGACAGATGGCGCTTTTGCATGATAAACAAATCCAAAATCAATCGCGATTTCTAATGAAATTAGTTAACGGTGCTTTCACCGTATTTCTTCCTCACAGGGCAAAGTGAAATTTAGGTAATATGATATCGAAGCTACAAAATCATGTGGTTTGTAAAACAAATATGCAAATATATGGTACGCCGTTGCTGCCTCCTCGTGATAATAGTTTTAGACTGTCACGTTGTATGTTGGTGCTATGGCAGTTGAAAATAGCAGTGCTATGGCAGTTGACAGAAAAAATGCAGTTCCATCAAACTTTGCACAGATCAATGTTATTAATGTTTTTATACGTTAAAAAAATAGTTAGAACAGTCAAGAAAAATAGTTTGACCTATAAATCCCCAAAATTCTATTCGCAACCAAACACAAAAACGAAGCGACAGTAAACATCAGTTTAAATGCCTTCATGAGTAATAAGTTACAAACAACAATATCTAATGCCCTCTTGTCTTACAAATGTATACAGTACGAGATATTTGTAAAAGTGTGTTTGACCTGTAATTTCATAGTTGCGAAAATAGATGACAAAAAGATAAAGTTGTTGAATTCTCTCTGCATAATTAAATGGTCTTTTAAAGGACCTTACATATTGTCAGTATCATTTTGATCATGTGGGCATTTGAATACTATTTTTTGTCTTGCGATGCTTCGTTTTTGTGTTTGATTGCAAATATCGGTTTTGGTATTTAAAATAAAAGTGAAATATGTATATCAGGAATCGCCACACTCACAAAACACTGCCTTCCCACGCAGCGAAAAAGAAGCGAGGAAAAGAGACCACGTTTTAAAAGTATGTCAAATTCAAAAAAGACGCCACAAACAATTAACGAAACAGAGAAGCCTAGGGGTTACCGCCTTAGAACGGTCTATGGCAAAACAATTTGCCACTGGGGGTTTACATCAGGTTCTAGGGTGCAACAACCTCACACTTGCCGTAACAGGTTCGTTAAAAATCAGATACTTATCGCGGTATCGTTTTTTCATTACTGTTCTAAATTTGTCTTAACGATTTGTCTTCCCGTAGTTTGGAAATATATATCGATTTTTTATGAAATTTAATCGAAGTGGTTTCACTGTTAAAAGTTTGCCATGAGGGTTAGTCAAAGAATTTTTAATTTATTTTAAGAAATGGGTGTAGGGCAAAGTTTTTCATTTCGGACGTTTGATCCAAAACGGTCCAAATTTAGAGAAAAAATATTATCTTCTAATCGAAAAATTTTCATTCTAAAATATTTATAAGGTTTCAATAAGGTAACTATTGTGCTTGCAACGTCTGCATACAATTTTCATCAGATCCCGTGGTCACCACATAACCCAGCTTACTTGAACACGCCTGTGGGCGCAATAATACTGTTCAAAAAAGTGCGTGTCGCCGTAGGATGTGTCTTTTCGATTTCCAGCTAAAGACTTCGGCAAGGCGGCAGTCTAAAAACAGTTATCACGTTATAACAACGGCGTTCCATACTAATATCTTAACTACGAGCCTCGTTTTGAAGTGTCTGATTTTTTACGAACATTAAAAGCGCCATCTAATCTTTACAATAACAATGTTTATCTTAAAATTTGCATTTAGAAGTGCCATCTAATCTTTACAATAACAATGTTTATCTTAAAATTTACATTTAAAATTTACATTATTACTGTAAAAAAAATGATGGTAATTCTTAATGCATGATTTCAGACGAACATTGTTACTGTAAAGATTTTATGCAACTTCTGAATTTATAATTTCAAAAGAGCATTGTGATCGTAAATATTCGATGGCACTTCCTAATGCATATCTTCAGATGACTATTGTTATTGTGAAAATTTTATGGCGCATTCTGTTTAATTTTAGATGACGATTGTTTTGTAAAGATTTAATTGCGCTTCTTAATGTATATTTTTAGATGAACATTGTAAATGTAAACATTTTATTACACTGCTTTATGTATATTTTTCAGATGACGATGATTTTGGTTTATTCCTTCTTGCGAATCAAGGTTATCAGAATCGAGGTCTAACAGCAAATGCAAATGCGAATGCAGTTCACGCCAGTTCATCGAGCTCGAGCAGGCGTCACTTTCAGCGAGCATCAGCATCAGCATATCATTCCAGGACAGTTCAGGTTAAATCAACGGGTTAAATTGAGCATTAAATAGATGCTGTGAAAACCCAAATGGAATTATTTCGAATAGTATAATATAATAGAGCAAAGATGTTGTTTGTTTTTATAAATACAAGGTTATCATCTCGGTCCCTGTTATGACAGTCCACAATCATCATTAAACGCTTATCGATAAAAAGGGAAAATTATCAAAATCTCTCTAGGTAACAAACCACCAATTCAATTTCCATAAACTTCCATTATAACCTTTCATCAATTTCTGAATTTACTATTGAGTCAAGCCCTTAAAATCATACAGTTCTCAAGAGAACCAACCTAAAGACACCGTAAAAAACCAATTCCACCATAGCATGGCCAATAAATTTTTTCGGCATTTTAGCCAGAAGTGTATCACACCCCAGTCTCTGCGGAACTTTTCTTTATTTACTGTCAAAAATGACAGCTATTTTTAAAGTTGAATTTCACTTTTTTTCAATATCAATTACATAATTTTTGTATTCAAATTACTACAAAATCATTATATTTTCTCAAAATAATTTTCTTTTTAAAATATTTATTTTCATTTTCTACCAATCAGGCTTGACTTCCTGTTACTGGTCTGCAAATACCATGCACAAAATTATTTAGTGGCCTGATCATCGATATTTAGTGGTCTATTACCTAAATTTGTACAAATATATGTTTTAATGTATATTTATTTTGCATAAGATAAGACTCGTTAGAACAGTAAAGAAAAATAAATAGATCTAAAAATAGTGTAAAATTGTATTTACATAAATTCACAAAAACAAACAACACAAAACATCATTTTAAATGCCACATGAGTAATATGATACTGACAACAACAGCTTGTGTCAATGTTTTTTACGTAAACATTATTAGATGTTTGTAAAAGTATGTTTGACTTTCAATTTCCTGGTCGCTTTCTGGTCGCGTAAATAGGTTAAAAACGTGGATTTCTCTCTCTCTCTCTCTCTCTCTCTCTCTCTCTCTCTCTCTCTCTCTCTCTTCTTCTTCTTCTTCTTCTTCTTCTCTATCTCTCTCTCTCTCTCTCTCTCTCTCTCTCTCTCTCTCTCTCTCTCTCTCTCTCTCCTCTCTCTCTCTCTCTCTCTCTCTCTTAAAAATTGAAAGTTCTTAACAAAGGACACAAGATGTTGTTGTCATGAGCATTACACTCACGAGGGCATTTAAAAAAATGTTTTGTGTTGTGTTGTTTCGTAAATTTATGTAAATAGAATTTAATATTTTTAGGTCTAGCTATTTTTCCTTAATGTTCTATCTTTTCTTAACGTATGTTAAATGAATATACAATAATAACGGTTATTTGTACAAAGTTTCATTGAACTGCATTTTGTCGTTACAGAGATATTGATATTTTTGTTTTCTACTGATGGCAGTGCAATGACGACTGAAGATGGCCCTTAAATGTATTCGAAATCCCTATGATCGTGTTATTCTAGAACTTTACTCTAAAATGATAATTTATTATATAGCCGCGCTGAGCCGGAAGTAGATAACAACAACAAATCTGGAGAAAAAAAGCTAAACATATTGATTAAATGATAAATCTTGGGACTTTTTAAAAATGGTTAATTAGATAGAAAAGATATTTACGGGGATAAGTTATTCTAAATTTCAATTGACCATAGTAGTGTATGTTTTAATTTACATCGAAAACTTTATTTTTGGATAAAGCTTAAAAGCCGCATCAAATGATTGTTATAAAACGGTAAAGATAATAAAGATAATTTGCATCAGTCAATCGCTGTTAATTGGGGCCAGTATTATATTCGTTGCCATCCCTAGTATTATATTACAGAGCTGTAATATGAATCAATGTAATTAAAATTATTAAAAGATTCACCAAAATTTCCGTCATTAAATCTAGTTTTGATATATCATTGTAAATCGCTGGTCTCTAATACATTCACTCGTTTATGAAAAATAACAAATAATACTCTTGATAGTATTATACTAAAACACTATTCATTAAGGGTATATTTGGTATAAATACTTATGATTAAATCACATATAAATTTGTTAAAACCAGCAAAATATTGTAAAATAATAACCATTTCAAGTGAATTAAATGGTAGGGTATACTAGAAATTTGTTTTTCACCTGAGAGTTTAACTATCTTTAATAATATGGGTTTAAATGTCTTCAATATAAGTTTAAGAGTTGAAAAATTAATATGTTTTCATTTTATGGGTTGAAATGTCCAATGGGATAGGGGTTGAACAGTCTTCATTTAAGAGGCTGAAAAGTCGATGGGTTAAAAAGTCTTCGTTTTGAACGATGGGTTGAAAATTATGTCTAGCGGTTGAAATGTCCGACACCCCTTAATTCTATTATGTTTCCGTCATCGTGTGTTATTAAATCTTCCAAGTAACATCCTGATATAAAAGCTTGTGCTTTTTGTTTCTTTCGTGACGATAAGTTTCAATTAAAGTAATTTATTCCAAGATCATCAGGTAAGTTTGCGAGCGTAGCGACTCGATTAGCCATTTTGTTTGACGGACATCGGAAGAGTTGTTCCCCTTGAAATTCGGTGGGCGCGGTTACGGAAGCTCCAGCGTAAGGTCAATTCTTGAAATGACGTTATAAAGTCGAGCAGACGACATAACTTTATATGCATTTTGCGGTAAATGTGAAAATATAATGTCCAAAAAAATCGCCAGTTAGTTATTAGAGAATAATAGATATTTGTAAGTTCTTTCCAAATACTTTAGTATAATTTATTTTCGCGGGGACAAATTTTCGCGCAAAACCCGTAAATAAAATATTCGCTAGGGCATAAATTCGTGCTAGTGTATTTTCCTATAAAGAAACACTGTTAAATGGTTTAATTTCGCTGGGGTTCAATTTCGCGCTCCTGCCGTAGTGCAAAATACGCGAAAATTAAACCCGCTCGAAATAAAATGATTTAACAGTATAGCAACAACCAAAGTGTCAAAAATATGACCGGACACCGTTTCCCGTGGGGTGCCTTATATCAGCGTCTGTCTTTTGCCTAAAACTGTCTCCCGGGGATTCGGTATCATCTTTGGACGACAATGGCGTTGTTCATCGCAAACCCTTCTTTTTCACTGGTGGCCGTAGAAGCCAGATGCTAACTGGTCGGCGGTAGAGACGTGTTCAAACATAAAAGAAGGGTCGGCTGACAAATTATAAATTACTTATAAGTACATGTGTTCATGTAAAGAATGTTTAAATAAAATCACGAATATTTCAAATTATAGTTTAATTTACAGATGTGATGAAGTAAAATATATCTTTGCATATAATAATGTTTTGTCTAAGGCCGAGTTACATAAATTTTGCTTGACCCTTAGTTAATTTTGATGAGTGTATATTGTACAGTGATGAACCTCATTTGAAAAATATAATCTACCACAAGACCCTTAGTAACTGTTGCACGACAACTCGTCGAAAGACACTTGATAGGTAGAATGCAACAGTTTAAAGAAAGGACAGTTGATAGAAATGTATTACCGTCGAATTTTGTCGAATACTTTCGACGACTGTTCGAACTGCTGAACAGCTACTTCTAAAATGTGGTCCGATTGAACTTGATTTATAAAATATATATACATATTTTATTTTAATTTATCAGTGACATGGGATTATAATGGGAACGCTGCTCAAAAATATCATGAAATCACACATGCACTTGTCTTTAAACTGTCAATGTCTTCACACATCAAACTTTTTCCGGTAGGTGAAGTTGTACGCTACACGCTTCAAACAGTCGAGTCAAGTAGATCATTGATAAATCGTAACAAAGTCCTTATAATCTGCTGCGGCACTCATGACAAGTATTCAGTCAAGTGTCTCAGGTTAAAAATGTCGTATTCTATCACTTGTCTCTTCAATATACCAACATTTTAAACATTCAGGACACCGTTTACAAAATATTTCCATTCAACCGGTAGAAAACAAAACTTACATTTGACAGCGCTGCATCAAGAGCATTTACAATCATGGCCAAAAATGGATTCAAAAACTTCAAACGCCTTACCCACTTGGTTTAAATGATAATATTTATAAGCAAGGCAACATTTCTTAAAATCCTGATTATGACGTCTTTGAATTGCTTGAAATACGTAAAAGAAAATCGAGGTCGCACGGAAGCAGGACTAATGGAAACATAAAAACAAAAATCACGCATTCGTTGTTCTATTCATGACTTTTACAATATTTTAAAACAATCTGTGGCAGACACGCTGTTTTCAAGGTTGGCTTCTCTTTCTATATCAAGTCTACAAAAACTGGATGAAAAACCCGACCATATTGTCATAAGAACTCATTCATTTTACGAGGTAGCAAGTCTTATTTTGTATTACACTCGGCATGTTCTCATGCAACACATTGACTTGGAATCTGGCCATCAAAGACATTTCTATTAAATTTATTTAAATAAATTTAAACTTGACCCTCCAAGTTTATTTAAAGATAAAACAGTTAAATCGCATGTACCTAATTATTTTAAGAATACTGAATCGCCTATGGCTTATAAATACAACAAACCAATTAGAAACACAATTTTAATTACAATAAAATTACCTATGATTTACAGATTATTGAAAATACACCAAAAGAGTGTTTAATTTCTAAATATTGCGTATATCTCACTTTGTACGCTTTTTTGAGCTCGCAATTATGTTAATGATTTCAATGAACGTAATCCCTGCATAACATAAAAACTTTTAAAACAAGGTTATCGGCATTACAAATTAATGAAAACCTTTCGCAAGTATTATCGCCAATACCATTACTTTAGTCACAAATACAGGTGCAGTATAAAATCGCTTTTGCAACAAGGTTTTTCACAGCCAGTTTTTATGGAGATTTAAACTATAAACTTAAGAAAGTGAAAGGAATAGTTAACTTCTCCACGTTATTCATAAAAACCATCTGTAAGTTCAAAAAGAAAGGTTACCAACATAAAATTCAACAGCGCCCTGCATGCCTGGTGATAAACCCATCCACAGTTGATCATTATGCTTACCTCATTCGTTGCACGACGGTGGCAGGGGTTTAGAGTTTATGAAGGTTTATGGGGAAATCTTGTAAAAAAAACCTAGAAGCTCAATTTGTTTCTTTTATCCCTGTCATCGTGTTCTTGCTAATTTGACTCCAGGAGCTCTGGTGTCGGTTAGAACATTGAGTACATGCCCTTCTGCTTTGCACTGCTATTAGCTTATATGCCTGTGTGCTTTTGAATGCAACATTGTTGAGCTAATGAGCGGCAATGAGTTAATTCGCCAAGACAACTTGTACTTGTCTGTCCATATGAGAAACTGTTGGGGCAAGTGGGAGATTGGTGCACTCTATAACCTGGATTAAACCCCGTGGCGAATTGCTATGCCACTGATCGTTTCAAGGCGGTAACCCCAAGGGTTCTCCTTTTTTACTGTTTGTGGTTTATTTGAAATTGGTATTATTATAAACACATGCGTGTGGCGATTTCTGATATGCATATTTCACTTTTTTTAAACAAGTATCTCAATAAGCTCTATATACATTTACCGTTATAAACCCCCGGACCGAAATACGACCTCGAAGGTAAACCAGGTTTAATAAGCGATTTCGAAATGTTTTTTTAGTCAAGTACGTATATACTTTACTTAAGAAAACCAAAAAACCAACAACAGGGGCGGTTGAAGAAGTTGACTTAAAATAAACCATATCACGGATTAACCGTCTATAAAAACAGCTTTTTACTGATTTACTTTTTCTCGTTATATTTTGATTTTGCTTTCGTTGTCATCGTCGTCGTTGTTGTTGTGTTCTATAGCCGTAATCCAATATACCGGTAATATACACACTGACAAAAGTCTTGTCCGGTATATATGATCCCGGTACAACCAATATTCGAACACTTAAGCAATCTTTGGTCAATATTAAAATAAAAGAGAACTAAAGCTTTATAGACATTGTTGCATCTTCTTGCGACTGACAATCATAATCAAAACTAATATCACATTTTTACACAACTTGGTTTCATTTTCTAAAAAATATAAACAAGAAGTGATGAGCTACTTACCTCATTCCTAGAAATATTTTCCCCATAATTCGAACAGCAGGCTTCAAACCCCTATACATGATATCCAAGGTAAGTCATGGGTACTTATAGTCAGTGGAACTTTGAGAAAAGTTAGTTCAACATTTTAAAATAATTTTAACACTTAACATGAACTGTTACAACATATTTACACTACAAAGCACTGCAATGGCTACTGTTCAGGTGTACATGCAGGGCAGTTGAAGGGGGTCACCTGTAATGGACATTTTAGACTCCCTTACAGCATTGTAAGCCTATCACACTGTCAGAACTGTAAGATCTGTATTGACCTCTAGCTGTTGACAGAGCCTGCTTTGAATATGTTAGTAATCTGAAGGCTTCAAGGTAATTAAAAACCAATTCTGGGGGAAAAATCCAATCCATGCAAGTAAGGACCCCCAGGTATTGTCTTGTAAACTTTTGGTGGTGTGGAACCTAAACTCTTCAATTCCGTATTTCTATGACTGAGGTATAGGTTACATCTTACATCTGTGCAGCCGACACTTTCAAAGTTTTATTTACTTGATAGAAAAAAAGGTTTACATTATTTTTAAGAAGGTGATAATTGGGAATAATGAATTTTGTTTGATTTACACCATGGGAGGTAAAAATAGATTTTTCTTACCTGTTTTCTGATCATTTTAGATGATCTAACAATTTTGACATTTCAGCGGGAGTACAAATCGAAACTGCGCGTGACTTTATGCAAATTAGGTAGTGGGTATGACATCAATGCGCGTGAAATAAAGGAAGTGTTCGAATTTTGGTTGTGATTGAAAAATGGTTGTATCGGGGTAATATAACAATTATTGCATTTCAGTGAGGTCGACATGGTGATTTATCGACCTGATGAAGCAATATTGACCGAGGGCGTAGCCCGAGGTCGATATTGCTTCGTCAGGTCGATAAATCACCATATTGACCGAAACTGAAATGCAACAATTGCTTTATTATTAAATCTTAATTTTAAAATTATTCTAATTTCCAAAATTGTCACATACCTTTGTGCCCGATACAGTATGTTTTGTCCGTTTCGTTGCTGCAACTGGCGACATTACTTTACCATGAAGCATTGCCTGATATAATTACACATTGCAACACCCAGATATCATAAATTAAGCCAGTTAGGCCTATGTCTTCCACCAGTGCTTTTAGTAGCAGTTTTACTTTTCTGTCTCGCACAGTCGACGCCATTTGTTTACAACGGTTGTATTCGTTGTGACGTAACAGCGCTGTGACGTATTTCGTACCTAAGCCGATTCGCGCGTGAAATTTTTCGCCAAGGTCAATATTTGATTTAGACTCCGCCTACGAGTCAATATCGAAATTTATCGCATATCATGTGATCACGTTTAATCCTATGAGAAAGGTCAAACCAATATGATTTAATAATAATATCTTTTAAACGCGTGAAATCCAAAAATGCAAATTTTCATCACAATACCGGAAGTACTAGTTCAAATTCCAAAATGCATATAAATGTTCTTTTTCACACCAATATAGGAGTGTGCGATAAAAACGCTAAAGTGTAGGTTTTGTAGAAAGGACAAGACTTTTGTCCATTAGCATAAATTACATTAACCATAATTATCTTACTAGCCAGAAAAAATCTCGGCTATTTACATGGCAAGTACTGAAATTAAATGATGAAAGTTTTATAAGTATTTGCCCTGAATCACAGACAAAGGTAGACCCAAGGCGACAAATATATTGACAACCGTGGGCAGTGTTCAATTTTCCCCTTAGAGTGCGCTAAATTTCGTGATGAACCAAAATAAAAATACTTTCAAGGCTTTAACGATTTTATGGGCTTTTTCTTGTCGTAATACCGAAAACTGACGTCACAAACCACGTGGGCACACTGTATATGCTCTGTCGTCAACGGTATGTTACACGGTGATTTTGTCTCACAGACAATAGTAGCTTTATTCCAATTGGTCATTATTACATGAAAACAACTTCAGAACAGGACATCTGTTAAGGTATCTGGAAAAAAGAAATATAAGTTATAAACATTATTTATGGACGATTATCTGTTCGTACTAATGAAACATAAGGGTCAAATCCTTGATATGCAATGGTATTGTAATAAAGTAAAGTAAAAGTAATAAATAAAGTATTTATGTTCATAATAACAATGTTCATCTGGAAATATATATCGAGAAGTGCTATCAAAACTTTACCATAACAATATTCATCTGTAATTATACATCAAATGAACGATCTTTCTTCTTGAAAAATGAAGGTTGTGAATCGTGTTTAGCTCTTTGGTAATATGAATAAACATAGTCAGGAATGAAAAAGGATTTCCTCATTTCGTGGTTTGATCTTAGTTTCGTCGGCCAGTTTTAATACAGTCGTCATTGTTCAAAAATCAGTTAAATAAAACTTTGCACTTATTACTGTTGTTAATATATCTTTATTTTACATACGTTAAGAATTTAAGTTAAAACTGCAGTAAACTGAGTAAAGAAAAAAGTTAAACCAAAAAATTCTCTAACAGTCTATTAACAAGCAAACACAAAATCTAGGCAACACAGAACATCATTTTTTAAATGCTCACGTGAGTAATATGATACTGACAAAAATTATGAAGAAGATTTTTTCATAAATTTGTCAAATGTATTTCAAGGTCAAATACGCTTTATAAAGGTTACCAACGTGATATTCTACAGCGCTCTGCAGGCTTGGTGATTAACCCATCTACAGTTGCAATTGATCATTATGCTTACCTCCTTGGTTGCCCGACGGTGGCAGTGTTTTAAGAGTTTATGCAGGTTTTATGCAGGCATGCAACATTGTCGAGTTGATGGGTGGGTTGGAGCTAATTCACCAAGGCAACTTGTACTTGTTTTGTGATATGAGAACCTGTTGGTGCAAGTGTGAGGTTGGTGCACCCTAGAACCTGGTTTAAACCCCCAACTTGTTTACCACTGGCCGTTCCAAGGCGGTAACCCCAAAGATACTCTTTTTCGTTAATTTTTGTAGCGTATTATTTGAATTTGGCATTAAAGTTTACAAAACATGCTACATCATCATATTACACGCGGGTAAAAATTTCGCGTATTGTGTGCTATCTTAAATGAGCGAAGTTAAATTCCAGCGAAAAATAGAATTGCCATGTGATAATTTTATAGCGACCTGTATTTACGGAATAGCCATGCCCACGCACTGTGATTTAACGTGTGTTAAATCACTGTAAATTCAATGGGAAAAACGTCGAGTCGTGTTAGAATATAATGTAATGTTAATTTGTGAACCATGTAAAGTAGATTCGTCAGCATTATTGTTTATACTTTATGTATATTGATCAAGTCAGTTACTAAATAAATTCTGAAATGTTCATAACGTCTTACTTTTTCTGTTACGGTTCTTACTACGTTCACCCCAATATGGCATTTTTATGCCCGCACAAAGTGGGAGGCATATAGAGTTGCACTCGTCCGTCCGTCCGCCCGTTCGTACATCCGTCCGTCCGTACGTCCCCAAATTTTGTGGCATCAACTCCTCCTAAACTATAAGGCGGATTTCTTTTAAACATGCACAGATGATCAAGCAGGATGTGTAGATGATCGTAAAGAAAGGATTTTTTCCTGCGACTATTTATACCAGAGTTATGGCCCTTTGTTATTACAAATTTTGTTGCAGCAGTGGGGGTATCAGTGTCCAAGGACACATTCTAGTGTTTCCCATAATTGTACATCAGCTGTAAATGATCAGCTGTTACTCGGGTTATGTGAATGCATTTTGGTGGGCAAACAAATATGTGGTTTTTGGTAAAGCAACATTTTGTTGCTTTTTAATTAAATGTGCGTTTTGAAATTTTCCAAAATATGCAAACATACGATTTAATGTAATAAAGTTATATGTATTTCCTTGTGGTGTTAATTTCGTGAATCAATCTGTCTACAAAATCCTTGGAAATTAGTACCCCATGCAAATTAATGATTTCATCGTATTATGTTTGTATTATGTTTGTCCGGATGCTTGAAGCAAATATGGAAATATGCCACATGAATATTTAATGGTACAGCAGCAATCCGAATCAAACAAAATATTTCACATTGAATACAAAGCCTATTAAGAAACCATGATTGAAATTAAAGCCATATAAACTTGATTCCTCGTCAGATGTGAAAGTTACAATGCTGGTGATGTCATTAAATTTAAAAGAATTTCCACTTTTGTTGCACTATTTAATTTACAGACTTCCCGAAAGTTGCCAGACTGACCGACCTATCTGGTAAAATTTGGGCCGGTCATATATACACTTTTTTACGCATGTGCAACAGTGTAGATCCAGATTGGCCAGGAAATCTGGGCAGTCTGATCTGGATCTGCACTGGTCGCTCCTTGGTAAGATATATCCTAATGAATCTAAACGCAAACAGTGTAGATCATGATCAAACAGCACGTCTATGCTGGCTGATCTGGATCTACACTGTTCGCCCATGCAATAAAGGTGGATCTATGTAGTAAAGGGGTAAGATGAATTACAGGTGTTTACATTAAACACATATAACACTTTATACTTTTATTCATCAATTTTTTAACATATTCTAATGTTAAACATATTGATAAGATCTGATTTTCGCTATTTAAGCACAAATGTTCATCAAGATCATTCCTACAGTTTCACGTTCACTTGAAAAATGTTCTTAGCCTAACGAATATGTACAAACAAATGCCTTCTATAATTGTCCTTATTTTAAAAGTGAATTTCTATGGTGTTCTCAAACAAGTAAAACAACAAGTTAAAGTTGGTTTTAGGAATAAGCTCCAACCCACCTATCAGCTTGACAGTTGCATGGAAAAGCACACAAACATATATTAATCATAAGATGCTGAAGTAAAAAATGGTAGATATGCCTATTCAATAACAATATGAGTCTACAACACCTGTAGTTAAATCAACAAGAAAACGATAGCAGGAAGAAAAGATCTGTATCAATAGAGAGTATATCCACTTCAGACTACATTTAAATTTTGTCTCGAGGATAAAAAAAAATAAAATCCGTGCGCTGGAAGTAGGATGAAACTTAGCGCTAATAATAATGAGAATACTGAGGTTTTTTAATGTTTATAAAGGCAACAGTTTTAGTACACTCCTTGCATAAAGCTGCGGTATATTAAATCAAGACTATGCGAGAACCGAACAGCGCGTTTACTATCTTTTCGGTGTTTTATTATCGATGGGTTGAATAACATTATACTTTCCCTCTATTCGTACTCTTCAATTTTCTTCGCACGGATTGCACGTGAAAGGTGATAATTTAGTGTTTGTTTGAAGGATTTGGTTTGATAAACAGTTTTCCAAGATGCTATGTATCCAGGCTACTTGTTCATTATTCTATATGTGTAGAAATCGTGGAGTTACTCAGTTAGCCGCGTCACGAGTATGCGTTTGCAACTAGCGCAAGTGCAGCGCTTGACCAGCATCGACCCTGAAAACCATTACAAATACACTCCCGTTTTTGCTTGTAAAATTGGTGTAATGCCACTGATATTATTACATTCTGTGTAAATTCACTGTAAGAATCATATTTCTAAAACTCCATATTCCTATTGAAGATCTAGTTGTGGCAGAGACCCCAGCTATGCAGCTGCATCCTTCCAGGAGATAGCCATATTGCCCAATTGTCGTCTTGCTGTCAAAGACATCATCTGGTCGACCAATCAGAAAAGTACCTAGGATCATGTGGATGAATTGTGCCGACAAGTTCAGCCTCTATTGGAAATGCTAACCCTGAAGGTAAGACACATTTAGGCAATAGAAAAAAATATTTTAGATTCTCATCTTCACCCGCACCTGTCCAAAACCATCCGCTTCGAAAAAAAATTATTGGTAAAAAAATCGGAACATATTCTGTTCCGGATAAAATGGGTTTTAGACCATCCCGGAAATGGAAAAAAAGATGGCCGACAATAATAAAAAAAAAATGTTCTTCATTTCAAAGCTTACTGAAGGTGATACGGTTTTATTAAAGACTAGTATGGCTTTTCAAGCAAGAATAGGCACTAACTTGCTACTTTCAGGTCAGAGATATGGCCCATTTTAACCAGGATGGTTCAATTGTACCATACTGGTTCAACTGAACCAGTTTTCAACATGTACACATATGCCAAATGAACCATATGTTGTCTTTAGCACGAGATTTTCGAGTTGACGTGCCGAAAACTTTCATTAGACGACGAGTCGCACAATGGTAAGCACACATTTATACTTTTACATGTATCTACTTAATTTAGCATACCTTATTTCATACATATTGGACCGGGAAATGATGCGAACTGCCTTCAAAAATGTTTGCGCTTTGTGGACATATTATAAAAATGTTATTTATAAAGAAATATCTGCAAATTAACGTACTAAAATTTCTGTTGCATCTTTGTCAGCCATTTGCAATTCCGGAGAGAGATAACAAACGATAAAAACGGAGGAAATCCTAATTTTTGTCTGAACGTTAGTTTCGTATGCAATTAGTTCGAAAGTAACAATAAAAAGCTACTTTTTAATGTATGGTGTCCAATATTGGCCATTATATTATCAATCCATATTACGGTTGTTATTATTTTAGGGTAAAATAAGAGGTCGCAAAGACATCGCTTTCATTGAAGATTCTACATTGAGAGCGGCCAGCAGAAGGTCCAGAAAAACCACAATATTTAATAAAGTTAGTTTAATAATAATGTTTTAATATTAAAATTCATGTTTAATTATACCCTTAAGACTTCAAATAAAACAAACACAATAATAATTGTTAATAAATGATCGGGTATTAATTGAATCTTAAACGTTTTCCAACTTATTTGCCAATTTTAAGTCTTACAGTCTATGTTACTGCAATAGCGTTGAAAGGATTATTAAGAACGTTGCCATATACGCTAATATTTAACAGTAAGCCGCAATGTATAGAAATTTATACTGATTACAAAAATTCAATTACTCATAAATTCCATGATGCGTATTAAATGATTTGTATGCATAAAATTCAGAACAATGTAAACGGGGGTTTTTATTAAACAATATACATTTTTTACCATTAACTAATTAAGTTGTATATTGAACTGAACAATCTTAGCAATCGTTCATCGGGAAATATATATTGAAAAAATAATAACAATATCTATTTTACATACAATTTATATTCTAAATTTGATTTCCAGATTTATGAAATGCACAGAGCTACCGGAGACAATTGGGAGGTGACATGGACTCGTGCAGATGGCAAAAAGAGCCATCACTACAGCACGCGTAACGAACATGTAATTAATTATATTTCAACAACAATACTTATATGTAATTATTGAATGTTACAATTATGTTTATTACAACATATTCATCATTGTTTCTTAAACAATGCTTTGCGAATATTAATGTTATTAACAGTTCATTTAAAAGAAATTAATAATGCTAAATATATCACGCGAAAACACATTCAATCTCTCATGTGCACGTGTAAAATGTTCTTACAAATGTGCCATCGTTACATTAACATTATCAGAAATATCCTGAAATTTTTGCAGAACACTGTGGATGAACCCTCAACTTCTCAGGGTCAAGCTGAGGAGATCCTGGAAGGGGAGGAAACGGTGACTGTATTTATGAGTCCAACCAAACCTTTAAGGGTAACAAGAGAAAAGGAGGTATTTGCCTTTATAGTTATACACCATGATATTGATTATTTAAATTTAATATAAAATTACAAATATTATTTAATGGAGTTATTACTTAATTGCATTTGAACAAGTCATATATTCGTTTTAACCATTTACAAATGTACTTTTTCTATGATATATTTCAATAAAAACTAAATGATTTAGGCTGAATATCGTTAATTTACATGTAAGTCCTGTAATCATAACAATATCACACTAAGTAAATCCTTTCTTTTACTTTGTAAACACATATTAATTTCAAATATGGGATACACAGGTAGTGTTGCGGTGTGACCATTTCTGTACATATTAAATGTTTGTTTCAGACTCAAACGGACTTAAAGGCCCCTGCGGCGAGTGTGAATGAAGAGTTGTGCAGGGTGTGTCAGGTGGACACACCAGCAGACAGTAAAACGGGGAACGTTTTTCTGGGATGCAGTACACCCAATTGCAAGTCCAACTTTTGGGTGCATTCCCATTGTATTCATATCAAAATAAGCAATGCTAAGGCGAAAAGGCTGGATATTAGGTGTCCGTCTTGCATGGACAAGAAAGGTAAACATTTATAATATTTACCTGTGTATATGTATATACATTTATATTACACCGCATTCAGCTTCTGTAATTTTCGGAAATATTGTATCATAGTTGCTTTTGTGGTTTTTCGTATATCCTTTTCCCATTCGGAAAACCATTGTTCGGCGATTTCTCTGTCTTCCATACTGTCTATATACTCTTCAATAATTTGTATCACTTCTTCTTTTGTCTTATTCTGAAGCATATTGAATAAACATTATTATATTATGTAAGAAATGTCATATGCGGGGTGTTCTAAACGTTGCCTTAAATGTGCTGCACATTTATAAGGTTAAAGACCTAATAAAAATTGGGAAGGAAGCAGATTGGAGTAATTTTATTTCCTTTTACAAAATTGTTATTCCACATTTTATAATATAATGGGAGTGCGTTTGGAACTTTCAATACAATTCAACCCAATTTCTTATTTTTTGTATTGCTATTTTTGAAATAAAAATATATTCGCATTGCTTTTGTTTACGCTAATCATATTTGTTCAATTAAGGCCAACAACTTGCCTTAATAATTTTGTTACGTATTATTATATTGTAATATTTACCAGCAATTTTCATTCTATCAGTCGGAAAACACTAGCATTAAGATATCTGTACCATTAAATAATTAGTTGTCATTATTATATTATTATTATTATTATTATTATTATTATTATTTTTATTTTTATTATTATTATTATTATTATTATTATTATTATTATTATTATTATTATACATTATTTATACGGTCCAAATTTCTACAAACTCTGTATTATTACATACCTTTATGTCGTTAAATGATGATCTATCATCTGTTGTGATAAATATTGGTTGTAATTTCTTCTCTTTAGGGTTCTGGAAATATGTCTTCTGATTATTTCTGCAATGATGTGAAAAATTTACCAAATCTCCATCTAAAATTTCCCCGGATGTTGAAACATGTTTTCTACAAATTTGCGGGGACTGGAAATATTGATTGTCATTGAGAAATTTGCGCCAATGATAAATTTCATTGGACAAGTCTGTTTTTCGCACTTCTCCACCTTCTTGTATAACACTACCATCGTTCATGGACATATCTGGTGCTGACAGTTGTTTTTTTATCTGAAATGGATAATAATTAATAAAAGAAATTTTGGTGACTATTTTATTAATTTTCAAAAATAAATAAATATACTTCATATTTATTATATTTCATTAAAACTTCATCAATCCTATTTTCAGACTGACGGAATGACACTTATATGATAATGAACGTACGTGGTGAAGTGGAAGATGTTCTTTGACATTGTTGTCTAGAAATTTTCTGAAATAATAGATTATTTTTATTATTATAAAAATGTATACCTTATCTATACGGTCCAAATTTCTACAAACTCTGCGCCATCTTTCGTTCGTTGGAATACCCGGTGGCATCCATCTTTTTATACGTCTGTTCTGTGCCTCCAAGAGGAAATCTCCAGATTCACACTTACTTCTGTGACCTAAAAATATTATGCATAATATATTGTACTTGTTTATTTTGGTTAAAAAACCTGTCATATTTCGTGGATCATGTATTAAAGTTAACTTGCAACATTAACAAGTATTTCATAAATTTTACAATCTCATATAAAATAAAATGTTATATAATTATTATCAATTAATTGGAAAATAAATAAGAATTATATTCCATAACACGAGAAGTATTACTATCTATCCCTTCCATGTTTATGGACATTGATATAAATCTGGTTTTGATGAATTCAATCAATTAATAAAACAACAGTGCTAATTAAATTTACTTTATACGGTTTTACTACCTGGATTTAAAGAATATAACAAGTATATAATGTGAAACAGTCTAAAGTCTGAAGTATTTGATTGGCTGAAATGGAGAATCGTTACATTTCCACCAATTATATCATTTCATTTTGTGACTGGTATACTATATATAGGTTAGAGACTCAACCGGACTGATGTTCATGTGAACGTTTCGCACAATAACCATATCTTTCTGTTTCAAAAGCAATAGTTATGTGATATAAATTTATTACCTGATACTGAACAGCATTCGTTGTTTTTAATGAAGTTCAGGATTTCTGCTGGACACTGTGCTCTCATAAATCTGTCACGGTATTCAATTTCTTGATATGAGGTCATATTCAGTCCGTAATACAGTGGACTTGCCTTATGTCTAGAGGCTGCTATAACGTCGGGGTTGTTGCGCCGCATGCCACATCGAAATAAATGCACAGCAAACACATATGTAAAAATAACTATAGACATGAATTTGTAACAAGGGTCCTCCACAGTATCTAAGTACTGGAAAAAACCAGTTGCTGAACTATCAATTTTCTTCTCCAAACACTGAAGTAAATACGGTTTCAATAATTCTTCTGATGTTCCATCTAATATTATTTGTAATATTTGCCAAGATTGATGGTGATTCGTTGCTGCACGACAATGTGTTAAAGCTTTAATACTTCGAAAGCCTAGTGTTTTGGCTAAGTCTTCAATGCAAACATTCCACAAAAGTTTAAAAATTGCCTTCGTCATATTAATTTCAAAATGTCCTAAACCAGGTAACAGCAAAATGGATTTGAATTTTCGATTACTATTGAAATTAAAAGAAGTCTGGTGGATATTTTCTGTGTGTGATAATATAAATATTTGTTCGGATGTTAACGTTACTTTACAAATAGGGCAAAGTGCATAACACTCGATCATTCGTGACGCAAGCAGATATGGTGATCCGTCACATCCGACAATTATCCAATCCTTATCAGGATTATCATTTAATAAATTTTCTAATATTTTTTCTACAGACTTGTAGCTGCATGGATTCTCCAGTATAGGGTCTCCAACAAAAAGTTGAACATTCGCAATATTGCCTTCATTAACAAAATTATAAGGATCGTATTTTTCAGAAATGTTTTCAAAGATTACGCCATATTCATCAAACTTTACTGTATTTTTTGGTTCAGCCTTGTTGCTACAGTCATTCTCCTTCAATTCTTTCAACACAATTGTTATTTTATTGTCTATGAATTTATTACGATAACTGTTGAAAATTTTGTCATACAACATATTTTCAGTGTTTATAATGTCCAATACATAGATATTGTCATGTACATTCAACCATTTAAACGGATTTAATTCAACTTGTTTTTGTAAATTTGTAATTGGATCCGGTAATATGTATAAAACACTTGTAACAACGTTAACAGAATACTTTGAGTTATATTTAACTCTCCAATTACGGGATAAAATTTGATTATTATCGAAAAAACAAATGCAGTCACCCTGCGGAATTTCAATTTTGGAAGAAGCCCTTGCTTGCAACCAGTTACACAAAGTTGTGTATCCACCTGCTGGCGAATATTTATTTAAGAAATCACACACGTATCTAGATCCAGTCAGAAAATATATTACCATGTTCATCATAAAATGTAATGGTGCTATAATATTTCCGGAATGTAATAAATATATTAATTCAAGAATTTTCACGAACGTGCCTTTCTGAGAAATCGTGTTAATTTTATTATTACATACACCTTGAAAAAAACTTCTCAGGAAAGGATTTGAATCTTCAAATACTTGGTTAATGGACATAGTTTGTAAATAATCATCATTTTTATATAACGCCTTAATGTTGTCTACTTCATTCATTAAATTACTATTTATATAACCACCTGCTGTATGTAAAAGTTCACATAAGTCATTGGGTTCAAAATTTTGAAGTTTTATATCTTCCATACATTTCTTCAGAGAAGACTCCACGTTTTTATTATTTTCTTGCACTTCCAACTTGGGTTTCTTAGACACATCATTTTGTGATAAGACAAAAGATTCACAAGCAGTGCAAACTGCACTTTCTTTTTTAGTTAGCAAACCCATTTCCATCATCACGTCATATGTTCTTTTCTTAATTTTTTTTGCCGTATGTTTGTAGACGTTGAATTCTTTGTCTTTACAGAATTCCTCGTGTTTAGTGCACTTGCAAGTGAGTTTTGATGACATGATTGTTTCCTGTAAATGAAGTCATTATGAAATGTATAATTTATGATTTGAAAGGGATAACGAATACTGTCGTATCATTTCATTTGTGTGGCATCACTTTTCGCGCAAAAATTATATAATTGATTTTTGCGCATACATTTATTCGCGCAATTTTAATATTGCACAAGGAATAGATAATAAAATGCTTTAAAATCGCTTCTGTAAGATTTATTTTGCGCTTAAGATGCGGATATGAAATAACCGCTTAATATTATGAAAAATTAATATATATGCATATCAGGAATCGCCACACTCACAAAACACAGCCTACCCACGCAGTGAAATAAAAGAAAGGAAGAAAGAGAGAGACAGAGAGAGACAGAGACAGAGAGACAGAGAGAGAGAGACACAGAGAGAGATGCCACAAATAATTAACAAAGAAGAGAAACTTTGGGGATACCGTCTTGGAACGGTAATTGGCCAAACACATGGCCACTGGGGGTTTAAACCAGGTTCTAGGGTGCGCCAACCTCACGCTTGCCCCGACAGATTCGCGTATCACAAAACAAGTAAAAGTCGCTTAATATTATGAAACCAGAATATAAGAGGTTTTACAGAGGCTGGCGTTTAAACATTGCCCCAGTATCATATAACTCAGATTTAATACCTGTACCCAAGATCATAAAACTAAGTTTGGAGATCAGTCTGAAATGTCAAGCAACTGATTGGCTGAAACGGCGACCAGTCGCCATTTCAGCCAATCAGATTATTGACATTTCAGACTGATCTCCTGACTTACTTTTATGAAATGGCGAGCAGAGGGCATTTCAGCCAATGTGATGCTTGTTATTTGATAATGTATACTTTTATAATATTGGAACCTTTACTTCATGCATACGCATTTTCTCCCTCCTGCGACCTATCAACATTCATATTGACAAGTAATAACAAGGAATTAAGAACCTTCATCACTGGCAAGTAGCATGGGTCACTGATGATCTCGATCTGTATGTTTCTATATTTATTATAGAGTTATGACATGAATGAAATGCTTGAAGTCTGTGTGATCATGTAATTTTACGTAGTCACAATATTTTGCGATAGTGTGGTGTACTTATATTTCGCTAATGTTTATTTTTCGGGTAATTCGCGCTACCCTTCAAATTTTAAACAGCTACGTTGCATGAAGAAATAATGATAAATATAAATTATTCATTTTTATTTAATATTATAAAGATGTTATAACGTTTGTGTAACATTTCCGGTAATCGAAATTCTAATGATTTACATAAATAATTTTCAAGCGTATAGTTTACAGTTGCATTAAATCAGTTTCATAACGTTCACATGTCATTTGAAAAAAGGACAAAGTTCTGACAAATAATGAGTTCACCGTAACATAAACGTCCTATTACCCTATTGAATTGAAAACCAAATTAACATAAATCATAAATTGAACGTTAAATGTTTTATTACAATAATTTCATAAAATGTTAATGGTAACTTTACTGAAATCACTTCAAAGTCTTGTTTATATGAATTTATATGCTAGATGATGTTCCTTTAATATTTCAGTTATTTTGTTGATATTGTCATCTTTACAGTAAAATCCAAGATTGCATCTCTGCATTCGACGACCATGCCTAAAAGTTGACTCAAATTTAGGCTTAACGACAATCAATTTAGCCTCCACAATGTTTTCCACACACAGTCTAGCAATGACTTTCGCATCTTCGCGTTTCAGGTACGCAACAACTGAACAGCAGTGCTCATTGTCATGAACTGATATCGCATTATCATCATAGACATTGGTAGGCTCATGTTTTGCAAAGTATTTGCCCCCGACGGCCAAAGAACTGCATCGGTAGTGGATCATGCCCACACGGTAAACTGAATATACAATAACTTTCTTCATGTTAACCTAAAAATGATAAGAAAGAAAGGGAAATAATGTTTTGGTTACATAAGCGCGTGCTTATTTTATAGATATAATTGTTTAATTCCTTTGAGCAATTGAAATAAAACAAACGCACAATTAGTTTTACATTAATAGTATTACCAAAATTGTAATACTTCATTCGTCATGAAACAGTGATAGACTTCCCATATACAGGCTTAATTTGTGTATCGGACGTTTCAAATAACGATATTATAATTTTCATTCAATTCCATTGTAATACAAATATTATTATCTTAACTAAGAAAAGTAGGCGTAATAAATTTACAGTTTAGCATGTCCAATACAGTACGCCATACTGCTTTTTAACTTGTACGAGTTTTTTCCCTTTGAAAAAGGAGTTAACTCCCTTTAAAAATCAGCGTCCCTGGCTGCTTTTCTACATACGGGTAACATAAACATGGTTGACAACAACTGAAAAAGATTACAAACAAATGAAATCGTAAAATAATAAGGTATTTTACCTTCTTTACAATCCCGATTTGTCCTGAAAACTGTAAGTTTGATATCCTAACAAACCACTGCTTGGATTTTCGTCGGTATGCGCATGAACTGAATAAAACGTCCCTTATATACCAAACATTTTCGTGAAGGTCGTGCTACGATGTATTTTTACATACCAAAACTGGTTTTCGAAACTTATATTTACATATAATTGTGTAAGTGGGAACTTTTTATTTCATTTTTTCATAACACACCTGGTTCATTTGGCATATGTGTACATGTTGAAAACTGGTCCATTTGAACCAGCATGGTACAATTGAACCATCCTGGTTCAAATGGGCCATATCTCTGACCTGACTTTTGTTAGTTGTTTGATTTTTTGGAAGAAATTGAAAAGATGGACGATATTCTACACCAAAGGTTATGGTAACTATAAACAGGTCTAGGAAACGGCTGTTTTTACAGACTGTCTGTAAATTTACAGACAGTCAGTTTATTTATAGATAAATACATCTGTAAATTTATGGACATGGGTTTTTTCAAAAGGTGTCAAAAATTAAAATCTTGGTTCTACACCACACTTGGATAAAAATGAACGCAAATCTACAAATAAATTAGTATTTTTTATTGTAAATGAACATTACTTTTTAAAAGAGATCATTATTATGTTCAGATGATTATATGAAATGTTGTTAGGTCATCGATGACTATGTTGAAGAGGAAATAGCAGTGTGAACAAACTTCCATCATTTATATTTATGTCCTATGCAATGCTCTTTTCTTTCAGAATTAACAAAAATGCTTTAGATTTGTTAATTTCTAAAATGTGTAAACTTTTGTATCAACCCTTGTCCATAAATTTACAGACACATTTATCTATAAATAAACTGACATTCTGTAAATATACAGACAGTCCATAAAAACAGTCGTTTCCTAGACCAAGTGCCAAGGTTATAAAACTGAGCATGGAAACCAGTCTCAAATCTCAAGCATCTGATTGGCTGAAATGGCGACAGGTCGCCATTTCAGCCAATCAGATGCTTGAGATTTGAGACTGGTTTCCAAACTCAGCTTTATAACCTTGGAACCTGATAAATGCCATTTTCTCAAAATTTTAATTTAGTTTTTACTTCTACTCTCAAGTATTTCATTAATAAAAGATAAAAGTGTCTGCCCACCCCTTTTTTTCCCAAAATCCGAATAAGAATCTAACAAATTTTTTTTCTCTGGCCTTACATTATCTACTTTTCCTCTATGTTTGTTGTTGATAGCAACTGGAAGCTGCATAGTGCAATCACAGAGCATCGGTGGGAGTGATCTCTGCGATATAGTTCAAACAGCCTCATCAACAGGAGTGGGGTTTGGGGCAGTTCATGACCATATTTCAATTATAAATAAGCCCAAATCCCAATGAGGGAAATAACTTGCATTTTGCATCGCAGTATCGACAAAATATTGTTACTAAAGTATCAAGTTTAGTTGTAGAGTTTTGGAACTATTCTGAATGAGAAATCAACTTCCACCTGCAATAAAACAGCTGATATTTATGTCTGTTTAATATTAATATGCATCTTTTATATATTCATTAAATACTTTTGGATATCTATATCTGTTTCTATTTTTTTAAGTATAAGTAAAAAGTTGTTTGTAAAGCCAGGGGTCTGGTGGTCCTTATTAAGCTGCAACAGTAGCTAATCTTTCATCTCCACGAGTAACCTTTAAGGGTCCTTTCTTGGCCCTTATATAAAGATGTATAGGCTTTCCTCCATATATTCACCTATATGATCAGGGCTTTTCATCCTTATATAACAGAGGCCTATAAAAGGCCTCTTCCCAATCCAAAATTATAGTATTTTTTCCCAATTGTGGCAGAAACTCTTCCCAAAATGCTAGGTAAGATGTCGAAAAATGGTTAAAACTCCTTGGAGGAGTGTTTGAAAATTGAAGTCTGGAAAATGAAGTGCATAATAAATTAGATTTAAGTTAAAAATACCTATTACTATTCAATTTCATAAAGTAGAACCCATCTTTCAATTAATTTTGTTTTCCCAAAATAAACAATTATTGCGCGTAAATTTCCCGATTGGAAAGGCCAGGGCCTCTTCCCAATTTTCTGATGAAAAGCCCTGATATGTGCCATCTGATCAGGATCTACACTGTAAGGTTTTTTATTTATTACGTGGTTTCAGACTGAAAAACAGACAGTGCAGATCCTGATCAGACAGAACAGATGTGCAGACTGATCTAGATCTACACAGTTTGCTCAAGTGATAATTAAGGAGTATATATGGAGAGACGGCTAACAGAGCCCTAGTCCCACATGAACAATACAGCTAATAAACATGTTATCTGAAAACGCATTAATTAGAACATGTCCTGTTACTGTTGTATCATTTAATTTTGCGGAGATCAAATTTCACGCAAAAGACTAAAGTGACATTTTCACGAGGGCTTGAATTCCCGCACTTGCATTATTCTAGACAGACTAGATATTCAATGGTTTGATTTCGCTAGAGCTCGATTTCTTGCACTTACCGTAGTGCGAAATACGTGAAAATAAAACCACTGTGAAATATAATGATACCACACTAGTTGATCATGTCTATTCCTATGGTAAGCTATTTAATAAGGATTTGACCTAATTAATTTATCATTTTCATATAGTTATGTGGTGATGCTAGACTATTGTGCTGCAAAGTCCGGTGGATGGTACCGGCAGAAAATGGAACCAGTCTTCATGCGGATTTCTTCAGCGTTTATCCAGAGCCAGTGGGAATCGGTTCATCTAGACTAGACGCCATATCTTTGGACATCCAAGGAACAAGATTTTGTCAACAAGTAGTGAGTGCATATTCTCTTTATTTGTTTATTATTCTTAGTAAAACCAGGGTTCAGTAGTTAGGTCTTATTGTTTTACTTCCATTTGTATTGTGTCTGTCATTGCATGGTCGGCAAGGCGCTAAAGTATTTGTATGCTTTGTGGTTTTTTATACATTTAATGGCTCACAGCAAGCTTTATTTTGACAAAGATTGGTCCAGCATATCAATTTTCCTATGTCAATGTTCATTGTTTAATTGTTAACCCGTTCCTTGATATATACGCATTTTTACGCATGTGGGACCAATGTAGATCCAGATCAGCCGGCACATCCGTGCCGTCTGATCAGGATCTGCACTGGTCCCATTTTGGTCAGAAATAACCTAATGAATCAAAAAGCAAAACAGTTTAGATCCTGATCAAACGGCACGGGTGTGCCGGCTGATCTGGATCTAAACTGTTCGCCCTAGCAATAAAGGTGTATCATTACATATAAACTGGTTCAGTACAGCATATCAAAGATAAAAAACAAGGGAACTAGGTCAGATAAAAGAAAAACCCTATTTGTACATTCAGTGCCAAATTTTTTATCAGATTCCCATTAAACTTGGTAAAGATATTTATGTTTTCTGATTATTACTAAGGTGGGTGTGTGTGGAGGAGGCGGTTGGGGTTTGCCACTTTAGAAATATGACACGTAGACTCTTCAGGGATTACTCCCCTGCCCCCTCTTCATCTGCTTGTTCACTATGACCAGCTGGTGTAGTTTAATCCATGCCTAATGTTTGTAAATAACTTATCAAGTGCTAATTCAATAGCCGTGCTGAGTACTAAAGGTGTTTCAAGAGTATTCCAATGAATATCATTAGAAGAGTGTTTTTATGCCCCAACAAAGTGGGAGGCATATAGAGTTGCACTTGTCCATCTGTCCGTCTGTACGTCCATACATCCCCATATCTTGTGGCATTAACACCTCCTTAACTGTAAGGCGGATTCCTTACAACCTTGCACAGATGATCTAGCAGGATGTGTAGATGATCATAAAGAAACGATTTTTTCCTGCAACCATTTTTACCAGAGTAATGGCCCTTTGTTAATTTCAGTAATTAAATCTTGTGGAATCAACTCCTCATTAACTATCTAAGGGATTTCTTTCAAATTTGAGCAGATGATCAAGCAGGATGTGTAGATGATTGTAAAGAAAATATTTTTCCTACAGCCATTTTACCAGAGTTATTGCACTTTGTTTATTTCGGTAATAAAATTTTGTTGCATCAACGCCACATTTTCTGTTCGGCGGATTTCTTTCAAACTTGCACACATGATCAAGCGGTATGTTTAGATGATCACAAAGAAAATTGTTTACTTGCGGCCATTTTTACCAGAGTTATGGCCCTTTGTTAATTTCACTTACAAAATTTTGTGGCATCAACTCCACATTTTCTATTTGGCTGATTTCTTTCAAACTTGCACAGATGATTACACCTGATGTGTAGATTGTTGAAAAGGACATTGTCTTGCAACCATTTTCACCAGAGTTATGGCCCTTTGTTTATATTAACCACATGTTGTTAATACATGTACCTGGTTCACAATTTTGTTACAAATGTTGTTGCAGCAGTGGGGGCAACAGTGTCCTGAGGACACAGTCTAGTTTTGTGTATGAAATATATTTCTCCACAGTCAACGGACTGTACTGTACAAAAATAATTTATCAAAAAAATGTTATTGTCAGCTTTTTTTGAAGAAATACTGATATATAGAAGTGGCTTTGCCTGGCAGTTGCAAAAATGTAACATTCTAAATAAATTTGCTATTTCTTAATATTTCATCAGCAAACTTTCAAATTATTTTGTTTTTCACAGTAGGTTCATTAAAATGCTGAAATCTATAGTTCAAGTTCACATATTTTGACTTTTGCAATTTCTTAATATATCTTCATGAAATTTAATCTGAAAAAGCACTTAAGGGTGGCACAAGTGTTCACCTGAATATGGTTACCCATCTAGTATAGTTATCTTTCCTTTTACATTAATTTCGCATGCAAGCTCCTGTGTAACTACAGAGGTTTAAAAGTTGATTGTAAATTACATCTTTATCTTGTTTTCTCTTTTTAGCTCACCTGAGCTGGCTCAGGGTGAGCTATTAGGATCGATGAATGTCCGTCGGACGTCGTCCGTCGTCCGTCCACACTTAGTTCGTTAACACTCTAGCGGTCACATTTTTGCTCCGATTGTCATGAAACTTGGTCAGGATGTTTGTCCCAATGATTTCTCGGACGAGTTCGAATATGGGTCATTTGGGTCCAAAAACTAGGTCACTGTTACTAAAAATAGAATTTTCTTGTTAACACTCTAGCGGTCACATTTTTGATCCGATTGTCATGAAACTTGTTCTTGATGTTTGTCCCAATGACTTCTCGGACGAGTTCGAATATGGGTCATCTGGGTCCAAAAACTAGGTCACTGTTACTAAAAATAGAATTTTCTTGTTAACACTCTAGCGATCACATTTTTGCTCCGATTGTCATGAAACTTGGTCAGGATGTTTGTCCCAATGATTTCTCGGACGAATTCGAATATGGGTCATCTGGGTCCAAAAACTAGGTCACTGTTACTAAAAATAGAATTTTCTTGTTAACACTCTAGCGGTCACATTTTTGCTCCGATTGTCATGAAACTTGGTCAGGATGTTTGTCCCAATGATTTCTTGGACGAGTTCGAATATGGGTCATCTGGGTCCAAAAACTAGGTCACTGTTACTAAAAATAGAATTTTCTTGTTAACACTCTAGCGGTCACATTTTTGCTCCAATTGTCATGAAACTTGGTCAGGATGTTTGCCCCAATGATTTCTTGGACGAGTTCGAATATGGGTCATCTGGGTCCAAAAACTAGGTCACTGTTACTTAAAATAGAATTATCTTGTTAACACTCTTACGGTCACATTTTTGCTCCAATTGTCATGAAACTTGGTCAGGATGTTTGTCCCAACGATTTCTCGGACGATTTCGAATATGTGTCATCTGGGTCCAAAAACTAGGTCACTGTTACTAAAAATAGAATTTTCTTGTTAACACTCTAGTGGTCACAATTTTGCTCTGATTGTCATGAAACTTGGTCAGGATGTTTGTCCTAATGATTTCTCGGACGAGTTCGAAAATGGGTAATTTGGGTCCAAAAACTAGGTCACTGTTACTAAAAATAGAATTTTCTTGTTAACACTCTAGCAGTCACATTTTTGCTCTGATTGTCATGAAACTTGGTCAGGATGTTTGTCCCAATGATTTCTCGGACGAGTTCGAATATGGGTCATCTGGGTCTAAAAACTAAGTCACTGTTACTAAAAATAGAATTTTCTTGTTAACACTCTAGCGGTCACATTTTTGCTCCGATTGTCATGAAACTTGGTCAGGATGTTTGTCCCAATGATTTCTTGGACAAGTTTGAATATGGGTCCAAAAACTAGGTCACTGTTACTAAAAATAGAATTTTCTTGTTAATACTCAGCGGTCACATTTTTGCCTCGATTGTCATGAAACATGGTCAGGATGTTTGTCCCAATGATTTCTTGGACGAGTTCCAATATGGGTCATCTGGGTCCAAATACTAGGTCACTGTTACTAAAAATAGAATTTTCTTGTTAACACTATACATACCTGCCATATTTCTGGAAAGCATTCCAGGGGATTTTTTAACGCGGCTAATCAAGCGGAATTTACTAGAAACTAAACTAAGATGCAATATTAAATATATTTATCCTCATTTATTTAAACAATATTTTTATTACGTTTTTTTTTTGTAACAGGGTGTCAGCACATAATAAAACTATATAAAACAAACACTATATGAACAGTCCGACAAACTCTGATGTGCATAGCACAGACTAACATCAGTTAAAAAACATGGACTTGGATGTTATTAACATGCTGCAGATGCCGAGTTCGAACGCTCAACATATGGTCTCTGCAGTCAAACCAGACCAGGAGTCAGTCTGGATCTTTCTAAGTATGCTAAGGGGGTTTGTTTTGGAAAGTCTTTGTGTATTTACATTATAATTTATATTTTCTGTTCAAAATCCCCATGAAAATTAAATATTGCTGCCCAAAAATTGTGTTCCAGCAACACTACTGAAGTCCATCTGGATCTGTCCTTGATGTTGAATATATCAAATGTTGCAGCTTGGCTATTATATTTTTATTCGAAGGATGCAAGAACCAGCTTGACTGGTCATTTCTTTCTACTTCGTAATTAAAAAAAATATTTGCAAACATGCCAAAACGTTAGTTGTTGGTCAAAAGACGAATAATTTGTATCCGAAAGTGTCCCATTATCCAGATACACACATATTTTGGACATCATAAAAAACCTTCAATCCTTTGACAACTCTGCTAATTGTACATAAAACAGACGGTATACTTGTGATTTCATTCACACCTATGCAAACAATCAATTATCCAATAAACAATCCTGTTAAGTGTCAATTCTCATTAAATAATCGATAATCCTCTCGGTGACACTAATTAGACGAATTCGGAACATTTGACACAACCGTAAGGAGTCCGAGATACGTAACGGTGTATTCAGCGTTAAGACAAATGTCTGATGAGAGCGACAAAAATGCATTTTTATACCGTTTTTCTTAACTTTTGTTAATTCCGGGGGGATTTTCGTCTCCCGCCGGGGGGCCAGGGGATGGCTCTAAATTCCGGGGGATTTTTCCTCCCGCCGGGGGATATGGCAGGTATGACTCTAGCGGTCACATTTTTGCTCCCATTGTCATGAAACTTGGTCAGGATGTTTGTCCCAATGATTTCTCGGATGAGTTCGAATATGGGTCATCTGGGTCTTGGTCACTGTTACTAAAAATAACTTTGTTGTACTCAGGTGAGCGATAAAGGGCCATCATGGCCCTCTTGTTTTATTTCGACCACGTTTGTGTACTAATTTTTTCAAGAAAATTCTCGACTAAAAATTAAAGTATGGCCTCATTGTTTTTATCAGTTGTCATGCGTTAGGTTTTCCACCGAGTCCAATCGTTCACTATAGGTCCCAGGAGGAGAACGCATGGATAGACCGCTTTTTCAGGAGGGAATTGGGTACTGTGGTTAGTAAATCGTCTCGCATTTCTTTAAAAATAAATATATCAGATTAAGATATAGCCTATGCTGATCTCCTATATTAACTTTAAACAATGGTCATCGCAAATTCGCCAATGTTTCGGTAACTTCTGAGAACATTCACAACAACTCCACAAGAAAATTGCAAAAAATGGCAAAATCGCTCTTTAAAAGTTAATATTTCGACAATGAAGCATATCCCTGGGCATTTGTTTCGTCCTAAAGGTTCGTTTAGAACATGTCTTCATATCCCATTAGCGTCCACTATTTTACTGCCGTATTTTTGAATTTAGACTACAAGTTAGAAAATCTTCAATATGAACGCATGGGTCGAAGTTTTCATCAATTTTCAACATGAACGCATGAGCAGGAGGTGTTTTTAAAACTCATGTTTGTTTCATTTATATCCTTTATAAAGTCGACTATATGGTTGTCATTTTTCCAGATATTACATCTGAATAACTAAAATAACATTTCAAATCAATCCCCACTTTCGTATCTTCCAGGGGCTTTTGCTAATAAGCAGTAAAATACTTATATATTTGGTAAAATGGTAAAATTAATTTGTAATTATTCATCATGCAAACATCCAATAATAACTGATTTTCTTCCCATAACAAGTAATTTATCATCAAAATACAAAAATTTATTCACTTAATATTGACTCCCACGAGCAAAACTTGACTTAAAAGGAAAATTAATGTAACAATGACCCGGTATATTTACATAATTTATTGGAAGATACATTGATCTCAATGCAACCACTCAAATTGAACAAGTTTCATGAACATTAAAGAACTTAATGAAAATCGATGACAAAGTGCCAAGAGCCGTGGAAGTACTTATAGTTTATTCGTGCCATCTATGTGGATAGAGTGCTATTTAGATGCTTTCTTTTTTATATAATTTTTGGTTTTCATATAACAACTTTGGACATTTGTCTAGCATTTCGTTCAGGACCAAATCCTTACGTTTAAGATCTAAATACTAAAACAACTGTGACATGAATTTCACATTTACTTTTAACTGCATACACAAATATCATTTATTTTTTAATTAAAACAAAAAAAAGATATAAAGAAGAAAGGATCTAAAAAAAACTTCTGCCCACGTGGGTGGTGCTGTAAAAAAATCTTTGGCTCATATTAATTTAAAATTATTTAACCTTTTCAATGGTTCCTAAACATTACAAATGACGGAGCCTATAAAAAGGGTGTGTGTGAAGGCGGGTGGCGGTGTTAATCATTAAGTGTCAAAGCAATTATTGTTCCTTTTATGCCATGTGCTGTTCTAAAGTGACAATATTAAGTGAATGTAATGCAATATTTTACATTGGAGACGGGGAAAAATGTCTTGTTTTGGTAAGAAAAGCAGTCATTATGAGATGTTTGCATGATGAGTAATTACCAATTTATTTAACCAAGTATATTTAATATTGCTTATTAACAATAAAGGTTCTAAGAGATACGAAAGCGGAGACTAATTTGAAATAAAGTTTAGCCATTCAGTTGTAATATTCGGAAATATGACCGCAAATAGTCGATTGTATATGAGAAAAACATGAAAACCTGGGCTTAAAAAAACACCTCCTGCCCATGCCTTCATGTTGTAAATTGATGAAAACTTCGACCCATGCGTTCATATCAAAAATTTTCTAACTTGTGGTTTAAATCCAAAAATACGTAAGTGAATTCTTGGAAGCTAATATCATATGAAGACATGTTCTAAACGAGCCTTTAGGACGAAACAAATGCCCAGGGATATGCTTTATTGTCGAAATATTGACTTTTAAAGAGCGATATTGCCATTTTTTGCAATTTTCTTGTGGAGTTGTTGTGAATGTTCTCAGAAGTTACCGAAACATTGGCGAATTTGCGATGACCATTGTTTAAAGTCAATATAGAAGGTCAGCATAGGCTATGTCTTTATGTGATATATGCATTTTCAAAGAAATGCGAGACGATTTACTTACCACAGTACCCATTTCCCTCCTGAAAAAGCGGTCTATCAAGGTGTTCTCTACCTGGGACCTATAGTGAATGATTGGACTCGGTGTTTTCTGGGTAAATAGTGGTCGGTTAAGGACAAGTGTTCAATATGGCTGTAGATAGGTTTTCAATCAGTATTGTAGGTTGTAGACAGGTTGTCAGTCAGTGATATAAGTTGTAGACAGGTTGTTGATCAGTGATATAGGTTGTAGACAGATTGTTGATCAGTGATATAGGTTGTAGACAGGTTGTTGATCAGTGATATAGGTTGTAGACAGATTGTTGATCAGTGATAGAGATTGTAGACAGGTTGTTGATCAGAGATAAAGGTTGGAGACAGGTTGTTGATCAGTGATATAGGTTGTAGACAGATTGTTGATCAGTGATATAGGTTGTAGACAGGTTGTTGATCAGTGATAATGGTTTTAGACAAATTGTTGATCAGTGATATAGGTTGTAGACAGGTTGTTGATCAGTGATAATGGTTGTAGACAGATTGTTGATCAGTGATATAGGTTGTTGACAGGTTGTCGATAAGTGATATAGGTTGTAGACAGATTGTTGATCAGTGATACAGGTTGTGGACAAATTGTTGATCAGTGATATAGGTTGTAGACAGATTGTTGATCAGTGAGTGATGTAGGTTGTAGACAGATTGTTGATCAGTGATATAGGTTGTAGACAGATTGTTGATCAGTGATATAGGTTGTAGACAGGTTGTTGATCAGTGATATAGGTTGTAGACAGGTTGTTGATCATTGATATAGGTTGTAGACAGGTTGTTGATCGGTGATATAGGTTGTAGACAGGTTGTCAATCAGTGATGAAGGTTGTTGACAGGTTGTTGATTTTTGATATAGGTTGTAGACAGGTTGTCAATCGGTGATACTGGTTGTAGACAGGTTGTTGTTTGATGATATATAGGTTGAAGACAGGTTGTCAGTCAGTGATAAGGTTGTAGACAGGTTGCCAATTGGTGATACTGGTTGAAGACAGGTTGTTAATTGGTGATATAGGTTGTAGTCAGGTTGTTGTTCAGTGATAAAGGTTGTAGACAGGTTGTTGATCAGTGATAAAGGTGGTAGACAGGTTGCTTATTGGTGATATAGGTTGTAGACAGGTTGTCAATCGCTGATACTTGTTGTAGACAGGTTGTTAATTGGTGATATAGGTTGTAGACAGGTTGTTGATCAGTGATAAAGGTTGTAGACAGGTTGTCAATCGCTGATACTTGTTGTAGACAGGTTGTTAATTGGTGATATAGGTAATAGACAGGTTTTTGATTGGTGATACAGGATGCAGAGAGGTTGTTGATTGATGATATAGGTTGTATACAGGTTGTCAAGCAGTGATACTGGTTGCAGACAGGTTGTTGACAGAATGTTGATCTGTTGTATAGGTTGTAGACAGGTTATCAATAAATGATACAGTTTGTAGACAGGTTGTTTATTGGTCATAAAGGTTTTAGACAGGTTGTTGATCTGTGATACTGGTTGTAGACAGGTTGTTATTTGATGATATAGGTTGTAGACAGTGTCAGGTTGTTCATCAGTGATATAAGTTGCAAACAGGTTGTTGATTGTTGATATAGGTTGTAGAGTGTTGTTGATCTGTGATATTGCTATCACTCCATTTGATTCATAACTTGCCAAATTACCCTTCATCAGTTATAATATGCACCGGCTTAAAAAAAAGTTAACTGGCTTTACATGAGCAACAGACAGATGAGTAAATGATTCCAAGTCACCTTCTAAGAACTTGGTTAATGTTATTTAAGATTTCCAAGAGCCTTAGGGGTGTGCAATGTCCCTTAAGAAAATCTGATTTCCGAGACCTTCAGGGGCTGGGCAAAGCCCCTTCAGAAAATCTAATTTCTGAGACCTTCAGGGGTGGGCAATGTCCCTTCAGAAAATCTAATTTCCAAGATCTTCAGGGTTGCTGAAAGTCCCGTCAGAAAACATAATTTCTAAGAGCTTCAGGGGTGGGTGCCCCTTGATTTTAGGTCAAAGGTTATGACCTTTCATCGAGAATTAACTAAGGAATATTTGACCAATATTCATCAAACACTATAGTTGGATTGCCCATGGTCAGTAACCCTCTTTTGAGTTTGAGGTCAGAAGGTTAATGGTCAAGGACATAAAGATCTTTTGACTATTGATTTATGATCTCAGAAATAGAAAGTCAAAGCTGAAGGTCTTAGAATATCAAAAGTGAAGTTTCCCGAAAATCAAAGCCTAAGTTCTCGGGTTATTAAAGCTCCATGTCTCCCATTGTAAAAGAGGAAGGGCTAAGTATGAAAAAGCTTAAGGTCTCAAAATGCCAAAGCTTAAGGTCTTACAATACTAAAGTTCTAGGTATCAGAATGTCAAAGCTGCAGGTATCAGAATATCAAAGTTCAAGGTCTCAGAATGTCAAAGCTGGAAGTCTCAGAATGTCAAAGCTGCATGTCTCAGAATGTCAAAAATGAAAGTCTCCAAATGCCAAAGCTGAATGGCTCAGAATGTCAAAGCTTAAGGTCTCAGAATGCTAAAGCTTAAGGTCTCAGAATGCCAAAGCTTAAGGTCTCAGAATTTAAAAGCATATGGTCTCAGAAAGTCAAAACCTAAGGTCTCGGAATACCAAAGCTTAAGGTCTCAGAATTTAAAAGCATAAGGTCTTAGAAAGTCGAAGCTTAAGGTATCGGAATGCCAAAGCTGAAGGTCTCAAAAAGTCAAAGCTTAAGGTCTCAGAATGCCAAAGCTTAAGGTCTCATAAATTAAAAGCATAAGGTCTCCGAAAGTCAAAGCTTAAGACCTAGGAAAATCAAAGTTTAAGGTCTCAACATGTCATAGCTGAAGGTCTCAAAATATCTAAGCCTAACATCAGAATGACAAAGCTGAATGTCTCAGAATGCCAAAGTTTATGGTCTCAGAATGTCACAGCATAATGTCATAGAATATTGAACCTTAAGGTCTCAGAATGTGAAGCTTCACATCTTGGAATATCTAACCCTGAGGTTTCAGAATATCAAAGCTAAAGGTCTCAGAATATCAAAACTTAAGGTCTCAGAATGCAAACGCTAAATAACTCAGAATTTCAAAGCATAAGTTTGCATAATATCAAAGCTTTAGGTCTCAGTATACCACAGATTAAGGTCTCAGAATGTCAAAGCTTAAAGTTTTAGGATGCCAAAGCTTAAGGTCTCAGAACTTCAAAATTTATGATCTCAGAAATAGAAAGATTAAAGTTTCTGAATGTCACAGTTTAAGGTCTCAGAATATAACACCCTAAGGTATCAGAATATCACAGCTTAAGGTATCAGAATGTCACACCTTAAGGTCTCAGAATATCACAGCTTAAGGTCTCAGAATATCACAGCTTAAGGTCTCAGAATATCACAGCTTAAGGTCTCAGAATATCACAGCTTAAGGTATCAGAATATCACAGCTTTAGGTCTCAGAATATCACAGCTTAATGTCTCAGAATATCACAGCTTAAGGTATCAGAATATCAAAGCTTATGGTCTCAGAATATCACAGCTTAAGGTCACAGAATATCACAGCTTAAGGTCTCAGAATATCACAGCTTAAGGTCTCAGATTTCACAACTTAATGTCTCAGAATATCACAGCTTATCAGAATATTACAGCTTAAGGTCTCAGAATATCACAGCTTAAGGTCTCAGAATATCACACCTTCAGGTCTCAGAATATCACACCTTAAGGTCTCAGAATATCACAGCTTAAGGTATCAGAATATCACAGCTTAAGGTCTCAGAATATCACAGCTTAAGGTCTCAGAATATCACAGCTTAAGGTCTCAGATTTCACAACTTAATGTCTCAGAATATCACAGCTTATCAGAATATTACAGCTTAAGGTCTCAGAATATCACAGCTTAAGGTCTCAGAATATCACACCTTCAGGTCTCAGAATATCACACCTTAAGGTCTCAGAATATCACACCTTCAGGTCTCAGAATATCACACCTTAAGGTCTCAGAATATCACAGCTTAAGGTATCAGAATATCACACCTTAAGGTCTCAGAATATCACACCTTAAGGTCTCAGAATATCACACCTTTAGGTCTCAGAATATCACACCTTAAGGTCTCAGAATATCACACCTTAAGGTTTCAAAATATCACAGCTTAAGGTCTCAGAATATCACACCTTTAGGTATCAGAATATCACAGCTTAAGGTCTCAGAATATCACAGCTTAAGGTCTCAGAATATCCAATCTTAATGTCTCAGAATATCACAGCTTAAGGTATCAGAATATCACAGCTTAATGTCTCAAAATGTCACAGCTTAAGGTCTCAGAATGTCAAACCTTAAGGTATCAGAATATCACAGCTTAAGGTCTCAGAATGTCACAGCTTAATGTCTCTGAATATCACAGCTTAAGATCTCAGAATATCACAACTTTTGGTCTCAAAATATCACAGCATAAGGTATCAGAATTTCACAGCTTTAAATCTCAGAATATCACAGCTTATCAGAATATTAAAGCTTAAGGTCTCAGAATATCACAGCTTAAGGTCTCAGAATATCACACCTTCAGGTCTCAGAATATCACACCTTAAGGTCACAGAATATCACAGCTTAAGGTCTCAGAATATCACAGCTTAAGGTCTCAGATTTCACAACTTAATGTCTCAGAATATCACAGCTTATCAGAATATTACAGCTTAAGGTCTCAGAATATCACAGCTTAAGGTCTCAGAATATCACACCTTCAGGTCTCAGAATATCACACCTTAAGGTCTCAGAATATCACAGCTTAAGGTCTCAGAATATCACAGCTTAAGGTCTCAGAATATCACAGCTTAAGGTCTCAGAATATCACAGCTTAAGGTCTCAGATTTCACAACTTAATGTCTCAGAATATCACAGCTTATCAGAATATTACAGCTTAAGGTCTCAGAATATCACAGCTTAAGGTCTCAGAATATCACACCTTCAGGTCTCAGAATATCACACCTTAAGGTCTCAGAATATCACACCTTCAGGTCTCAGAATATCACACCTTAAGGTCTCAGAATATCACAGCTTAAGGTATCAGAATATCACACCTTAAGGTCTCAGAATATCACACCTTAAGGTCTCAGAATATCACACCTTTAGGTCTCAGAATATCACACCTTAAGGTCTCAGAATATCACACCTTAAGGTTTCAAAATATCACAGCTTAAGGTCTCAGAATATCACACCTTTAGGTATCAGAATATCACAGCTTAAGGTCTCAGAATATCACAGCTTAAGGTCTCAGAATATCCAATCTTAATGTCTCAGAATATCACAGCTTAAGGTATCAGAATATCACAGCTTAATGTCTCAAAATGTCACAGCTTAAGGTCTCAGAATGTCAAACCTTAAGGTATCAGAATATCACAGCTTAAGGTCTCAGAATGTCACAGCTTAATGTCTCTGAATATCACAGCTTAAGATCTCAGAATATCACAACTTTTGGTCTCAAAATATCACAGCATAAGGTATCAGAATTTCACAGCTTTAAATCTCAGAATATCACAGCTTATCAGAATATTAAAGCTTAAGGTCTCAGAATATCACAGCTTAAGGTCTCAGAATATCACACCTTCAGGTCTCAGAATATCACACCTTAAGGTCTCAGAATATCACAGCTTAAGGTATCAGAATATCACACCTTAAGGTCTCAGAATATCACACCTTAAGGTCTCAGAATGTCACAGCTTAATGTCTCTGAATATCACAGCTTAAGATCTCAGAATATCACAACTTTTGGTCTCAAAATATCACAGCATAAGGTATCAGAATTTCACAGCTTAAGATCTCAGAATATCACAGCGTAAGGTATCAGAATTTCACACCTTAAGGTCTCAGAATATCACAGCTTAAGGTCTCTGAATATCACAGCTTAAGGTTTCGGAATTTCACAGCATAAGGTCTCAAAATATCACAGCTTAAGGTCTCAAAATATCACAGCTTAAGGTCTCTGAATATCACAGCTTAAGGTCTCTGAATATCACAGCTTAAGGTCTCTGAATATCACAGCTTAAGGTCTCAGAATATCACAGCTTAAGGTCTCAGAATATCACAGCTTTAGGTCTCTGAATATCACAGTTTAAGGTTTCAGAATTTCAAAGCTTAAGGTCTTAAAATATCACACCTTAAAGTATCAGAATATCACAGCTTAAGGTCTCAGAATATCACAGCTTAAGGTCTCTGAATATCACAGCTTAAGGTTTTGGAATATCACAGCTTAAGGTCTCAGAATATCTCAGCTTAAGGTTTCAGAATATCACAGCTTAAGGTCTCAGAATGTCACAGCTTAAGGTCTCAGAATATTACAGCTTAAGGTCTCAGAATGTCAAAGCTTAAGGTCTCAGAATATCACAGCTTAAGGTCTCAGAATGTCAAAGCGTAAGGTCTCAGTATGTCAAAGCTTAAGGTCTCAGAATGTCAAAGCTTAAGGTCTCAGAATGTCAAAGCTTAAGGTCTCAGAATGTCAAAGCTTAAGGTCTCAGAATATCACACCTTTAGGTCTCAGAATATCACACCTTAAGGTCTCAGAATATCACACCTTTAGGTCTCAGAATATCACACCTTAAGGTCTCAGAATATCACACCTTAAGGTCTCAAAATATCAGAGCTTAAGGTCTCAGAATATCACACCTTTAGGTATCAAAAAATCACAGCTTAAGGTCTCAGAATATCACAGCTTAAGGTCTCAGAATATCCAATCTTAATGTCTCAGAATATCACAGCTTAAGGTATCAGAATATCACAGCTTAATGTCTCAAAATGTCACAGCTTAATGTTTCTGAATATCACAGCTTAAGATCTCAGAATATCACAACTTTTGGTCTCAAAATATCACAGCATAAGGTATCAGAATTTCACAGCTTAAGATCTCAGAATATCACTGCGTAAGGTATCAGAATTTCACACCTTAAGGTTTCAGAATTTCACAGCAAAGGTCTCAAAATATCACAGCTTAAGGTCTCAAAATATCACAGCTTAAGGTCTCTGAATATCACAGCTTAAGGTCTCTGAATATCACAGCTTAAGGTCTCAGAATATCACAGCTTAAGGTCTCAGAATATCACAGCTTAAGGTCTCTGAATATCACAGCTTAAGGTTTCAGAATTTCACAGCTTAAGGTCTTAAAATATCACACCTTAAAGTATCAGAATATCACAGCTTAAGGTCTCAGAATGTCACAGCTTAAGGTCACTGAATATCACAGCTTAAGGTCTCAGAATATCACAGCTTAAGGTCTCAGAATATCTCAGCTTAAGGTCTCAGAATATCACAGCTTAATGTATCTGAATATCACGCCTTGTCTCAAAATATCACACCTTAAGATCTCAGAATATCACAGCTTAAATTCTCAGAATATCACAGTTTCAGATCTCAGAATATCACATCTTAAGGTCTCTGAATATCTCAGCTTAAGGTCTCAAAATATCACAGCTTAAGGTCTCAGAATATCACAGCTTAAGGATTCTGAATATCACAGCTTAAGGTCTCTGAATATCACAGCTTAAGGTCTCAGAATATCACAGCTTAAGGTCTCAGAATATCACAGCTTAAGGTCTCTGAATATCACAGCTTAAGGTTTCAGAATTTCACAGCTTAAGGCCTTAAAATATCACACCTTAAAGTATCAGAATATCACAGCTTAAGGTCTCAGAATGTCACAGCTTAAGGTCTCTGAATATCACAGCTTAAGGTCTCAGAATATCACAGCTTAAGGTCTCAGAATATCTCAGCTTAAGGTCTCAGAATATCACAGCTTAAGGTATCTGAATATCACAGCTTAAGGTCTCAGAATATCACACCTTAAGATCTCAGAATATCACAGCTTAAAGTCTCAGATTATACAGTTTCAGGTCTCTGAATATCACATCTTTAGGTCTCTGAATATCACAGCTTAAGGTCTCAAAATATCTCATCTTAAGGTCTCAGAATATCACACCTTAAGGTCTCTGAATATCACACCTTGTCTCAAAATATCACACCTTAAGATCTCAGAATATCACAACTTTTGGTCTCAAAATATCACAGCATAAGGTATCAGAATATCACATCTTAAGGTCTCAGAATATCACACCTTAAGGTCTCAGAATATCACAGCTTAAGGTCTCAGAATATCACAGCTTAAGGTCTCAGAATATCACAGCTTAAGGTCTCAGAATGTCAAAGCTTAAGGTCTCAGAATGTCAAAGCTTAAGGTCTCAGAATATCACAGCTGAAGGTATCAGAATATCACAGCTGAAGGTATCAGAATATCACAGCTGAAGGTATCAGAATATCACAGCTTAAGGTCTCAGAATGTCACAGCTTAAGGTCTCAGAATATCACAGCTTAAGGTCTCAGAATGTCAAAGCTTAAGGTCTCAGAATATCACAGCTTAAGGTCTCAGAATGTCAAAGCTTAAGGTCTCAGTATGTCAAAGCTTAAGGTCTCAGAATGTCAAAGCTTAAGGTCTCAGAATGTCAAAGCTTAAGGTCTCAGAATGTCAAAGCTTAAGGTCTCAGAATATCACAGCTGAAGGTATCAGAATATATGGCATTGGGGAACCTTATAGATCCAGACTAGCTATCTGATCAGGATCTACACTGTTTGCTTGTTGATTTATTATGTTATTTCTGACCAAAAAGTGAACAGTGCAGATCCTAATCAGATGGCACAGATGTGCTGGCTGATCTGGATTCTACACTGTTTGCTTATGCGACAGAGGCATATAAATTGAGAAGTTAATTAGCTAAATCAAATGGCCTAAAACGACTTAGTGAAAATTTCTCGGGAATTTAGAATTTAACAATAAATTTTAGTAATTGATGGAAATACTTAAACCTGTCTCAGCAGCCACAGGCATTCAACAGCCACCTGTCTTAAACAGCCAGTTTGAATATTCCTAAAATGACATTTTGTTTTTATTTTTACATGTCTTAAACAGCCACCTGTTTAAAGCAGCCATTTTTGTCACCGTGGCTGCTTAATACAGGTTTGACTGTAGTTGACTTTCATTTCCAAGAAAATATTCACCAGTGAGCCTTATAAGTTCATACATTTCTTTAAATTGGCTTAAGTATAGAAGTATTCATTGAGAATAGTGAATGAATAGAAAGGGATTAGCGACAGTATGGTATAGTGACATCACTGTCATATTGTTTGAACTTCTTGTATTGCCTTGTGTAAGCAAAATTCATACACATCTTCAACAATAGAAACCCAGTCAGCTGTGGTTGAACACAGCATATACAGAGTTATAATAATATAAGAGTTCAGGGAGGGAAAACAAGCATGAAAAGCATGCATTTTAATGGGCTATTTATTCACTGAACTGCTGGTCAGGTGTTATTGGACTACACACCTTTGTCCAGTTCAAATGGGAATTTACTTGGCTGCTAGCTGTTACCTTCTGAATAGTAAGTTTTTTATTTTATTTTTTATTTATTTTAAATTATCCAATATAATAACAAGTACTTGAAACTAGTTTTAATATTATTAATGCAATATGTTTGTAATAATTTAATTAAATAAAATTTGAAAAGATATTGGTGACAAAGATCTTCTTGAAATGACTGCTTCATGAAAACATGGTTGTAAACCTCGGATGTGTGAAATCAAGTTATGCATACAGTGTAAGCAATGTAATACAGTAGTTTCATTCATTTTCAAAGCAGAAGCAAGAGATTTGATGAAAGTAGAAGGGGGATTCTGAACTCGAAACAACCAAATTGGTAGCCACTTTACTAAAATAGCCAGGTCATGTGGTCAATGGTGAAGTGGGGGGGGGGGAATCCCCATGCCCTGCCTCTCTCTGTATTACAATACTGATACTGAGTAATGAAAAGTAGACCATTTGAAAATTAATGTATTTTATAAAGAATTTGTGAAGTTTCTAAAGTTGCAGAAGCCTGTTGAAATAAGTCATTTGTGTGTAAGTGATGTAGCTGGGGCAAGTCTTTGGATGGGTTAAATTAATTACAGTTGTACTGATTTTGATTTTTCTCTGTTTGTAAACTTGATAAGAGTTTTTAACCCTTTACTCACTCGGGCAACCATTGTAGACCCGGATCAGCTGGCACATTTATGTTGTAAGATCTAGATCTACACTGTTTGCTTGTTGGTCAGAAATAACCAAGGGACTTCAGTGAAGAGTAGATCCTGATCAGATGGCACAGTTGTGCCAGTTGATCTAGATCTAAATTGATTGCCTAAGCATTTATTAGTAGTATCTGATTAGTAAAGAATTTTGTTGATTATTAAAAGGTTGTCACATTTCTGGCCTGTGTAGACCCATATCAGCCTTGCATGCCATCTGATCTGGATCTATATTGGTCACCCATGTGATTTGATATTACCTACATGCAACTATGGAGAAAAAGGTTCAGTCATTGGGTAAAGGGTAACGTCACATTTGTGGCTTCTGTAGACCCATATCAGCCTTCATTCAGTAATCCAGTACGATGAGGGTTACATACCCTGTGTAAGTTAATCTGGGTTGGTAATGCTGTAACAACTTCAATTTAATATTCACTCTTTAATATGTTGACTGTGTTAAGATTATTACATCACTTTCACTTTCTTTAATATGTTGACTGTGTTAAGATTATTACATCACTTTTACTTTCTTTAATATGTTGACTAGGGTTTTGTAAGTACACATGTTAACAGACATTGTTTCTTTTTCAGCATTAGTTATGAAAACTTCCCTGACAGATTTAGGATTGCAATTTATCACTTTAGTTCAAACGCTGAGTTCCATTGAAATAAGGATTCGTACTGCAATTGTGACACAATTTATGTATTTTGCTACTAAAGTCAGCTTGGACTTTACTTTTGTGGATAGTGCAGGTTATAATAAGCAAGTGTATCCTATTATATCGGACTTGACACTGTTTGCTTTCAGTCAAAACAACCTTCAATAATAAACATAAATAGACTGGTCCAAATGTGGAATAAAGTTATTGATTATTGTAGACCCTGAATAGCCTGTCGATCCTGTCACATTGGGGTCTACACTGTACTGTATTTAGTCAACATGTGACTAGCCCATTCAACCTACTCAATCTACTATTCAATAATAACTATACTAATAGATACTAATAGACTGGCCCATATTCAAATAACTAAGGTTCCATTGTGACCATTGTAGACCCAGTTTAGCTGGTCCATCAAGTCATATCAGGGTCTACACTGCTGTTCAGTTAAAACAACCTTCAATAATAAACTGAATTGAACTGTCCCATACCTTATTCAAAGAACTAAGGTTCTTGTTTGAACATTGTAGATCCAGATTTGCTAGTCCATCCAGTCATATCAGGGTCTACACTGTTTACTTTTCTGATGAAACAATCTTATCAATTGATTGATTGGCATATGTTGGTAGAAAAGTGATTGTGTAGTGTCGACCCATGCTAAAGGGTTAGTTATATCTTTACAAAAATAATCAAAGGATAAATGTAAATATAAGATCTTTTACAGCTGATTGCAAATTATATTCTTCTTCTTGTGTTTGAATCAAAATCTGAATTCCTGCTTCTTTTTTCCAGAAAACTTGAAAAAGGCAACTGTAGGCTGAGAGAACAGAAAATGGGACAAGTGTTGTTGTGCAGGGCTGTGATCATTCTAGCAGGAGTGAGTTGGTTGATGCAGTAGAATACAGTTGCTAGTGTGTCATGAAGGGATATAGCCAATCATGGCCAGAATGAGTAAACCCTATGAAGTAAAAAAACACGGCATTGTTGTGGATGGACAACCAACCATTGGCCTGTAAGTGTAAGTTTTTATTACTGTTATATCTATTTAACCCTTTCCTTGATATATACTCACTTTTACGCATGTGCGACCAGTGTAGATCCAGATCAGCTAGTTCATATCATATAACTAGTTATATATCGTAGCCGAATCACTATTCATCCGCGTTATCAGCGACCAATACAAATTTATGAAAATGACTTACTTTTGCCATCTGACCACTTCAGGCAAGCAAGCAGCTTCTATAAGGAACTTAAACATCCCTTTAATTAATAATATCCACGGGAAATATAACTTTCTGACATCTTGATTAATCCGTAAGATAGCAAAACGCCGAAAATCTATGATGAAATTTAACAACAGCAACAAAGTCATTTTCATTTCGTTTTAATCGAAAACAAAATGACCCAGACGCTGGTATCGTTTTCAGAACATCGTCGGTGTGATCTTACAACATCCTCGAAACAAAATAAAAACACTAGAAACACATTTTCAATCCTAATCATAAGTTTATATCCAGCAACATCCTCGAAACAAAATAAAAACACTAGAAACACATTTTCAATCCGAATCATTAGTTTATATCCAGCAAATTTCAATGTTGTCATATGCCGCTACGAAAGTTTACACAAATGACGTCTAAATACAGTAGATCGATTTATTTAATTAAACACAACTTCAGAAGCCTATAACTGGTAGATTCTTTTATCTAGACTCTATCGCAGTTAATTTTATTTATTTATTTTCACTTATTTTGACAAGCAGGAAAACGGTAGGATAAATTCTTTGGGGACTAGCTTATGTATCACCCGATATGACCGAATTACACACGTTAAAATTTCGCTCTACTAGGCGATAGAAAGGGACAATTCATGGATTTTGCTTGTTTTTTCAGGGTATGTGATAAATAGAATACATCATTCGTGTTCATTTTATACTGAAATTATTAAACTCGTCATCTAAATCGATATAAAAGCCTCGTTTTATATCGATTTAGACGACTTGTTTAATAATTTCAGTATAAAATGATCACTCATGTTGTATAATCTATGTGCAGCCTAGACAAACTTGACATAGACTTTATCCTTTGATTTCTGCCTTACTGTGGGAGCTATTGTCAGGCCTTTAAATTAATAACTCATCCTCATCCATCATCATTATTCTCATCCATCATCATTGTAAACCTCATCCTTCCTCATCATCGTCATCAATCATCATCTTCCTTATCAATCATTGTCATCCTATTTAACATTGTCATCCTCTTCAATCATCCTCATCATTCATCATCATCCTTATCGTTCCTCATCAACCCATCATCCTAATCAATCCTCATCATCCTCGTTAATCTTCACTCATTAGTCATCATCATCAATCATCCTCACCTATTATCATCATCCTCATCCATCATCCTCATCCATCATTATCATCCATCATTATCATCATCCATCATCCTCATCCATCATCCTCATCCATCATTATCATCCATCATTATCATCCTCATCCATCATCATTATCCTCATCCATCATCCTCATCCGTCATCGTCATCCTCATCAGTCACCATCATCCTCATACATCATCATCATCCTCATACATCATCATCATCCTCATACATCATTATCATCATCCTCATCCATCATCATTATCCTTTTCCATCATCATTATCCTCATACATCATCATTATCCTCATACATCATCATCATCCTCATATATCATCATCATCCTCATACATCATCATCATCCTCATACATCATTATCATTATCCACATCCATCATCATCCGTCATCATCATCATCATCATCCTCATACATCATTATCATCATCCACATCCATCATCATCATCCTCATCCATCATTATTATCCTCATCCATCATCATCCACATCCATCATCATCATCCTCATCCGTCATCATCATCCTCATACATCATCATCATCCTCATACATCATTATCATCATCCACATCCATCATCATCATCCTCATCCATCATCATTATCCTCATCCATCATCATCCTCATCCATTATCATCATCATCAACCATCATCATCCATCATCCTCATTCATCATCATTATCCTCATCCATCATCATTATCCTCATCCACCATCGTTATCCTCATCCATTATCATCCTCAAACATCATCGTCAACCATCTTCATCATCATCCATCATCATCCTCACCCTCATCTATCATCATCTTCATCTGTCATCCTCATCCATCATCCTCATCCATCATCATCCTCCTCATCCATCATCATTATCCTTCATCATCCTCATCCATCGTCAGCATCCTCATCCATCATCATCATCCTCATCATCCTCTTCCATCAGCCTCATCCATCATCCTCATCCTCTTCCACCATCATCATCCATCATCCTCATCCATCATCTTCATCATCCATAATCCATCATCATCCATCATCGTCATCATCCTAATAAATTATTGTCATCCTCATCCATACTTATCATCCTCATCAATCATTACATCCTCATTTATCATTATCATTGTCAATCATTTGTAACAACATCACCATCATAATCCTCATCAGTATTCATCATCATAATCAGTTGCCACCATCTTCATCAATCTTCATCATCCTCAGCAATCATCATCATCTTTGTTTAGTAAGTCATAGATAAAAACAGCAAAAGACATTCAAACAACAGCAACATCATCATCATCAAAATATTCAGACAAAAATCTCCAGCCAGATTTATAATGAAGTTTTGGCAATCCTGCAGCATCTGAATCCATGTGATCTTCTTTACAGCAATCTTGGTACAGAGATGGTCAGGTTGATGCTTCCAAAGATGGTCAGGTTGAATATGATTGGTTTACTCAAATGACAAACAGCTATGGATGGGATGCTGTGATGAAGCAGAAGTCATACTTACCAGTACTTTCACAGATTAGCAAGACCAATAGAAGTCCTGTAAGTACAAACTGTTGAATGGATACTAAGATATTCTGACATTTGGCAATTACTGTTTTTATTTTCAAAACTAACAATTAAATAATAAAATGATGTACATGTACAACTGTGTACATTTAATAACAAAATTTCAGAGTATCTTTTTATTCTTAACATAGGTTTTTTTTGAAAATCCCTTAAGGAAGTATTAGAATCCCTGCTTACATGATAAAACTTGATATACTGATTGAAAAAAGAATGGCAATAATTAATAGAACAATTGAAAAGTAAGGTGCACTTTAAATAGTGTTTGAAATATTTTATAATCACCAAATCAAGTCTTGTGGGTTGTGCTGTTAACCCTTTCCTCTGTATATATGCATTTGCGACCAGTGTAGATCCAGATCAGCCGGCACATCCATGCCATCTGATCAGGATCTGCACTGGTCGCATTTTGGTCAGAAATAACCTATTGCATGGATGTGCCGGCTGATCTGGATCTAAACTGTTAGTCCACACAATAAAGGTGTGTCTATGGAGGAAAGAGTTAATAACAAAACATGATTTTATAAAGAAAATAAAGCATTGTTTTAAAAGAACAATCTCAAGGTTAAAGTATACTTCAGATGTGCCCTTTTTCCAAACAGTATATTGTAAATACAATATAATATTACTACCACTGCACTTGCACATTTAATCTTTTCAAATTGGTTGTCATTTAATTTACTATACTCAATCAAAAAAATATTTTAGATGAAAACATTTCGTAAACAGTTTTTTCCTATATTTTTTTCCTAACAAAACAGAGTGCAAAGTTTATTTATAAAAGAAATGCCAATCAACAAAAGGTCCAAAATCAACTATGGCACAGGAACATGTTAAGAAGTGGACAATCTCCAACTATTGGAGAATGTAGCTCTCTTTTTCTTTTAATTAGTTAATTCACTTATGAGCCGCCACTTTACCTGTTTTGAAACAAAGGTTTTGAGACAAGGCCTTTCATAGTAATTATTCAGCCCAACAATAATAAAAAAGGTCAGTTAATCCACTTATGAGCTCAAAGTCTGTGTTTCCTGCCTTTAGTTCTTTGATAAATTTAGGCACTCTTGGTAGTAAAGATTTCTGGGAGAAAATTGCTAAAATTACTGAAGAGTTTTTAAAAAAGCAAGCATTGAAAGAGATACAGGTAGACCAATTTAAGAAGTTGTTGTATAACACGCAACACAAGAACAAAAAAAGGCACAGTAATGGGTTAGGAGGCGGACATTTCATTATTATTTTGTAGTCATGTTTCTGACCAACATGATTGTATCTTATGAGCCACTACTTAACATGTTCAGAAACAAGGGTTTGAGACAACTAAATTACTTTACAATTCAAAGGAAGTCAAGACAACCTATGAGCTCAAACCTGCATTTCAAGCCAGTTACATTGGACCACATCTGACATACATCGAATGTCAATTATAATGCATAAACCAGTATGCAAGTGGCATAAATTTATGTGTTTTCAGTTATATATCAATTTTCGACTAATCTCATGTCAATTTAACACTGATAATTAATACTTAAAAATTGTTGCAAGTAAACTTTACTGAAGTACATACCCTACCCTGGAAGTTTTTCTTTTTTTTCTATATAATTTTATAAGGTAGCAGAATGTCAATGTAATTAAATCAGTTTGATAAATGAAAACAACAGCAGCAGTTGAAATAATGGCACAGGAACATGTTAGGAAGTGGACAATCTCCGACTATTGGAGAATTTAGTAGTCTATCTTTCTGTAATTAATTAGTTAATTAAGTTATGAGCTGCCACTTAACCTGTTTGGAAACAAAGGTTTCGAGACAAGGCCATCTTTTTAATATTAACTATTGGCCCAACAATAAAAAAGGTCTTTTGATTCATTTATGAGCTCAAAACCTGTGTTTCCAGCCTTTATATTTGGAAAATTTGGACAATTGGATCTTTTAGACCTCTTTGAAGAAATGATTTTGAAGCATTATTTTTGCTGATTAAGTTAAAAACATATAAGAGTATAGAAAGGCACAGGAACAGGTTAGGAGGCGGACATTTCATTATTATTTCTGTAGTCATGTTACTGACCTTCATGATTGTTTTTTATGAGCCACTACTTAACATGTTCAGAAACAAGGGTTTGAGACACTGTCCAAAGAAAGTAGTCAATTTTATGAGCTCAAACCTGCGTTTTAAGCCTTTTTATATTGGACCAAATCTGACGAGTTTAATGTCTATAAGTTCTTAGCAGTTTCATTTTGCTTTTTTTAAAATTTATTATTAACTTTTATTACACCTCACGTGATTAGTTTACTATATAGCGTAATATGACGTCACAGGGAGATAATCGCTACTGTCACATATGCGACAGCATCATGTCACCCTCGCGTGGATCTAAAAATAAATATCTTGGAAATCCGATTACAAATTAACTTATACGCATGCGTAATTGACCAAGGGAGATAAACGCATTTTGATCATTATTTGTAGCCGCTTATTGAGCATTATTGATTTTGGACTTCCGGCGCTTGATTTTGTTCCCAAACGAAATTTGGTCATAGTCAAGATCTCTAAAAAAACAAATGTTCGGTGTAATAAAATAAATATCACATCCCATTGGGGGAAACAGTACGAAATGTTAACCCTTGAGAAGGTAATGTCAACCTAGGCTAACACCTCGGTTGACATTACTTCTCTCGGGTTAACATTTCATACTGTTTCCCCCAATGGGATGTGATATTTATATAGTATACATAAATTTGTTTATTAAAGTTAGCAATCAATTCATAACTAATCTTGCACCAAACTAACAATGATGTGCTAATAAGGAGATAAGATGCAAACCATACTGAACCAAACTTCCAACATGACACCTGAAGTTTTCATTCTATTTTTATGCCCCCCGCCATGAAATGGTGGAAGGGCATATAGTGTTCACCCTGTCCGTGTGTCAGTGTGTGTATGTTAGAAAATTGCAAAACCATGTCCAATCTGTATCTTTATTTTTTATTGGATTTGAAAAGGCGGTGTGTGTCGCATACAATACCCTTGCCTGTAGGTCCAAGGTCACTGTTACTAAAAATAGAATTTTCTTGTCCTGGCTGTTACTTTGTTATAAATGAAGGAATTTCAAAATAACTTTGCACAAATGTTCACTATGACAAGGCTGTGTGTTGCATACAATACCCATGCCTTTAGGTCCAAGGTCAAGGTCACTTTGACTTTATGCCCCGCCATGAAGTATTTTGATTTCATTACCACCAACTAATTCAGACATTTCTGTTATGAGCAGACAACAGTGCTGCAAATACAAATAATTTACTTGATCTTAAAATTTAAGCATATTCTTATAATCTAACTCTTTTTTTTAAACAAAAACTGTAATGGCATACACAGTACCAATAAATTCAAGAAATTGTATTTAAAGAATACTTAAAATTTTCATATTATATCAAATGATTATTATTTTAGTTAATATACTGAACAAAATTAAAAATTACCCACTTCTTATGCTTATATTCTCACTAACATATTTTCATTTAAGGTTTTAGAACTGCAATATGCACTTTCACACATTGGGATTTTGTTGTTTTCATTTCCAAGTACATCCATTTAGACATCTAAACAAGAGTTTTATAAAACATTTACCGTGCGTAACTCGGGAAATTCAGTATTTTAGAAGGGGACCCTCTGTTTTGAAAAATGGGCTTATAATCAAACATACTAGAAGCTAAATTCATCTCTATTTCTTCCAAACCTTGTTAAATTTTGTAAAATAAAAGCTAATTGTGAAAGGACATCACACCTGAACAGGAAAAAACGAGTATTATTTTTAGAATTTATTTATAACACTTTATATATTGACTTTTTTAATTGCACCCTAGCTTCGGAAATGCACATTTTTCCGAGCTGCAAAAATTAAGCAAGTTTTTATCTGTGATTTTTGTGCATATTTAATGCAGTAAAATAATTATGTTATACATAAAAATTATCTGCAATGTGTATGGAATCAAATAATAAAAAAAACAAAGCACTTCACCATCTCGTTTTCATTTTATTGGCCTACAAAACTGGTACCTAAGGCCCAGACCAAACAGTTAAAAACCACAAAAACCAAAGGGCTTGGTTTACGAATGGTCATTTTTTGATACCTCCTCAAATTTTTTTGAAAAACAAGAAATAAACAAGCAATTAGCCATGCTGGTTAAAATTTAACTTAAAAAAAGTAATTTTGGCAACCGTAACCAAAGCAACCAAAGCATTCTTTTATAGGGAAAAATCATCGTGCAAACACATAAAATTACTTTTATTGAAGACAAGTATCACAAAAATACTGTTCAAATATAGAAACAATAAAAAAGCAACATTTTCCTAAATGAAAGTATAGATTCCAAAATCATTTTAGTTTCATATCGTGATAATGTTGCTGTATTATAAAAGAGTCAGTATTTCGTAATAATATCATTTCAATTTTTCAGTTATCATGGCTACTAAATGAAGATGAAGAATAATAACAATTATTTCCGAATTTTAAAACTACTGATTATACCATTTTTCCCCCAAAAAATAAGTCACAATACGAGGGTCATTCATAAAGTTTCCGGACTCTGGCTGTAAAAATCTTATTATTGTTTATATTGCGTAGAAACTTGATCAATATGTGAAGAAAAGTATAACAAATTTAGTGTATTTGTTATTTTTTTATATATATCAACCCTGCTCCATCCTATCTGTTGCTATGGTTATCACACTAACGCGTCGCGGAGCAGTTTGACGCAACGTAATTATAGCAAATGTTTCTTGTTATACCGACTTCATTAAAATCATGAATATGCTTATTAGGGCGCTAAAAATGGGCATGACGTTACGTCATCTATCTGACGTCAATTATGCAAAGTTTAACGGTTCTATGATAAACAACCAGTTCAAACTTCATGATGAACGCCAACGGGTTGAATAGTGCTGCAACACACTTGACGCCAACGTCAAAATCCACGGAGCAACGAGCAATTATTAAACATTGCGTAAAAGTGGGGATGACACCTACGGACACATTAAAGTTTTTGAAAAGTGACAAAACAGCAAAAGTGACTCGCACTATTGTTTCTGATTGGCACAAGCGATTCAGCGAAGGTGATGAAGACGTCAATGACCGGAAACGTTCGGGTCGTCCTTCTGTTAGCGGGAAAATAAACGATCGAATAAGTTTTGATTCATTACATGAACTTCAAATGACCGTGCGCACAGTAGTGTCACGATTTGAGTCTACCTGGTACGGCGATGTGTTCACTAAATGGATACACAGACACAGGAAATGCGTAGCGCTACACGGTGAGTATTTTGAAAAACATTAACTCAGTTGACGTTAGTAGCGTTAAATTGACGTTGTTATCTGCTCCGTGGCGCTCTACCTTGTTCTATGTAAATTATTGTAAAGAAGTGAAATGTGACTGTGTTTATTTGAAACTTTGTATTTAAAATACATATGTATTAATCATCATGTGTGCGTTTTTAGCTCACCTGAGCACGAAGTGCTCATGGTGAGCTTTTGTGATCGCCTGATGTCCGTCGTCCGTGCGTGCGTGCATGCGTGCGTCGTCAACTTTTTCTTCAAACGACTTCTTCCCCTGAACTCCTGGGCCAATCTTGCTGAAACCTGACAGGAATGTTACTTGCATGAAGCGTTACCAAAATTGTTCAAATGGTTCCAGTCCATTGCCTATCTAGGTCACAGAGGTTAAAAAAAGGTTTTGAACATGAAATTTTTTAAAATCTTCTTCTCTGAAACCGTAAGGCCTTGAACTTTGATATTTGCTGTGTAGCATCACCTAGTGGTCCTCTACCAAGATTGTTCAAATTATAGCCCTGGGGTCAAAATTGGCTCCGCCCCAGGGGTCACTTGATTTTACATAGACTAATATAGGAAAAACTATAAAAAATCTTCTTGTCTGAAACCACAAGGCCTAGAGCTTAGATATTTGGCATTTAGCATCCTCTAGTGGAACTCTACAAAGATTGTTCAAATTATTTCCCTGGGGTCAAAATAAGCCCCGCCCCAGGGGTCACTTCATTTTGCATAGACTTATATAGGAAAAACTTTAAAAATCTTCTTGTCTGAAACCACAAGGCCTAGAGCTTAGATATTTGGCATTTAGCACCCTCTAGTGGAACTCTACAAAGATTGTTCAAATTATTTCCCTGGGGTCAAAATTGGCCCCGCCCCAGGGGTCACTTCATTTGACATAGACTTATATAGGAAAAACTTTAAAAATCTTCTTGTCTGAAACCACAAGGCCTAGAGCTTAGATATTTGGCATTTAGCATCCTCTAGTGGAACTCTACAAAAATTGTTCAAATTATTTCCCTGGGGTCAAAATTTGCCCCGCCCCAGGGGTCACTTCATTTTGCATAGACTTGTATAGGAAAAACTTTAAAAATCTTCTTGTCTGAAACCACAAGGCCTAGAGCTTAGATATTTGGCATTAAGCACCCTCTAGTGGAACTCTACAAAGATTGTTCAAATTATTTCCCTGGGGTCAAAATTGGCCCCGCCCCAGGGATCACTTCATTTTGCATAGACTTATATAGGAAAAACTTAAAAAATCTTCTTGTCTGAAACCACAAGGCCTAGAGCTTAGGTATTTGGCATTTAGCATCCTCTAGTGGAACTCTACACAGTTTGTTCAAATTATTTCCCTGGGGTCAAAATTGGCCCCGCCCTAGTGGTCACTTCATTTTGCATAGACTTATATAGGAAAAACTTTAAAAATCTTCTTGTCTGAAACCACAAGGCCTAGAGCTTAGATATTTGGCATTTAGCACCCTCTAGTGGAATTCTACAAAGATTGTTCAAATTATTTCCCTGGGGTCAAAATTGGCCCGCCCCAGGGGTCACTTCATTTTACATAGACTTATATAGGAAAAACTTTAAAAATCTTTTTGTCTGAAACCCCAAGGCCTAGAGCTTAGATATTTGGCATTTAGCATCCTCTAGTAGAACTCTACAAAGATTGTTTAAATTATTTCCCAGGGGTCAAAATTGGCCCCGCCCCAGGGGTCACTTCATTTTATATAGACTTGTATAGGAAAAACTTTAAAAATCTTCTTGTCTGAAACCACAAGCGAGAGTACTTTTGTACTCAGGTGAGCGATATAGGGCCATCATGGCCCTCTCGTCTTATTATAATATCTTTACAACTCTATGAATTATAGCAACAGTCCGGAAACTTTATGAATGACCCTCGTAATTAGCAAAAAAGAAGAAAAAGGAAAAAAAAGTTCCTCTCCCAAGGATTGAACCCGGTCTGTCAAAACAAAAGTCTTGATCGCTACTATTGCGCCACAGAGGATTAATCAAATGTATGTCAATTTCATATAACATGTATTTATTGCTGAGTGTTGTTCGTCTACAGCCTAATTTTGAGTATTTGTTATGAAAATATTGATTAACATTACATCAATATCATATCCGCATTTTTTATTATTTGATTTAGTAATTAATGACGTCATAATCGCGGGAAAAACCTAAAGAGTAGTCTCCAGTTATGAAAAAAAGTATCAACCAGAAACGTACGAATCGGCGTTCGGAAAACACGAATAAAGAACGGCATAAGTCGATGTTTGGCGGAAATATTACAGTTCTAAAACATTAATCAGTAATGCATTGAATGGTGTTTTATTAGTTAATATTAGTTGTTTTTTATGTATAATTGTTCATAAACATTATTTTCCCAACCAAGACCTGAGCAACTGCCCATCGAATAACTTATAATGGATTTCAATACACTACATATTCATTTTAAAGGGAGGTAATTGGAAATGATTGGGATTTCTAGCATTGTTTATTGAGAACTAGTTGTATTATTTATGAAAATGTTTTGTGATTTTATTGACACCAAGAACTAAAGAAATTGATTAAATTCCAATAAATGTGAATATTGTTCAGAATCACTTCTTCCTAAAACCTAACCCTAATTATAGCAAAGGGAAAGATAACTAAGTTTTATTGCTGATTTACAAGAACATTGTAACATTTCCTTGTAATGATTGCAGATTTGTTGAAAGAAGGAATTTTAATTTTTATGCCCCCGGCATCTAGTGATTGAACCGTCCGTCCTTCCGTCCGTATGTACGTCCAGTTAATTTTTTTTCGGCAAGTTCCATATTTCTCAATTTCTTCAAAGAGCATTGGCATGAAAGTTTACACACTTACTTAACAGTTCACAGGTCATGACCCTGACAAGTTACATAACTGTGGGTACCTTATTTCTGGTGTTATCTCCCCCTTTTTGTACTTAGTAAAATGTTTCACCTGTTTCGGCAAGTTGGATATTTCGCAATATTCACACAGAGAATTGGCATAAAAGTTTACACACTTACTTAACAGTACACGGATGATGACCCTTATATGTAACATAACTCTGGCTACTTTTTTTCTGGGATTATCTCCCCTTTTTGTACTTGGAGATAAATGGTTATTAATAACCTGTTTCAGCAAGTTGGATATTTTTCAATTTCTACAAAGAGCATTAGCTTGAAAGTTTACAGACTTACTATACAGTACACTGGGTATGACTCAAACAAGTTACATAACTCTGGCTATCCTTTTTCAGGGTTATCTCACCAATTTCTACTTGGAGATAAATGGTTACCTTGTTTTGGCAAGTTGGATATTTCTCATTTTCTACAAAGAGCATTGGCATGAAAGTTTACACACTTACTTAAAAGTTCACAGGTCATGACCTTGACGTAACATAACTATGGGTATCTTATTTCTGGGGTTATCTCTCCTTTTTGTACTTAGAAAAATGGTTAAAGTGTTTCGGCAAGTTGGACATTTCTCAATTTTCACAGAGAAATTTACACACTTACTTAACAGTGCACAGATGATGACCCTTACAAGTAACATAACTCCAGGCTTTCCAGTGTTCCTAGTTTTTCCTAGTTTTCCTAGTTTTTCCTAGTTTTTTGAATTAGCTCCTAGTTTTTACAAAAAGCTCCTAGTATTCCTAGTTTTTACTAAAATAAAGAAGTATTTTTTCATAATTACAAGTTGCAATGCTTTAAATCATGTTTTGCAAAGTATGTTTACAGTGGATGTTCAGAAGCTGTTTAGTTGAGATGTTCCTATGCTGGCGTCATTGTTGCGTAACCAAGCCATCTCAACCTTTGTTCACTAAGGAAAGATTTTATCAAAACTTAATTTTAATGAGTTGTCTTTAACTGTGTGTTGTCAACATTTAGAAACAATGCCATTTGTTTTAATTGTGAGTTAAATGTTTGGTTATGTCTCATAACTCTATCCTAATACTTCTGCTGACAAAACTAAGTTGTTGCCAAATTTCAAAGTATTTGAATAATGTCTTTGTTTTCAAATAATCAAACAACAAAAAGATTAGAACATTAAATTTTACATATTTCTTTAGTACTGTTGATCAACGTTTAATTTTTACAACACAGCTGTTAAGTACCTCTCCACTTACTTTAGGCATTTTGGTAACAACCGTTAGATGCTGTAAAGAGCAGAAAGACGAGAAATAAAGAAAAGGTTAGGAAAAATAAATAGGAGATAAAGGCTGAAGTGAATAAGGCTAATAAGATTTTAAGAGATAAATCTATGGCTATAAAAATATAAGGATTTCAAAGAAATGGGCATTGCTCAAGGTCTCCTTGATGTGGCAAAAATAAATCTGAACTAAGTAACAGTTGCAATTAACAAAAATGTGTAGAAGATAGAAATGACATGAGAAAGAGATAAAAAAGAAAATCATGGAATCATTAATGAAAATGCTTTTTTCACTGCCAGGGGAAGGGGCCCATGCCGTATAATATTGGGGAAAATAGCATCATTTTACTCAGAAGGGGAATAAAAAAAACCTGATGTAACGTCACTTTTTGGGGAAAACTGCATGATTTTAAAGAAATTTTTTAAGGGAAAGGCGTCCATAAACGGCTCCTACTAAAGAAGGAAAAAAAGCCCTGAGTTTAGAGAAATTTCCATTGTGTCTTAGCCTGGAGAGGTAGTTTTCCAAATCACATAAATCAGTTGTTGGGGGCATAGTCAGTCCTATGACAAAGATATAAATCTGACTTCAAATAAAGTTGTGCTTATCTTACAAAGTCTTGTGTTTCTAAAAAACTCATTATACCCCCGCTTCGAAGAAGAGGGGGGTATACTGTTTTACCCTTGTCCGTGCGTCCGTCCGTCCGTCCGTCCGTAACAAAATTTCCGTCGCAGTTTTCTCAGCAACTATAACATGCAGCAGCCTGATATTTTGCATATTGCTTTATCCTATAGTCCCATATGGTGTAAAGCAATTTCATGCTCCTTGCTCATCTACTTCCTGTTTGCTGCATATTTTTAGATTTTGTTACTATGAAGGTGCATTACATCGACCAAAAGGCATGTTAATTTTCTGTCGCAGTTTTCTTAGCAACTATAACATGCAGCAGCCTGATATTATGCATATTGCTTTATCCTATAGTCCCATATGGTGTAAAGCGATTTTATGCTCCTTGCTCACCTACTTCCTGTTCACCAAATACTTAGAATATTTAAGGTTTTGTTACTATAAAGGTGCATTACATCAACCAAAGGGCATGTTAATTTTCCGTCACAGTTTTCTAAGCAACTATAACATTCAGTAGCCTGATATTATGCATAATGCTTTATCCTATAGTCCCATATGGTGTAAAGCGATTTTATGCTCCTTGCTCACCTACTTCCTGTTCACCAAATACTTAGAATATTTAAGGTTTTGTTACTATAAAGGTGCATTACATCAACCAAAGGGCATGTTAATTTTCCGTCACAGTTTTCTAAGCAACTATAACATTCAGTAGCCTGATATTATGCATAATGCTTTATCCTATAGTCCCATATGGTGTAAAGCGATTTTATGCTCCTTGCTCACCTACTTCCTGTTCACCAAATACTTAGATTTTTACACATAGTTGACATACATGCACAATTTCCGTCGCAGTTTTCTAAGCAACTATAACATGCAGCAGCCTGATTTTTTGCATAATGCTTTATCCTATAGTCCCATATGGTGTAAAGTGATTTTATGCTCCTTGCTCATCTACTTCCTGTTCACCAAATACTTAGATTTTTACACATAGTTGACATACATGCACAATTTCTGTCGCAGTTTTCTAAGCAACTATAACATGCAGCAGCCTGATTTTTTGCATAATGCTTTATCCTATAGTCCCATATGGTGTAAAGCGATTTTATGCTCCTTGCTCATCTACTTCCTGTTTACCGAATACTTAGATTTGTGCACATAGTTAACATACATGCACAATTTCCATTATAGTTTTCTTAGCAACTGAAACATGCAGCAGCCTGATATTTCCCTTATTGCTTTATCATATATTCCCATATGGTGTAAAGCGATTTAATGCTCCTTGCTCACCTACTTCCTGTTCACCGAATACAGTGGAGCTCCGCTAAACCGCGGTCCGATTTAGCGCGAAATCCACCATAACGCGGTCAGCCCTTGGACCCCGTTTTTTTTTCATAAAAGATAGTAAAATTCTATCAACGGCCATTTTTGTATATTTGGAAATGGAAAAAAAGGGAAGTAACAACGTAAATACCGCGTTAATCGATAAAGACAATGACGCTCGTTCATTAACGTATCGAGAATCGTTGAAACAATTGTGAAATGTTCCTTTATGATCTGTTGATTGTTTCCTAAGTTTATTAAAATATCAAACTGTCATAAAATTGTTAAGTAATAAATTGTTGTACAAACAGTGGGGCACCTAATCACCTACGCGAAATGGTTACTGAATGGGTTTTTTCGCACCTACGGCAGATAAAATATCAAACTGTCATAAAATTGTTAAGTAATAAATTGTTGTACAAACAGTGGGGCACCTAATCATGTACGCGAAATGGTTACTGAATGGTTGTTTTTCGCACCTACTGCCGATAAAATGACAAAGGTGTCTGATGTTGAAGGTGTCAGAATTCTTTGATAAAACTGTTGTCTAATTTCACAAGAAATGTTGTACGATTTTATGTGCTAATGTGTTAGCGATACATGTGCTAATATGTTTTACAATATTATTATGAGAAATGAATATTATTATGATTGAAAATTAAAACAATAAAGATTAAACTGCACACGTATTGTTTTCCTTCAAAACAGCGTTCAGGTCAAACAAATACATGAGTTCCGCATATGACAAACGCCCGCAGAATAAACTTTTGTGAGTGAAATTCACAAAGTAATATTTTTATAGCACCTGTAATAACAAAACAACATGGAAACAAAGAATTTTATTTCAAATAACGATAAAATGATACGAGTAATACATGTATGGACTTTGTATAGTGTAAGTTCTATGTCCAGCGAATATCGCGGATCCGGTAATAACGCGATTTGATGGGATGGACCCCAAAGACCGCGTTATACGCCTTTCCAATAAACAGTTTCGCAGTCCTGTACGAGTTACTTCCCGCGACCGAAAATCAATCCAAAACGAGGCTCTGCAGGATAGCTGAACGATCGGGCTAATGGCTTAAGCACATAATAGCTAACCTTGTCCGCTATATTGCAGGTCTGCGTTCGTCGCCGGCGGTGAAAATATAAGTTGCTGGTCTGTTATTCTAGCCAGACTTTTTATGTTTACTATTTGTTAGATATTTAGATTTGTAATGATATAAAAAATTGAAATATGCATATCAGGAATTGCCACATTCAGAAAACAACAGCCTCCCCACACAGTCAAGAAGAAGAGAGGGGGAGAGAGCATGGTTAATAAAATAATCAGTTTAAAAAGGACGCCACTAACAAAAAACAAAAATGAGAACCCGAGGGGTTACCGCCTTGGAACGGTCAGTGGCAAATCAAATTGCCACTGGGGGTTTAAACCAGGTTCTAGGGTGCACCAACCTCACACTTGCCCCAACAGGTTCTCGTATCACAAGACAAGTACAAATTGTCTTGGTGAAATAACTCCAACCCACCCATCAGCTCAACAATGTTGTATGCAAAAGCATACAAACATAAAAACATAAGAAGCTAATAGCATTGCAAAGCCAAAGGGCGGGTACTCAATGATCTTTCCGAGACCAGAGCATCTGGAGTAAAATCAGCAAGAACACGATGACAGGGATAAAAGAAACAAATCGAGCTTCTAGGTTCTTTTAAGAAAAGATTTCCCCATTAACCTTCATAAACTCTTAAACCCCTGCCACCGTCGTGCAATCAAAGAGGTAAGCATAATGATCAACTGTAGAAGGGTTAATCACTAGGCCTGCAGAGCGCTGTAAAATATCATGTTGGTAACCTTTCTTTTTAAATTTACAGATGGTTTTTACGAATAACCGGGAGAAATTAACACTGCCTTTTATCTTTTTAAGTTTATAAATTAAATCTCCATAAAAAACTGGTTGTGAAATACCTTGTTGCAAAAGTGATTTTAAACTGCATTTGTATTTATGAATTAAATCTGGGTATCGGCGATAAAACTTGCAAAAGGTTTTCCTTAATTTGTGATACCGATAACCTTGTTTTAAAAGTTTTTCTGTAATGCAAAGATTACGTTCATTGAAATCATTAACATTGTTGCAAGCTCTTGAAAAGCGAACAAGCTGTGAGATATAAACCCCATAAGATGTTGCACGGGGAACATCGCCGTCTAAAAACGGAAAATTTACTATATTAAAATTAAAATCATCTCTTTTATCATAAATTTTAGTAGTGACATAACCATTTTCAATGGACAGATTTAGATCGAGAAAGTTTGCTTGCTTTTCTGAAGTGTTCGCTTTGTTAAGTTGTAGTTCTTTAGGATAAATCTTATTAACAAGTAATGGAAAATGGTTATTGTCTATATTTAATAAATCATCAAGGTACCTCGAGGTGTTGTTAAAGAACATGTACCATTCTTGTTGATAGTTGGCAGTATGAAACGCAATTTGGACAAACATAAGCATTAATTTTACCAATTATGTACAACAATTTTTTCTTTATATATTTTAATATATTTTACTGGTGTAAATGTTGCAAATTGCTAAGGCTAGTAATGCGCTATTATTCGGAAATCGTGATATGTCAACATCTGGTTACATGATCTATAGACAAAAAATACAATCTGAATTTGTTGATACTTACACATTTGAACAATAGAATTGTCCTAAAAAATTAAGGCGTTTATGGTCAACGTGTAAATAATTTGAATATTTAAAATGTTACGTATACTTCACAACCGAATATGATTGATTCTGTCTTGAAATAAAACAGGATCGGTAATCTGATCGTTTGTTGTAGAAGTATCATTCGTAGAATAAAATCCAAGGATTTAGATGCCGGCTTCCAGAAAGATGAGAATATTTATATCACAATATGGTTGCATATCCAATTTAGATTTCTTAGGTTTGACAGATTGTAATTTTGGCATAAAAGCCCAAACTCTTAATTAAATATATATATAATGTTTTGACAAGATTTGTTTCTTATTGACGGCTTTTGTTTCTATAACGTGTCATAATGTTGATTAAGAATCCATTAAAGTGCTAAATCAAATACATTTGCTGGCACATCCAGTAGTTAAAGGACTCCGAAATACTAAAGAATTGGGAGGTGTAGATACCTTGCAAATAGAAATTACACGATCTCTATTGGTCAATGATATCTGCCCCTTTAAGTAATTGACAGATGACCCCGTGTGCGAGACAGTTTGACATGTTTATGGCATGCCGCGTTCAAAATCACTCGCCGCCGACATAATCACAACATGATGTCAGTAGTTGAATAGACACGCTAATCCGGAAACGAGACTCAATTAAGCCGTGAAGAGAACACTGCGACTGTCTGTTAGTTCAAGTCGTTTAGTGTCTAATGCGAGGAATAATGAATTGACACTTTTAGTCAGAAACCTGATTGTTTTATAAATTATTTTCAAAAATATCATGACGCTGATGTATTATTACTAATTCAAAGAGAAAATATATTTTTCAAAAAAGAATTTTATGATAAAAAAGAAAGTTGTAGGTACATATTCCCTATTACGTTATTACAGCGAGCAATCATTTTTCCTGTAAAGCAGTCACGTGACTGGATAGGGGAGGTAACCAAATAAATTCATCGAATTATTGGAAAGGCGTATAGTGGATCTCCACTGTACTTAGATTTTTATATATAGATGACATAATTGCACAATTTGTGTCGCATTTTAAAAAGATGTGAACATTATTTCTGTATACTCGCAGCGGGGGTATCACAAGTGAGCATCAGCTCACAGATTTACTTGTTTGATTGGCTGATATAATTTTGATTTAATTCATCAAAATTTAATGAAATTTGTCATTACAAAGTATCTGTGATAATATGGCCATCTTTGATTAAAAACCTGTAGTCTATAATTGGCGACAAAAAAGAAATATAATGTTTCAAACATCAAGTTTTGTTACCAAATTGCTACAAAGTACATAAAAATAAATGCAATAGGGACTGGCTAGAGGAGACAACAAACTGGGTGACAAATAGGAAGTTTGGTTAAGGAAGCCTGATATTCCGGTTTTGTTGCTTATTATAAGTGCTGTGCCAAGACAATGAAGTACGGGTATAATTTTTTTTGACCTGACAAGTTGTTTTACCTGGAAACACACTTTCAGTTCTTGCTTACTGCTTAATTTAAGAGTTTCTTGGGGCCTCTGGCCCCCTGGCCAGGGCTTTATCTTGGACAAAACAGTGGTCCAAATGATGGACCCAAATCCCCAGCATAATTTTCAGGATTTTTTTATAATTTCTCCCGTGCACCCATGTAGCTGCACGACCTTTGTATGTATATATAACTTAAAAAAACTGATGTACTTACATTTATGTACATTATCCAAATAGTTAAATTTTTTATTAAGATAATGGCAAAATGACAGGTATTTTTAACACATGGCATTGTTTCTAAAATGTTTGTTGAACACTGTGCGTATTACTACCTAAAAGATTCCTTTTTGTAACACTAACAGTATATACAGCAGGCATTATCGTATAATATATATATGAATATGAATGTTTAAGAACTTAACAGGTTAACTCTGGTTTGTTAATTGTTAATGTTTATTAATGAATAAAAAACATTGTGTTATGCTTGACAACAGTAAGCCAGACCTGATTTAGCAAGGAAATAGTCTGCTCATAAGCCTTTGAATCTGCATGAAAATGATGACACGGTAAAGCGATAACTTAAAATAGTTCCTAGTTTTTTAGCTCGACTATTCGAAGAATATGTCGAGCTATTGTACTCACTTGGGCGTCGGCGTCGGCGTCCCGCTTTGGTTAAAGTTTATGTGCAACCTACCTATATCTTAAAAACTACTATAGCTACAGCTTTTAAACTTAGCACACTTGTTCGTCATCATGTCCCGAGTGTGTATGCCAAGAACCATAACTCTAACTTTCATTTTGATCAAATTATGGCCCTTTTTTGACTTAGAATTTCAGGTTAAAGTTTGCGTGCAAGCTACTATACAAACTCATAACTTCAAAACTACTTATACTACAGCTTTAAAACTTGGCACACTTGTTCATCATCATGTCCCGAGTGTGTATACCAAGAACCATAACTCTGACTTTCATTTTGATCAAATTATGGCCCTTTTTCGACTTAGAATTTCAGGTTAAAGTTTGCGTGCAAGCTACTATACAAACTAATAACTTCAATACTACTTATACTACAGCTTTGAAACTTTCAACACTTGTTCATCATCATATCCCAAGTGTGTATGCCAAGAACCATAACTCTAACTTTCATTTTTATCAAATTATGCCCCTTCTTCGACTTAGAATTTCAGGTTAAAGTTTGCGTGCAAGCTACTGTACAAACCCATAACTTCCATACTACTTATACTACAGCTTTGAAACTTTCAACACTTGTTCATCATCATATTTGAAGTTTGTATGCCAAGAACCATAACTCTAACTTCCATTTTGTTCAAATTATGGCCCTTTTTCGACTTAGAATTTCAGGTTAAAGTTTGCGTGCAAGCTAGTTACTTTCATACTTCTTGTACTACAGCTTTGAAACTTAAGACACTTGTTAACCATCATGATCCTGACTATTTCTACCAAGAACCATAACTCTTTCATTCATTTTTAATCAAATTATGGCCCTTTTTCAATTTAGAATTTCAGGTTAAAGTTTGCGTGCAAGCTAGTTACTTTCATACTTCTTGTACTATAGCTTTGAGACTTAAGACACTTGTTTACCATCATGACCCTGACTATGTATGCCAAGAACCATAACTCTTTCTTTCATTTTTAATCAAATTAAGGCCCTTTTTCGACTTAGAATTTCAGGTTAAAGTTTGCGTGCAAGCTAGTTACTTTCATACTTCTTGTACTATAGCTTTGAAACTTATTCACCATCATGACCCTGACTATGTATGCCAAGAACCATAACTCTTTGATTTTTTTCAAATTACTGCCCTTTTTAGACTTAAAAATTAAGGTTTAAAACTTTGTATACCTTTATTTGATCTTACATCGGGTTTATTTTCAAAGGCCCATAACTCATCCTTGCTTTTTTATATTTGATTTTTGCCCCTTTTCACTTGAAATTAGAATTAAGACTTATACATAATTGTTAAAGTTTCAATGTTAGTGTTTTTCATATGTAATGCTATATAAAAGGTGTAAAACAGATGTCCTTAACATACTTTGGTTGAAAGTGTTGAGTAATTGTGGGGTGGGTGGGTGCATAGACTATACTATACTATACTATACTATACTATACTATACTATACTATACTATACCATACCATACCATACCATACCATACCATACCACTGTACTGTACTGTACCACCACCACCTCCACATACCAACACCACCAACAACAACAACTACAACAACACCAACACAAACAACAACAACACCAACAAAACCACCACCAACAACAACACCACCAACACCACCACCAACAACAACACCAACAACAATATCAACACCACCAACAACACCAACACAAACAACAACACCAACACAAACAACAACACCACCACCAACAACAACACCACCACCACCATTAATAACAACACCACCAACAACAACACAACCTCCAACAACAACAACACCAACACAAACAACTACAACACCATCGCCAACAACAACACCAACAACACCACCACCAACAACAACAACAACACCACCACCACCAACAACACCAACAACAACAACAACATCATCACCACCACCAACAACACCACCACCAACAACAACAACACCACCACCACTAACAACACCACCAACAACAACATCAACACCACCAGCACCAACAACAACACCACCACCACCAGCAACACCAACACCACCACCAACAACAACACCAACAACATCAACACAAACAACAACATCAACACCACCACCACCACCAACAACAACACCAACAACACCACCAACAACAACAACAACAACAACACAAACACAGACAACAACACCACCACCAACAACAACAACACCACTAACAACACCAACAACAACAACACCACTAACAACACCAACAACAACACCACCACCATTAATAACAACACCACCAACAACAACACAACCTCCAACAACAACAACACCAACACAAACAACTACACCACCAACAACAACACCAACAACAACACCATCAACAACAACACCAACAACAGCAACACCACCACCAACACCACCAACAACACCACCACCAACAACAACACCACCACCACCAAAAACAACATCATCACCACCACCACCGACAACACCACCACCAACAACAACAACACCACTACCGACAACACCACCACCAACAACAACAACACCACTACCAACAACAACAACACCACCACCACTTACAACACCACCAACAACAACATCAACACCACCAACACCAGCACCAACAACAACACCACCAGCAACACCAACAACATCAACACCAACAACAACATCAACACCACCACCAACAACAGCAACAACAACAACACCAACAACCAACAACACCACCACCACCACCACCAGCAACAACACTACCACCACCACCACCAACAACAACAATGCCAACACCAACAACACCACCAACAACAACACCAACAACAGCAACAACACCACCACCAACAACAACAACACCACCACCAACAACAGCAACCAGCATACTATACTGTACTTCACCACGCCACACCACTATAGGTGGGCAAAGATAGTGGGTTGATGGGTGTGGGATCAGGGGTTTATGGGCTGGGTTGTGTAAACCCTAAAAAAAATCTACAAGAATAAATTAAGTGTAATTTATTGATTTCCTAACTTGGATTAAGAAACTTTTGTTCATGTGTGTTTGTTGGTGGTGTCATAAACTCCTGAATCACTCCCCAGTTTAAATGAAGCCCAGTTACAATGTGCTTAATAATTCTGACTTTTCGAATAGTCGAGCGTGCAGTCGTTTCCGACTGGCTCTTGTTACAATTTCTTCCTAGTTTTTCCTAGTTTTCTCCTAGTTTTTTGTGCTGTTGCTTCCTAGTTTTCTCCTAGTTTTTCATAACATACTGCTGGAGAGCCTGTAACTCTGGCTACCTTTTTTTCTGGGATTATCTCCCCATTTTGTACTTGTGGAAAAATGGTTAACCTGTTTTGGCAAGTTGGATATTTTTCAATTTTTACAATGAGCATTGGCATGAAAGTTTACAAACTTACTAAACAGAAGACAGGTCATGACCCTTACAAAAAAAATAACTCTAGGTACCTTTTTTCTGGGATTATCTCCCCATTTTGTACTTGGAGAACTAGTTTACCTGTTTCTGCAAGTTGGATATTTCTCAATTTCCACATAGAGATTTTACTTAGAGTGCACAGGTCATGACCGGACAAGTTATGTAATTCATGCTACATTATTGTTAGGGTTATCTCCCCTTTTTATACTTGGAAAAATGGTTAACCTGTTTCTGCAAGATGGATATTTCTGCAAAGAATAGTAGCATGAAAGTTTACTTACTTACTTAACAGTGCATGGTCATGACAGGTCAACTCTGGCTACCTTATTTCTGCGGTTATCTCCCCATTTTGTACTTAGAGAAATGGTTAACCCGTTTCAGCAAGTTGAATTTTTCTTAATTTTAATAATGCCTCTAATTAATTAATGCCCACCTTCCCAATACTTGCATCATCGGTGTTTGTACTAAATGCCTAGGCATTTATTACATTAAATACTGTAAATGTTCCCAGTTTTTTCTTGAATAATCTGTACTTAGATTAAAGGTTACATTACTTGATTTTTATGTTAAATTCTTTTCATGCACAGGTTCTTGCACCAGAAAGTTGCTTTCATTATTTAGAACTAACTTGTGATTTTAGTTGCTGTTTTAACACTGTGCTGTCATTAAAAATTTGTATCATGACAAACTTCGCTACCAGGGGCATATGTGTTTTCCGAACACAGCTTCTTGTTGTTTTTCTATTTTCACAAAATTATTGGTAGAAAAGTTGATACTTTTTTTTTGCTGAGTATATATACTGACCATCAATAGAAAGTTACACTTTTACCATACCTGTTACATTGATGAAATCAAAACCTTTTGGTACAGCACTTGTACATGCATTTATCAGGCTTTATCTGCACCTAAATTTTCAAAGCTCAATGATTGACAGAAACTATATCAGGTTTTTTATTTTAAGTCTGCGCCTCCGGAAAATGGAGGTGTTCCCAAAGCAAACGGCCCCGTTCCCAATCATATCCAATTGTCATTTTTCCCAGTATTTCCTTTCCCAAGTTTCGGGAAAAATTGCGAAATACAGTTAACAGAAGAGTGACTTCCCTTTACCTAGAATTTTGCCAGCGTTCAGTGACCCTGATTTTCCGGACATTATTTCAACATTATAGCTATAAATTATATCAATAAACTTATAACTTTTCCTCACAACTTTGCAGAAAGTAACAACATGCTACCCAGGTATATGTGATCAAGCTCAAGGTCACTGATGCTAAAAATAGAGATTCAGTTTCCGCTTAATAACTAGAGTTTGCTTTGGCCTATTGATGCTAAACTTGGTATGTGTGTAGCTTATATCAAGAGGCAGCTTGGGATTGCTACCCAGGTATCTGAGATCAAGGTCAAGGTCACTGATGCTAAAAATAGAAGTTCAGTTTCTGCTTAATAACTTGAGTTTACTTTGGTCTATTCACTCCAAACTTGGTGTATAGGTATCTTATAGCAAGAGGCAGCTTGGGATTGCTACCCAAGTGTCTCTAATCAAGGTCAAGATCACTGTTGCTAAAAATAGAATATCAGTTTCTGCTCTGTAACTTGAGTTTGCTTTGGCCTATTGACTCCAAACTTGGTATAAGTGTAGCTTATATCAAAGGCAGCTTGGGATTGCTACCCAGGTGTCTCTAATCAATGGCAAGATCACTGTTGTTAAAAATAGAAATTCAGTTTCAGCTCAATAACTTAAGCTTGGTTTGGCCTGTTGACTCCAAACCCAGGTGTCTCTGATCAAGGTCAAGGTCACTGTTGCTAAAAATAGAAATTCAGTTTCCACTCAATAACTTGAGCTTGGTTTGGCCTATCGGCTCCAAACTTGTTGTTTGGGTAGCTTATATCAAGAGGCAGCTTGGAATTGAAACCCAGGTGTCTCTGATCAAGGTCAAGGTCACTGTTGCTAAAAATAGAATATCAGTTTCTTGTCTACTAGAGTTTGCTTTGGCCTATAAAGGTAACTTATATCAAGAGGCAGCTTGGGATTGCTACCTAGGTGTCTCTACTCAAGGTCAAGGTCACTGTTGCTAAAAATAGAAATTCAGTTTCCACTCAATAACTTGAGCTTGGTTTGGCCTATCGACTCCAAACTTGGTGTATGGGTAGCTTTTATAAAGAGGCAGATTTGGATTGTGACCCAGGTGTCTCAAGGTCAAGGTTGCTGTTGCTGTAAATATAAATTAATTTTCTGCGTAATAACATGAATTTGCTTTGACCTATTGAGTGTGAATGTATCAAGTTGCAACTCTAGATTCTAACTCGGATGTCTATACTAGTCCTTGAAAACCTGGTTTTGTCGCATTGCGGCGCTTCTTGTTTTTCATATAAAGCATTTTTAGCTCACCTGAGCACGAAGTGCTCATGGTGAGCTTTTGTGATCGCCTGATGTCCGTCGTCCGTCCGTGTGTCGTCAACTTTTTCTTCAAATGACTTCTTCTCCTGAACTCCTGGGCCAATCTTGCTGAAACTTGGCAGGAATGTTCCTTGCAAGCTCTTCCAAAGTTGTTAAAAGAAATCAATTCCATGCAGAACTCTGGTTGCTATGGCAACCGAAAGGAAAAACTTTAAAAATCTTTTTGTCTGAAACCACAAGGCCTAGAGCTTAGATATTTGGCATTTAGCATCCTCTAGTGGAACTCTACAAAATTTGTTCAAATAATTTCCCTGGGGTCAAAATTGGCCCCGCCCCAGGGGTCACTTCATTTTACATAGACTTATATAGGAAAAACTTTAAAAATCTTCTTGTCTGAAACCACAAGGCCTGGAGCTTAGATATTTGGCACTTAGCACCCTCTAGTGGAACTCTACAAAGATTGTTCAAATGATTTCCCTGGGGTCAAAATTGGCCCCACCCCAGGGTTCACTTCATTTTGCATAGACTTATATATGAACTTTAAAAATCTTCTTGTCTGAAACCACAAGGCGTAGAGCTTAGATATTTGGCATTTAGCATCCTATAGTGGAATTCTACAAAGATTGTTCAAATTATTTCCCTGGGGACAAAATTGGCCCTGCCCCAGGGGTCACTTCATTTTGCATAGACTTATATAGAAAAAACTTCAAAAATCTTCTTGTCTGAAACCACAAGGCCTAGAGCTTAGATATTTGGCATTTAGCATCCTCTAGTGGAACTCTACAAAGATTGTTCAAATGATTTCCCTGGGGTCAAAATTGGCCCTGCCCCAGGGGTCACTTCATTTTGCATAGACTTATATAGGAAAAACTTTAAAAATCTTCTTGTCTGAAACCACAAGGCCTAGAGCTTAGATATTTGGCACTTAGCACCCTCAAGTGGAACTCTACAAAGATTGTTCAAATGATTTCCCTGGGGTCAAAATTGGCCCCGCCCCAGGGGTCACTTCATTTTGCATGGACTTATATAGGAAAAACTTTAAAAAATCTTCTTGTCTGAAACCACAAGGCCTAGAGCTTAGATATTTGGCATTTAGCATCCTCTATTGGAACTCTTCAAAGATTGTTCAAATGATTTCCCTGGGGTCAAAATTGGCCCCGCCCCAGGGGTCACTTCATTTTACAAAGACTTGTTTAGGAAAAACTTTAAAAATCTTCTTGTCTGAAACCACAAGCTGAGAGTACTTTTGTAGTCAGGTGAGCGATATAGGGCCATTATGGCCCTCTTGTTTGTGTTGTATGCTGTTGTCTTATTCTTAAGTTTGGTTTTGATAGAATTTTGAAATGGATTAAAATGTCTTTACGTTAGAAATTAACTGTTTATGCTTCTTGACTTTTAAGAAATTTATTTAAAATTAGTGGTTCATTAATTCTTTGAGCATTCCCCTCATAAAAGTTCAACAGATCTGTATCAATAATGGCATATTGTGGTATCATTTATGGAGATTTTTGGTTAAGAAAATGCAGTTGAAAATTTTGTGCAGGCAAGATTTGATCTGCTGATGGTTAGATTACCAGTTCTAACTGAACTGTGAAAAATACAAAAATCACATGGCATCAGTGTTATAATCTTGGGACATGATTGATTCCACAATACATCGGTTTTATTTGAGAGCTTTCAGATTGATTCTAAGTTGATTGATTCAACTGATTTAGATTTAATTTGTGGGCTTTGATCTTTAAAGTGGTGATAAGATTGATTTGATTGGTGAGTCTTTAAAATATATGATAGGTTTATCCGAGTCCACAGATCATTGTTTTTGTGTTGCCCTTTCGAAGAAATGGCGATACATAGGGATCGCTTTGTCCGTCCGTCCATCCGTCTGTCCATTGGTCTGTCCGTCCGTCACGAAAACTCAATGTTGGCGATAACTTTGACATTTCTTAATATTTCTTCATGAAACTTTCAAATTATATTGCTTATGATAACACACTCATGATGATGCCAAATTCTTTAGGTCAAGGTCACATTTGATGGAGTTAGGCCCCTTTTTGTACTTAGATTTTGACACAAAAACTTAATGTTGGCTATAACTTTGCCATTTCTCAATATTTCTTCATAAAACTTTCAAATTATATTGCTTATGACAACACGCTCATGATGATGCTGAATTCTTTAGGTCATGGTCACATTTGATGGAGTTACGCCCCTTTTTGTACTTGGATTTTTACATGATAACATAAAGTTGGCCATTTCTCAATATTTCTTCATGAAACTTTCTAATTATATTGCTCAAGACAACCATGATGATGACCAGTTGTTTTGGTCAAGATGGAGTTATGCCCCTTTTTGTACTTGCATTTTTCTTCCGACATTGCACCCGAGGGCGACACAAGTGTTCAACTGAACACCCATCTAGTAATTTGGTGAGCTTTGATCTTAAAAAGTTTGTGAAGAGATTGATTTTATTGGTGAGATTGGATCTTTACAGTATGTGATAAGGTGATTTCACAGTTCATTCTTTTAATTCAGGTGAGCTTTGACCTTTAAAATTTGCAATTAAGTGGTTCATCAGTTTATTCATTTAATAAGTGGGTTTGGATCTCAACGGTGTGTAGTTAAGTGGTTCAACATTACATTGATTTAATAAGTAGATCTAATTAGTGAGCTTGGATATTCAAAGTGTGATTAGGTGATTCAGTAGTACTGGTGAACTATGGTCTTTAAAGTGTGTGATTAAGTGGTTCCACCTGTACATCAATTTAATAAGTGGATGAAATTCTTCAAATGTGATTAAGTGATTCAGTAGTACATTGATCTAATTGGTGAACTTAGATCTCAAGAGTATGTGATTGGGTGATTTGTTCGACATTACATAGATATAATTAATGAGATTGGATGTCTGAAGTATGTGATTATGTGATTCAGTAGCACAGTGATGTATTTGGTGAGCTTGGATCCTCTAAATGTTTGAATTAGTGATTTCACTGTTAATTGATTTAATTTGAGCTTGGAATATATTGGTACAAGGTCAGAACTTTTTCAGTGTAGTCTTTAAGGGTCTCTGGGATTCCATGGGGCTATAAGCAAACTGTAATAAATCTTCTCAAAAATAATTACCATGTAATCAGTCATGTCCAAGCCACAGATCTGTCAGCAAAATCTTCACTAGCACTCTCGCAGTTTTAATTTTGGTGGGATTTTCTTCAAACTTAGTCAGAATGTTTATCTCAATGATATCTAAGCCAAGTTCAAAACTAGGTCATGGGACCTTGAAATCTAGGTCACTAGGTCCAATTATAGAAAAAGCTTGTCTGCACTCTAGCATCCTTAATTTTGGTCCAATCTTCTTCAAACTTGGTCAAAATCTAATCTCCATGATATCTAGGTCAAGGTCGAAAGTGGGTCATATGACCTTGGAAACTACGTCAATAGGACTAGTTTTAGAAAAAGCTTGTCCGCACTCTAGCGGTTTTAGTTTTGGGCCGATCTACTTCAAGCTTGGTCAGAATCTTTATCTCAGTGATATCTAGGTCAAGTTCGAAACTGGGTCATATGACCTTGAAAACTAGGTAACTATTCCAAAGTATAGAAAAAGCTTGTCTGCACTCTAGCGGTCTTTATTTTGGTCCTCTTTTTCAAGCTTGGTCAGAATGTTTATCTCAATGATATCCAGGTCAAGTTTGAAACTGGTCATGTGACCTTGAAAACTAGGTCACTAGGTCAAGTTATAATAAAAGCTTGTCTGCACACTAGTGGTCTTAATTTTAGTCTTCACTTTCATAACTATAAGCTCTTGGTTCCTTTCTTGAAATTGTCATATTGTATTATGGGTTCCAGAGTTATGGCCCCTGAAAGTGCCTAGATTAACTATTTAGACCTTGTCTGCACAATAGCAGCTTCATTTTTGATTTGAATTTAATCAGACTTGTACAATACTTTGAGTTACTATAAGATCTCGGTTCCTTTCTTGAACCAGCTAGATCCCATAATAGGTTCCAGAGTTATGGCCCTTGAAAGAGCCAAAGTAAGCTATTTTGACCTTTTCTCCACAATAGCAGCTTTATTTTTTGACTTGATTTAACCGCTCTTGCACACAACTCTTGCAAGCATTGAGCAGTTGTTGACAGGTGAGCGACCCAGGGTCCTAAGGACCATCTTCTTTATTGATAAATGACATTGTTAAAAATATTAACGTTAATGAATTATTTGAGACTGATATCAAACTACTTTCCATGTATTTAACCCTATTTGAAGATGATATTGTACTTTTTACAACCAGTCTTGTGAGTCTACAAGCACAGGTTGATAATTTACAGCAGTATTCCCAGAAATGGCGACTTAAAATTAATGTATCTAAAACTAAACTTTGCGTTTCTGAAAGCAGAAAAGAGACTTACCTTGCTGAAATTTTCATAAAGGGAGATGTTATTGAGCAGGTAGATTGTTTTACAAACCTAGGTGTCAAATTTCACTACACTGGAAATACGATTCACGCTACAAAAGCCCTATCAGATCAGGCATTAAAAGCTTATTACAGTTTATTATCTCTTTTCGAACGAGTTAAGTTTGACATTAAAAACAAGTTAGTTATATCTTTTTGATTGCATGTTTGCACGAATCTTGCTATACGGATCAGAAGTTTAGGGAATGTATAATTTCAGACATTGGGAAAATACACATTAAGTTTTGTAAATCTTTGCTAGGTGTAAAAACTCCAAACGACGCAGTCTAGGTGAACTGGGAAGATTTCCACTAATTTTGGTGGGAAAAGAAAGGGCAATTAAATTTTGGCTAAAAATAAAAAAAGAATGTTAACTCTCCTATTTATATAATATAAACACTGATCAAGTCAACTTTAATTATAATAACTGGAGTAAAAATCTGTCTGATTTTTGTGAACAACTTAGGATTCCGATTTTTACATAATGAAGGGCTTACCACACTCCTCCCAAGCACATCTGTCATCAAAAAGAAAATTATCAATCTCAATAATGGCAAAATGCTGTTCAATGAAACTTTGCACAAATCAATGTTGCTAATCTATCTTTATTTTGCATACAGTAAGACACGTTAGAAGAGTAAAGAAAAAAGCTAGACCTAAAAATTTCTGAACATTCTATTAACAAAAATTCACAAAAACTCGAAAATACGAATTCCTAAGTTTACTCCATAAAATATTTTTTTATCTGTCACTGGTGAAAACAAATATCCTCTATTTATTACATATGTATACCAATTTCATTTCCAAGCTGCATTTTGGGGGCATATGTCAATTTCAGTAATCAATTATGAATAAACAAAATTAATGGGAAGCAGTAGAAGAAGCATATCAAGAAATATAAATAAATAATTATTGTTGTTACAAAAAGATCCATTAGCACTGTGAGCTGGTATCCCCACCAGGACTTGAACCTGGAATCCTTTTCTTTACCAGAAAAGTGTGTTTCTTTACACTATGGAGATGAGCCCAACCACAGACTTTGTGCATGATAATAAATGATGATTTCATAATTTACAATAATCTTATTTCTTTCTAAAAATAACATCCTTAAATTGTTTAACTTATTTCTAATTAAAATGATTTTATGCCCCCATTATGTGGGAGGCAATAAAGAGTAGCAATAGTCTGTCCATTATGTTAGTACGTGCTCAAAATCTTGTGGCATCAACTCATAATTTACTGTATGTCAAGCAATATGATTGTTTCAAATTTTATACATTTTTTTTCGGTTATCAGCATATCGTGTAATAACTGCTTGAGTCGATAATCGCTCAACAATACAAAAACAGATATCGCTGGCAGACGTGTGAAAATCACCTGCCTGACCGAAATTCGCTAAATCGCATGTTTATTACACTGTTAATAAGCTTAAGGGACTGTCATAATTATTCTTTAAATTGCATTTTTCGTTAAATTGCATTTCGTTCGATACCATCTTTTTTATATTGAATAAAGAAGGAATACAGACGGGACAAGCCGCTTCATTCGTAGTATACCCTCATTTCGTAAAATCGTGATTCGTAGCATTAAATTTTATTGTCTATAAATTAATTTTCTAAACATTTTGTTCCCTTTATGTTCAGTTATAAAAATTTGAAAGAAAAATTTTAGTATGGTAGTAAAAATTACAGTGTCCAAATTGCAACATTCTTATCTGGACTTTAGATATATTTAAATGCATATTTTGGGAGATCCAGAGGTGAGGTCATAAGAAGTTCATTGCTGTTTTTGGTCTGCTTGTCAATGGCCTGGACCTGTTTAACAACCCATTCACAACTTTTAACCTTCTGGAATGTTCTGGGATTTGAGTTTTATTCTTTTTTGGCTCCCCAGAGCTGAAGGCTCGGTGAGCTAATGTGATCAAGATTTTGAGAAGCACGTCTGTTGTTAATTTTCGTTAACTCAATAGATGCCTCATTTTTAGCTCATCTGTCACATAGTGACAGGGTGAGCTTTTGTGATCGCCCTTCGTCTGTCCGTCTGTTCACAATTGTTGTCCACACTCTAGCACTGTCTTAATTTTTATCCGATCTTCTTCAAACTTTGTTAGAAAGTTTATCTTAATGATGTCTAGGTCAAGTTCGAAACTCGGTCATGTGACCTTGAAATCTAGGTCACTAGGTCAAATTATAGAAAAAGCTGGTCCGCACTCTAGCAGTCTCGAATTTGGTGTGATCTTTAAACTTGGTCAAAGTGTTTATCTCAATGATATATAGATCAAGTTTGCAACTGGGTCATGTGACCCTTAAAACTAGGTCACTAGGTCGAATTAAAGAAAAGCTTGTCTGCACTCTAGCGGTCTTAATTTTTGTGGGACCTTCTTCCAACGTCAGAAAGTTCATCTCAATGATATCTAGGTCAAGTTTGAAACTGGGTCATGTGACCTTGAAAACTAGGTCACTAGGTCAAATTATAGAAAAAACTTGTCCGCACTCTAACAGTATTAAATTTGGTCAGATCTTCTTCAAGATGGTCAGAATGTTTATCTCGATGACATCTAGTTCAAATTTGAAATTGGGTCATTTGACCTTGAAAACTAGGTCACTAGGTCAAACTGAAGAAAAAGCTTGTCTGCACTCTAGCGGTCTTAACTTTGGTGGGATCTTCTTCAAACTTGGTGAAAATGTTTATCTCAATGATATCTAGGTCAAGTTTGAAACTGGGTCATGTGACCTTGAAAACTAGGTCACTAGGTTAAGTTATAATGAAGCTTGTCTGCACACTAGTGGTCTTAATTTTAGTCTTCATTTTCATTAACATAAGATCTTGGTTCCTTTCTTGAAATTGCCATATTGCATTATGGGTTCCAGAGTTATGGCCCCTGAAAGTGCCGAAATTAACTATTTGAGACCTTGTCTGCACAATAGCAGCTAAATTTTTGAATTGAATTTAATCAGCCTTGTACAATACTTGAGTTACTATAAGATCTCGGTTCCTTTTTTGAACGAGCTAGATTCCATGAGTTCCCGAGTTATGGCCCTTGAAAGAGCCAAAGTAAGCTATTTTGACCTTTCCACCACTATAGCAGCTTTATTTTTGACTTGATTTTAACACTCTTGCAGACATTTTGCAAGCATTGAGCAATTGTTGACAGGTGAACCACCCAGGACCCTCTTGTTTAATGGATTGTCATCATACTTGGTCAGAATGTTCGTCTTGATGGTGTGTCAATCCATTTTGAACTGGGTCAATTTCTGTCAAAATATAGGTCAGTTGGTCAGATTAAAGAATCGGTTCCCTGTACACTTATGCATGTAGATTATAATGTTTAGTCAAGGTAAGTATAATTTATATAAGCCAATTCATCACCAAATAAACTCTGTTTAGTCAAGGTAAGTATAATTTATATAAGCTCATTCATCACCAAATAAACTCTTTCTCCATATTTTGCTTAGACTGGATGAATGCTGGATCCATGGGGAAGACATTCTCAAATGCAACATTAGCGAGACCTTGTAATTTAACTTTTCCAAATAGAAGGAAATTCTGAGTTTAGATTGATAAAAGTCTCGTTAAAGACAGCATTTGTTTTAGTGTCTCGGCAAGTAGGTATGACATGGCGGGGCTATGGCCTGATGGTCAGGTACCGATGGTGTCCCCATTGCACGGATCCTAACAGTCTATCAGATATTACAACGAAAGAGTTCACCCATTTTCTTCAATCATGCACAACCAACACCAACATTACCCTCCTTTCAGACTCAAAGCCTAAGGTCGGTATTCCATAGTTCCGTGATGCGTGGTCCGCGTCCGTGTCCGCGATTTTCCACTCACCAAAGATATCGCTGGGTATATTCCATACCTGCATGAGTAAAAAATCGCGGAAGCGGACACGGAATACGCATCACGGAACTATGGAATACCGACCTAAACCCATCATTCTCATTGATTAAGGTATTGGGCCTTCGCTATTGCTTGGCCATAGACAAAAAATATAAAAATCTCTCAAAAGACACAGTGCACTTCCATAAAACTTTGCACAAAACTTTGCACAAATAAATGCTATAAGTGTATGATTATTTTGCATACGTTCAAAAAAGTTTGAACAGTAGAGAAAAATAGTCAGGCCTAACAAATCCCTAAAATTCTGTTTGCAATTTATCACAAAAAGGAAGCAACACAAAACAACTATTCAAATGTCAACATGCGTGAAATGATACTGGCAACAATATCTAAGGTCCTTGAAAAGAACTTTCAATTGTGAAGAGAGAAATCAACTTTTATTTTTATGTCATCCATTTTCGCGACCAGGAAATTGAAGGTCAAATGCACTTTTAAAAATAAATCACATTGTTTACATTTGTTAGACCAAAGGATCTTATGTATCGTTGTCAGTAAGTCATTACTTATCAATACATTTAAATTGATGTTTAGTGTTGCTTCATTTTTGTGATAAATTGCAAGTAGAATTTTAGAGGTTTTTTGGGTTTAACTATTTTTCTTTACTGTACTTACTTTTCTTGGCGTATGTAAATTAAACATATATTAATTAGCCAACACCACAATACTCGTACACCACCATAATCACTCAGCACACAACCAACACCAACATACTCATCACTCAGGCACACAGCCAACACCACCATACTTATTGACTGAGGCACACAGCCAACACCACCATACTCATCGATTCAAGCATTCAGCCATCACCAACATACTCATCCACTCAGCCAACATCAACATACTCATCCATTCAGGCACACAGCCAACACCAACATACTCATTTACTCAGGCACACAGCCAACATACTCCTTCTTGCGACACAGGCAACACCAACATAATCCACTCTGGCACACAGCCAATATCACCATACTCCGATTCAAGCTTCCAGACATCACCAACATACTCATCCACTCAGCCAACACAAACATACTCATTTACTCAAGCACACAGCCAACATTAACATACTCATCCACTCAGAAACACAACCAACACCAACATACTCATCCACTCAGGCACACAGCAAACGCCAACATACTCATCCACTCAGGCACACAGCCAACACCAACATACTCATCCACTCAGGCACACAGCCAACACCAACATATTCATTTAAGCAGGCACACAGTCAAAACCAACATACTCATCCACTCAGGCACACAGCCAATGCCAACATACTCATCACTCACGCACACAGCCAACACCAACATACTTATCCACTCAGGCAAACAGCCAACACCAACATACTTATTTACTCAGCCAACACAAACATACTCATTTACTCAAGCACACAGCCAACACCAACATACTCATCCACTCAGACAAACAACCAACACCAACATACTCAGGTACACAGCCAACGCCAACATACTCATCCACTCAGGCACACAGCCAACACTGACATACTCATCCACTCAGCCAACACCGACATATTCATTTAAGCAGGCTCACAGTCAAAACAAACATACTCATCCACTCAGACACCCAACCAACGCCAACATACTCATCACTCAGGCACACAGCCAACACCAACATACTCATCCACTCAGGCACACAGCCAACACCAACATACTCATCACTCAGGCACACAGCCAACACCAACATACTCATCCACTCAGGCACACAGCCAACACACACATACTTATCCACTCAGGCACACAGCCAACACCAACATACCCATCCATTCACGCACATAGCCAACACCGACATGCTCATCCACTCATCCACTCAGCCATCACTGACATATTCATTTAAGCAGGCACACAGTCAAAACCAACATACTCATCCACTCAGGCACACGGCCAACACCAACATACTCATCACTCAGGCACACAACCAACACTAATATACCCATCCACTCACGCACATAGCCAACACCGACATGCTCATCCACTCAGCCATCACTGACATATTCATTTAAGCAGGCACACAGTCAAAACCAACATACTCATCCACTCAGGCACACAGCCAACACCAACATACTCATCACTCAGGCACACAACCAACACCAATATACTTATCCACTCAGGCACACAGCCAACACCAACATATTCATTTAAGCAGGGGCACACAGTCAAAACCAACATACTCATCCACTCAGGCATACAGCCAACACCAACATACTCATCCACTCAGGCACACAGCCAACACACACATACCCATCCACTCACGCACATAGCCAACACCGACATGCTCATCCACTCAGCCATCACTGACATAATCATTTAAGCAGGCACACAGTCAAAACCAACATACTCATCCACTCAGGCACACAGCCAACGCCAACATACATCACTCAGGCACACAACCAACACCAATATACTTATCCACTCATGCACACAGCCAACACCAACATACCCATCCACTCACGCACATAGCCAACACCGACATGCTCATCCACTCATCCACTCAGCCATCACTGACATAATCATTTAAGCAGGCACACAGTCAAAACCAACATACTCATCCACTCAGGCACACAGCCAACACACACATACTTATCCACTCAGGCACACAGCCAACACCAACATACTCATCACTCAGGCACACAGCCAACCCACACATACTCATCCACTCAGGCACACAGCCAACACCAACATGCTCATCGACTCAGGCACACAAACAACATCGACATTATCCTCACAGGAACACAGACAACACCACCATACTTATCGATTCAAGCATCCAACCAGCACACGACTAACATTAACATATTCACAATTCCTGCACTTCTGTCTTAGTCATGGCATGGCGGTTGGGTAGCTCAGCTGGTAGAGCAACTCAGAACTTTACTTTAACGTTCATGAGGAGGTCCCAGGTTCAAATCCTGGTCCAGCAGCCAAAGTCGACTAAGAAATAAAAGTCAGTATAAATACACTAACAACATAAAACAAAATAAAATATTTTTTTATTGTAACAATGGTACAACATAAAAAATTTAAATATTTTTTCCAAAAATGGTACAACATAAATTTTTTAGCTATGGCACAACATAAAAAAAATAATATTTTTAGAACAATGGTACAACATAATTTTTTTAAAATATTTTTATAACAATGGTACAACATAAAAAAAAAAAAAATATTTTTATAACAATGTTGTGCCACAGCTAAAAAAAAAATAATGTTGTACCGTTGTTAAAAAATATGTTGTGCCATTGTTATAATTAAAAATATGTGATTTTTTTATGTTGTACCATTGTTGCAAAAAAATATTTACTTTTTGTATGTTGTGCCACAGCTAAATAAAAATAATGTTGTACCATACAAAAAGTAAATATTTTTTTGCAACAATGGTACAACATAAAAAAATCACATATTTTTAATTATAACAATGGCACAACATATTTTTTAACAACGGTACACATACATTAAAAATATTTCATAAAAATGGAATAACATAAAAAAAAATTATTTGTTTTGCTTTATTGTGCAAGTTTTAAGTTGCGGATAATGTTGGTGTTGTTTGACAGCAGAAGTGTGTGTCTCTATGTCTTTGTGTGTGTGTGTCTGTGTGTCTGGGTTTGTTGGTGTTTGTTGGTTGTCTGTGTGTCTGGGTTTGTTGGTGTTTGTTGGTTGTCTGTGTGTCTGGGTTTGTTGGTGTTTGTTGGTTGTCTGTGTGTCTGGGTTTGTTGGTGTTTGTTGGTTGTCTGTGTGTCTGGGTTTGTTGGTGTTTGTTGGTTGTCTGTGTGTCTGGGTTTGTTGGTGTTTGTTGGTTGTCTGTGTGTCTGGGTTTGTTGGTGTTTGTTGGTTGTCTGTGTGTCTGGGTTTGTTGGTGTTTGTTGGTTGTCTGTGTGTCTGGGTTTGTTGGTGTTTGTTGGTTGTCTGTGTGTCTGGGTTTGTTGGTGTTTGTTGGTTGTCTGTGTGTCTGGGTTTGTTGGTGTTTGTTGGTTGTCTGTGTGTCTGGGTTTGTTGGTGTTTGTTGGTTGTCTGTGTGTCTGGGTTTGTTGGTGTTTGTTGGTTGTCTGTGTGTCTGGGTTTGTTGGTGTTTGTTGGTTGTCTGTGTGTCTGGGTTTGTTGGTGTTTGTTGGTTGTCTGTGTGTCTGGGTTTGTTGGTGTTTGTTGGTTGTCTGTGTGTCTGGGTTTGTTGGTGTTTGTTGGTTGTCTGTGTGTCTGGGTTTGTTGGTGTTTGTTGGTTGTCTGTGTGTCTGGGTTTGTTGGTGTTTGTTGGTTGTCTGTGTGTCTGGGTTTGTTGGTGTTTGTTGGTTGTCTGTGTCTCTGGGTTTGTTGGTTGTCTGTGTGTCTGGGTTTGTTGGTGTTTGTTGTCTGTGTGTCTGGGTTTGTTGGTGTTTGTTGTCTGTGTGTCTGGGTTTGTTGGTGTTTGTTGTCTGTGTGTCTGGGTTTGTTGGTGTTTGTTGTCTGTGTGTCTGGGTTTGTTGGTGTTTGTTGTCTGTGTGTCTGGGTATGTTGGTGTTGTCTGGGTATGTTGGTGTTGTCTGTGTGTCTGGGTATGTTGGTGTTGTCTGTGTGTCTGGGTATGTTGGTGTTGTCTGTGTCTCTCGGTATGTTGGTGTTGTCTGTGTCTCTCGGTATGTTGGTGTTGTCTGTGTCTCTCGGTATGTTGGTGTTGTCTGTGTCTCTCGGTATGTTGGTGTTGTCTGTGTCTCTCGGTATGTTGGTGTTGTCTGTGTCTCTCGGTATGTTGGTGTTGTCTGTGTCTCTCGGTATGTTGGTGTTGTCTGTGTCTCTCGGTATGTTGGTGTTGTCTGTGTGTCTCACTGTCTGGGTATGTTGGTGTTGTCTGTGTGTCTCACTGTCTGGGTATGTTGGTGTTGTCTGTGTGTCTCACTGTCTGGGTATGTTGGTGTTGTCTGTGTGTCTCACTGTCTGGGTATGTTGGTGTTGTCTGTGTGTCTCACTGTCTGGGTATGTTGGTATTGTCTGTGTGTCTCACTGTCTGGGTATGTTGGTGTTGTCTGTGTGTCTCACTGTCTGGGTATGTTGGTATTGTCTGTGTGTCTCACTGTCTGGGTATGTTGGTGTTGTCTGTGTGTCTCACTGTCTGGGTATGTTGGTGATGTCTGTGTGTCTGGGTATGTTGGTGATGTCTGTGTGTCTGGGTATGTTGGTGTTGTCTGTGAATCTGTGTATGTTGGTGCGAGTGTCTGGGTATGTTGGTGATGTCTGTGTGTTTGGGAATATTGGTGTTGTCTGTGTGTCTTGGTATGTTGGTGTTGTCTGCATGTCTGGGTATGTTGGTGATGTCTGTGTGTCTTGATATGTTGGTGTTGTCTAGTGTGTCTGTCTGAGTGTCTGGGTATGTTGGTGTTGTCTGTGTGTGTGTGTCTGATTATGTTGGTATTGCCTACATGTCTGAGTGTTTTGCTATGTTGGTGTTGTCTATGAGTGGATAAGAATGCTGGTGATAAATTGTATGCCTGAGTATTTTGGTATTGACTGTGCCTGAGTGGTTCAGTACGATGGTATCAGCTGAGTGCCCTTTAAGATTATAATGTTGGTGTTCACTGTATGAGATGTTTGTTTTTGCTGTTTGTTGTCTGAATGCATTAGTATGTTGGTGTTGTCTGTGTGTCTGAGTATGCTGGTGTTTTATGTGTGTTGAGTGGATGAGTATGTTGGTGTTGTATGTGTGCCTAAGTGGATGAGTTTGTTGTTTGTGTGCCCGAGTGATGTATGCTGATGTTTTATATGTGTTTAAGTGGATGAGTATGCTAGTGTTGTATATGTGTATGAGAGGATGAATGTGTTTGCTTTGTATTTGTGCCTGAGCGGATGAGTATGCTGGTGTTATACATGTGTCTGGGTGGATGAGTATGTTTGTAGTAGTTGTGTGACTGAATGGATAAGTATGTTGGTGTTGACTTTGTGAGTAAGTGGATGAGTATGTTTGTTATTGGCTGTCTGTCTGAATGCATGAGGATTTTGGTTCTGCCTTAGTAAGTTGACTGAGCGACTGCATGATGGTTTGTGTGAGAGCTATTCCGGAATTAATATGTTGGTGTTAAAAGTCTGCCTGAGTGGATAAGTAATTTTGTTGGTGTTGACTAAGTGGATGACAAAGTTGTGTGCCGAAAAGGTAAGTATTTTGTTGGTGAATGTGCCTGATTGGCTGAGAATGTTGCTGTTGGATGTGTGCCTGAGTGGATAAGTATGTCGGTTTTGGCTGTGTGCTGTGTGGATTGATGAGTGCGTGCCTGAATGGATGAGTGATTTGCTGTATGCGGTGTGCCCTAATAGATGATCATGTTGGTGTTGGCCGTACACCTGATTGGATAAATATCACCATGTTAATTGTGTGCCAGAATCCATTATTCTGTTGGGGTTGGCTGTGTGTCTGAATGGATGAGAATGTTGGTGTTTGCTGTGTATGAATCTATTATTGGACTTGGCTGTGTGCCTGAGTGGATGATTTATGTTTGGCTGTGTGCTAGAATCCTTCTAGGATTATTGTTGGGAATGATTGTGTGCCTGAATGGATTGGTATGTTAGTGTTGGCTGTGTGCCTGAATGGATTGGTATGTTAGTGTTGGCAGTGTGCCTTAATGGATTGGTATGTTAGTGTTGGCTGTGTGCCTGAATGGATTGGTATGTTAGTGTTGGCTGTGTGCCTGAATGGATTGGTATGTTAGTGTTGGCTGTGTGCCTGAATAAATCATGTTGGTGATTGCTGTGTGCCCAAATGGATAAGTATGTTGGTGTGGGCTCTGTGCCTGAATGGATAAGTATGTTTGTGTTGTGTGCCTGAATAAATGAGAATGATGGTGGTTGCTGTGTGCCTGAATGGATGAGTATGTTGGTGTTGGCTGTGGGCCTGAGTGAATGAGTATGTTGGTGCTGACTGAAAATGGACCAACTCTTTCCTTGTAATACCCGATAGACTGTTAGGATCCGTGCAATGGGGACACCATCAGTACCTGACCGTCGGGCCGTAGCCCCGTCATGCCATACCTACTTGCCGAGACACTAAAACAAATGCTGTCTTTTTCGAGACCCACTAATAATGTAAACTGAATTATAACTTCCAATACGAAAAAGTAAATTAATACAATGTCTCGACACTATCGCATTTGAGAATGTCTTCCCCATGGATCCAGCATTCATCCAGTCTAAGCAGAATATGGCGGAAAGAGTTTATTTGGTGCTAAAATGAAATTGATTATACTTACCTGGTCTAAATGTCATAATCCACAGGTATAATTGTAAGATAAACATGATAAAAGCAGAAAGTTTTTGCCAAAGAAATCTAAACTTCATATCCTTTCCACGACCATAACGCATTTAAACGTGACAAAATTTTGACTTCCCAAAACCCGGCCCTGTTTTACGGGAAGACGCCCGAAACGTATTTAAACGTGTCAAAAAAATCGCTTTTCAAAACCCGACCCTGTTTTTTCGTCGGAAACCTGTCAATTTCTTTTTCATTTTTAAAAAAGTCCTTATTTTTCATTTTTAAAAAAGTCCTTACTCTGGTGGCTATTTAAAAGAACACGGAATCATCGATCAGTATTTTAAAACCATTAGTCATTTGAATGCATGACATATTTTCTCTCAAATATAATTTAGTAAGAAATTGAATACATTTGACCTAGATAATCTGATAAAAAATTAGTAATTTTAAAAAGTTCAATTTTAAGAAAAAAAAAATCTAATTACATGTGTTGCTGTTTCTTCATCTTTAATTGTCAAAATAAAAAAGTGGCTCCAAAACAGTTATTCATTATTTTAAAAAAATCCTATATCTACCTAGTAATTACTTAAAAATGACATTTTTTGCAATGGCATAAAAATTAATTACTGTTAATTAGATTAATTAATTTACGGAATTTTACGTTACAGTCTTCCTGCGATAAACCGAATTTTTCACAAATTACGTAAAAGAGCGTTGAAATTCGGGATTTTAACCCACTATTCTTGACATGCTTGTTTCCACCTTTTTTACAGAAGAAAGACCGTTAGATAACGTGTATTACATGGGTTTCTTACCATGTTGAAAATTCCGAATTTCTTTAAAAGGTAGAATACCGGTAACGGACAAAAGCGTATATTTTTTATTCAAACATACACTTTTCAACAGGCACTAAAATAAAATTTACGCAGATTTACGTTATGGTTTTTAAAATCGTGAAAAAAGCACACGTTTAATTACGTTTCTGGCGACCTCCAGTAAAACAGGGTCGGGTTTTGGGAAGTCAAAATTTTGTCACGTTTAAATAAGTTACGGACGTCCGTCCGGAAAACAGGGTCGGGCGCGGAAAGAATATCAAATATGATTAACGCCAAAGAAGTTTTGTCATAAAAATCTACAGTTGATATCAACTGTGATAAAAGCTGAAGAGAAGTTTTGCCATAAAATCTACACTTGACATCAGCCATGATAAAAGCCAAAGAGCCAAATAAATCTACTATTTATGTCAAACATGATAAAAACCAAAGTAGTGTTGCTATAAAAATATATTGCATATCAACCATGATTAAATTCTAAGATGTTTTGCCAAAACAAACAAAAAAGTGTTAAAAAATGAATGGGGAGGCAAGAGTGGTGGATTGGTACCTGATGTGTTTTATAACTATGATAACTTTGTTTTAACATATTATAAGAACGGAACTTGCATGCAAGCTTTAACTATAAAAAATATTACTACTCCAAGTCCAAAAAGGTATGTAACTTGGTCAAAACTGCAAATTAGAAGTAAGGTTCTTGATAGTTATGATGCTGAACAAGTATATAAAGTTTCAAAACTTAAATTATAATAATTATAATTCAAATTATTATCTTACTTGCAAATTTTAACCGTAATTCCTAGTGAAAGTGAAAAAGGCCATAATGTGATATACCGGTAACTAGAATTTGGTTTTCCATGTAACATGAGTTGACTGCTTGCAAGAAGTTCAAATATGGGCCCATGTTTTATGATATATGATGAAAAGATAATTCAAGTTGAACTGCAATACAACAATAACTGTTTAAATTATAATTGATCAGGATTTATCTTTATTTAGTGAAAACAGTTGGTTACTTTTATAGTTGCCTGAAGGAGGCACTAACTTTATGGCATAAAATATACTCTCAGCAGTACAAGCCCCATTATTTTTTATGGTTAAATGAAAATAGAATAACTGATAACTGATCTATCAGTACATTTAGTTATCATTCTTGTTGCAGATAACATGACGCATATAAAATATTGTGTGAAAAAACTATTATTTTCCAAGTTACAAGCAACATTAAGATACAGGTTAACATTTTTTGAAAGGGGCACAACTCAAAAACTAGCATGAAACAGGACAAGTACTTTCAAAGTCATTAGCAACATTATGTTCCATAATGAAAGGGAAATATTTCAAATTATTACACGAACTATAAATAGACGCAACGCGATTGGTCACACCCCCAAAATAACCAAGTCAATAAATCTAGATATTGACCCGCTTTTGCTGATATTGACCTGTCTATAAATAGAATCCGAAAGTTTCCATCTTTTATATTATTTATAGTTCATGTAATAAAACAGTTATTTACTTAATAAGTAAATAATTGTACAGTGTGGTCAAACCAGTGATATCATTCTTGTTGTCAGTAATGGCTTAGTTCATACAGATAATATACTACTCAAAATTTTATAATGATCGCTTCAAAGATTGTGTTTCTGAAAATATGTTTGACATCAGCTTTGTGCCAAAGAAGGAAAGAACTGACAAACTGCTGAAGCAGAACAGTGGTTGGAACTTGGTAGGGACAATAATTCAGGATAAAACGAAAAGCGGTCCCTATCTAATTTTTTGAGTAGTATATTTCCAGGTATAAAGTTAATAGGACATGTACTTTCAAAGATATTTGCAGGATTAAGTTTCATATAAAAGTAATTTAAAATGGGCATGACTAAAGAGTGAACTAGGAGTATTGAACAAAAAGGTCAATTACTTGTGTCAAGTACAAGTTGGGGGTCTGCCACTGTGTGTGTACCTGCTATGAATATGATAATATCATTTTGTCACAGATAGCTTTTTTCATGTTACTACTCAAAATTTGATGAGGGCCACCTCTGTTGGCTCCAAATGTCATTGTTTATTTGATGAAACTGATGAATTTAAGTTATTTGAGATCAATTATTGAAAACTAGAATTTGGTGTTCCGCCGGACACATGTGTCACCTGCTTGCAAAAATGTGAAATGTGGGCCTTTCATAATATTATATCATACAACATAAAAAGATGTAATTTAAGTAGCATTGCAAATACTACAAAATTACTAATTTTCATTAATTGGTTATTATCTTTATTGTATATAAAGCAAAATTAAGTTTCATGTACAAATCATTCAAAGGGGTACAACTCAAAACAGATATAATTTCATTAAAACTGATGACATATATCAAGTATTGTGTCAAAAGAACATATACCCCGGTACTTTCCAAGTTATAAGCAATTTAGTTTCAAGTTAAAGAAAATTTAAAGGAGCATAACTAAAAAAAGTTCGTCAGGAGTCATTCTAGGTGTCACATCTGCTTTGTTATTGCAGATGACATTTAAAATATTAGGTAAACAGGACAAGCACTTTCAATTTTACAGGCAACATTAAGTACCATACTATAGTCATTTAAATAGGGCATATATGTAACAATAGTGAAACAGGAGTTATCATCCTTGTTGTCACCAACGGATTTGTTCACGAAGATGATATATTCCAAGTATTTAGTTAAAAAGACAAGGACTTAAAATTATAGGCAAAATGAAGTTCCATATTTAAAAATATTTGAAAGGGACAGAACTCCAAAAATAAGAAGTTATCATTCTTGTTGTCATAGATGGCTATGTTCATCATTCTTGTTGTCATAGATGGCTATGTTCATGCAGATGATATGTTCTAACTATAAAGTTAATAGTACAAGCACTTTCAAATTACAGGCAACATTAAGTTTCATAATTAAGTCATTTGACAGCAGCATAACTCATTAATAGTACAATAGGTGTTATCATTCTTGTTGTCAGAGATGGTTTTGTTCGTACCATTGATAATTATATTCCAAGTATTTGGCTTATAGGACATAGGCAATATTAAGTTTCATATTAAAAGTCATTTGAAAGGGACATAACCCAAAAAATAGTGAAACAGGAGTTATCAATCTTGTTGTCAGAGATGGTTTTGTTCATACAAATGATATATTCCAAGTATTAAGTGAATAGGAAAAGTAATTTCAAACTTATTGGCAACATTAAGTTTCATATTAAAGGCATTTAAAGGGGTATAACTCAAAAAAATTGTTAAACAAGAGTTATCATTCTTGTTGTCACTGATGGATTTGTTCATGCAGATGATATATTCCAAGAATTACCTTAAAAGGACTAGTACTTTTAAAGTTATGGGCAACATTAAGTTTCAAATTAAAGTCTTTAAAAAAGGGGCATAACTCAAAAAATAGTGAAACTTAAGTTACAATTCTTGTTGTCATTGATGGATTTGTTCATGCAGATGATATATTCCATTTATTAAGTTAATAGGACTAGTACTTTTAAAGTTATAGGCAACATTAAGTTTCATATTAAAGTCACTAAAAGGGGCATAACTCAAAAAATACTTAACAAGGTGTTATCATTCTTATTGTTGCAGATGGCTTTGTTCATGCAGATGATATATTCCTAGGATTAAGTTAATAGGACAAGGATTTTCAGAGTTATAGGCAACATTAAGTTTCATATTAAATTTTCATATTTAAGTCTTTTAAAAGGGGAATAACTCACAAATAGTGATAACTCACAAATAGTAAAACAGGAGTTATCAATCTTGTTTTTAGAGATGGCTTTGTTCATGAATTTGATACATTCCAAGTATTAAAGTAATAGGACAAGGACTTTCAATATTATAGGAAACAATAAGTTTCACATTAAAGTTTCATATTAAAGTCTTTTAAAAGGGGCATAACTCAAAAAATAGTAAAAAAAGAGTTATCATTCTTATTGTTCATGTAGATGATACATTCCAAGTATTGAGTTAATAGTATAAGTACTTTCAAAGTTATAGGCAACATTATTAGTTTCATAATAAAGTTGGGGGACTACTGGACGATGGCGCAGACGATGACGTCGCCGGACAATAGGATCCCTATGTGTCTACCTGCTATCACAAAAACACTTACAGTGTGTCAAATTTTAGACTTTTCAATGATAACTCCTCAAACAACCCAGGGTCTTTCTTGAACAACATCAGAATTAGCAAGACTTGTGGTTTTGACAAGATTTGTTAACAATTTTACTTACAAGCTCTGTGGCTTGGAAAACATTGACCACGTGGTCATTATTTGAAGAACCAAGCTCAACAATTAGATCATGGTTTTACCCAATCACTTAATCACACACTTTGAAGATTCAAGCTCCCCAAACAGATCACTGTACTACTGAACAACTTGATTACTCAGTTTAGGTATCCAAGACCATGTACTTCTTAATCACTTAATAAAACACAAATTAAAGCTCACCAATCAAAACAATGAACTGTGAATTGTGAAATCACCTTATAACGAGAACTTGACTTCCCCATTTTATATAAATGAATGCAAATATATGGTACACAAATTAAAGCTCACCAATTAAAACAATGAACTGTGAACTGTGAAATCACCATATTACAAGTACTTGCCTTCCCCATTTTACATAAATGAATGCAAATATATGGTACGCCATTGCTGCCTCTTTGTGATAATGGTTTTAGACTATCATGTTTTATGTTGTATTGAAGTGTCAAGTTTTTTAACGAACAGGTTACAAACCACCAATTCAATTTTCATAGACTTCCATTATAATAACTGTTCCTCAATTTCTGAATTTACTATTGAGTCAAGCCCTTAAAATCATACAGTTCTCAAGAAAACCAACCTAGAGACACCGTAAAATACCAATTCCACCATAGCATGACCAATAAACTTTTTCTGCATTATAGCCATAAGTGTATTACCCCAGTCTCTGCGGAACTTTTGTTTATATTCTGTCAAAAATGACAGCTATTTTTAAAGTTGAATATCACTTTTTTTCATTATCAATTTCATATTATTTGTATTCAAATTACTACAAAATCATTATATTTTCTTAAAATAATTTTCTTTTTAAAATATTTATTTTCATTTTCTACCAATCAGGCTTGACTTCCTGTTACTGGCCCGCAAATACGTGCACAAAACTATTTAGAGGCCTGATCACCAATATTTAGTGGTCTAGAACCAACAATGTCTTCAGACCTACTTCAGAGGGCCTGAATGATGAGACTACTGAACATACTGATTTACTAAACTAACCATGCCATAACATATTACCATCATTCTTCAAGCAAACAATATATTGAACTAAACTTTACACTCACTGAAGAAATGCCACTACTCAAAATGATTTTATACAAAATGATAATTGCATAAGTGTTTTATCTCTTTTATTTCTAAAGACATCAGTCTTGAACACATTGTATATTATCTAAAAAAAAATATTTAACTAATAGAAGACAATTTTATTTTTTCCAAGATCAAAGTTTTAAAACCTTACATTTGGTACACATAATCCAGTTAGTGCCAGAACCTGCTATGTACCAAAATTTGTGTTTTTCACTTTTTTTGTATTTTGAAAATAAAATCTGTGATGCACATTTTGCTTAAATCCACATCATTATACATGTAGATCATTTCTTTAAAAAACGTTATTTAATACAGATCAAATCAAGTATGAATAAAGAGTTGTTGACATTTTCTATCAGAACCAGCTTTTTCCACAAAGCCTGTGTAAAGTTAATGATATGCCAAAACACTTCATATGAAGATGGCCCGTTTCTAAGTTGCAATTATTTTTTGTGTGAATAAATTTATAAAATCCTTAGTATCAGAACAAGTTGTTTTTTGAAGACGGAGCTGTTGTGATGTTGCTAATGACTCCGAAGATGAAAGAAGTATAATTAAAGCAGACAAGAGGACTCTTTTGAAAATTATAAAGTCTAAAATTCTGATAATGCTTATTTTCTGTTGGTCAACTTTTCAAAGCATTTACGGGTAAGGATCGTGTATATGTTTTATCATTTATTGTTAAACCAACAGCTTTGTAATGAAAAAACAGTTTTAAGTAATAGTGAATTTGTTAAATTGGCAATTTCTGATTTGTTAGTTTATATGGCACATTTGTTTATATTTGTTTGATATGTAGGATTATGTTGATTTTTTGCTGGAATGTGATTTGATAAAAAATAAATTATTTGCTGATTATTGTTTTAAATCAAAGTACTGAAAGTACAGAAAACCAGCGAAGCGATTTTGCTTATTGAGAATAACCAGTGCCATGATTCTCATACATGTATCCATTTACGAAAAAGCAAAAAAACTTGGTTCACTCGCAAAGAACTTCCTCTTGTCTAAATGATAGTGGAAATAAGGGTTTCCATGTTTTATCTGGATGAAGGCTTCTGTTAACCCTTTACTTCATAGATATACCTTCATAGCTTGTGCGAACAGTTTAGATCCATATCAGCTGGCACATCTGTGCGATCTGATTAGGATTTAAACTGTTCGCTTTTATGATCATTTTTTTCTGACCAGTAATCACAAATTTTAGATCCAGATCAGATGGCACTATTGTGCCAGCTGATCGGGACCTGAACTGGTAACCTATGTGATGAAAGGCGTATATATTGAGTAAAGGGTTTTAAGCAAAAAATTATAATAGTGAAATCTGTGTACTGACATCCCAAAGACATAATGAACACGAAAAATGATATAAAAAGTGAGACCCCATTGATGGGAAAGTTTATGCAGTTATTTGAAATAAGAAATATATAATAGTTTCCTTCATTGTGAAAAATCGCGGACACGGACAATGTTTGACCATTGTTGCACCGCACCGATCAAGACCTTGAAATATGAACCGCACCGATTTTACATTTAATCAAACTGTCGTACAGATGAATTTGACCATTGATGCACCGCACAGGTTTTATCCTATCAACATGACGTAGTTAATACCAACTTTAACACGTAACAGGAAACTTGGGGACTACTTTACTTACTCTGATTTCTCTGAAATGCGTAAATCCCCGTTTGCCAGTTGGTTTGATACCGATTTCAGAATTGTGATTAGTAAAACCAGCTTCGCTGGTTAAAAATACAAGTTGCTGTCTTGAAAAGTAAAGAATTCCTTACTTATTTTCACTAGTATTTGAAATTCATTCTTGTAACATCGTTTACTAAGTAAAATATTACTATGAGCTAAGGTTTACCATACTTATTATTTCTGCTTAAAAAAGAAATTAATTTATTCAATTATGCAACAAGTTAATTCTCTTTTTTTGTAAACTGTTTGTGATGTCCTATCTGATATTGACCATTTTATAAACCCATCCTATCATCTCTCCTTGTTTAGCTTGTTCGTGTGTGGAGGCTGGGTGTTGCTTTTCCTGATGCATATTTCACTTTTTTCAGAAATTTCATAAATAATACAAGCAATCGAGCAAAGTATCAGAGAACACCTCCAGAAACCTCCAGGCACCAGACATTAACCCTTTCCTGTATAGATACACCTTTATTTCTAGGGCGAACAGTTTAGATCCAGATCAGCCGGCACATCCATGCTGTCTGATCAGGATCTAAACTGTTTGCTTTTTGATTTATTAGGTTATTTCTGACCAAAATGTTACCAGTGCAGATTCCAATCAGACGGCATGGATGTGCCGGCTGATCTGGATCTACAATGGTTGCAAATGCTTAAAAATGCATTTATATCAAGGAAAGGGTTAAGATTCCAACAGATTCGGAGTTATGACTATTTAATCCTTTCCTCCATATATACGCATATGGGACCAGTGTAGATCCAGATTAGGATCTGCACTGGTCGCATTTTGGTCAGAAATAACCTAACAAATCAAAAAGCGAAAAGTTCAGATCCTGATCAGATGGCACTGATGGGCCAGCTGATCTGGATCTATAATGTTCATCCACCCAATAAAGGTGTATATATGAAGGAAAGGGCTTATAGAAAAAGGATGCTTTGCCTTACAGATTCACTGTTAGATCCTTACCATTAATGGACAAATTTGTATATTTATGGTTTGAAAAAATATGCATAAAAAATTAAGTAAAAATTTCACAAAACTGATATACAGGTAATTGTGTTGCTTAGAATACACATTTATCTATTTTTACAGTAATTTCATTGTTTTATGTTGCTATTTTAAATGATCTGACAGTGAAATTTTATATTTTAATTAACATACATAGTCAATCACAAACAGCATAGCGATCAGAAAGTTTTCTGTGTTTTCTAGAAGACATTATTGTACTGACTTAACCCTTTCCTTCATAGATACACCTTTATTGCATGGGCGAACAGTTTAGATCCAGATCAGCAAGCACTTCCATGCCATCTGATCAGGAACTAAACTGTTCGCTTTTTGATTCATTAGGTTATTTCTGACCAAAATGCAACCAGTGCAGATCCTGATAAGACGGCACAAATGTGCCGGCCGATCTGGATCTACACTAGTCGAACATGCCTAAAAATGTGTATGGAGGAAAGGGTAAATAAAGTCAAATCAGGACTAATTTTAGACCTTTTTGGACTTGAAAAATGTACACATGCTATCAGTAATGTAAACAAACGTTAAAAGCCAGACTTAGCTATCTTTTCTTAGAAGAAAGTTTTGGCCCAGACTAGTTCCTACAGAAAAGGGGCTTTTAGTAATGCAAATTTTTTATCAAATTTGATATTATCTTTAAAAGATCCATATAAAATACATAATATCCTATATATAAGAAAGGAACTTTTAATAAAACTTCTGTGTAAATTTTCAAATATAGCCATTATTAAAGGGCCCACTATACTCCTCCCCTGCACTTTCACCGAAAAAAGAAAATTATCAAAATCTCATTAACGGCAAAAAAGCCGTTCAATGAAACTTTGCATGAACGAGTGTTACTAATGTATCTTTATTTTGCATAATTATGGTAAGAACCATTAGTGCAGTAAAGAAAAATAGCTTAATTCCTTAAACTTCTATTTACATAAATTCACAAAAACTAAACAACACATAACATCATTTAGACGGACCAACAGAAGGATGGACAAAGCGATCCTTCCACTGTTTCTTCGAAAGGGCGACACATGAACATAGTTTAAACAAGCTCTACTTAACCATTTTTACATTCTGTTTTGTATTTAGGAGATATTAATATAGAAATAGAAGAAAAACTTCCAGTGTCGTGTTCGAAGTTTGGTAACGTACAGTTTGCAACAATGCTATAATAGCACTTATCATTGTTAGCTAGGTGCAAGATTAGTTGTGAATCGATGGATAACTTTAATAAACATAAATAGATGTATAAAAGTTAGTTAACAATAAAAAAACTAAAACAGCGACATGTAAATGCTTATAGACATTAAACATGTGTAGGACGTCATGTTTTAATATAAAAAGGCTTCAAACAAAGATCTGAGCTCATAGGGTGACTTTCTTTAATTGTAAAATAGATTGTCTCAAACCCTTGTTTCTGAACATGTTAAGTAATGTCTCATAAGAAACATGACTACAGAAATAATAATGAAATGTCTGCCTCTTAACCTGTTTCTGTGCCTTTCTTTATTCCTACTTCTTGTCACAGAATCAATTCTTTAAAGACTTCCAAAAGAGATCCAATGAAGATTGAATCGAATTAACTAAAGGATATTAGTTTTTTATTAAAACAAACAAACAAGTTTCTGCAATAAATCTTTTCTTCAAAGTATGTCCATATTTATCAAAAATAAAGGCTGAAAACACAGGTTTTGAGCTCATAATGGATTAACTGACCTTTTTATTATTGTTGGGCTGATATTTAAAAAAATGGGGACTTGTCTCAAAACCTTTGCTTCCAAACAGGTAAAGTGGCGGCTCATAATTGGATAAAACAGGTAAATGCTGAGAGAGAGAGAGAGATAGACTACTTAATTCTCCAATAGTCAGAGATTGTCCACTTCCTAACATGTTCCTGTGCCATAATTTCATATGATGTTCTTTGTCAAATTTATTCAACCATTTTCACATTCTGCCACCTTATATTTAGCAACAATAAATAAATAGAAGGAACTTCCAGTGTTGTGTAAGAAGTTAGGTTAATTATGGTTTGCAATAATGTTTAACACCTATAAGTGCCAGATAATGTCTTTAAGTGGTGGATAACTTAAACATATTCATGTATACAGGTTCATTAAAATTTAAATAAATTAAAAATTAAATAGGTCTATTCTTTATTGACTTTTGATGTTTGTCTTAAGTGGTTTAATATAGAAGGCTTGAAACGCAGGTTTGAGCTCATACGTTGACTGACTTTCTTAAGATCGTAAAATAGATTGTCTCAAACCATTGTTTCTGAACATGTTAAGTAGTGGCTCATAAGATACAATCATGTAGGTCAGAAACATGACTACAGAAGTAATAATGAACTGTCCGCCTCCTAACCTGTTTCTGTGCCTTTCCTTAGTCTTATATCATACATGACTGTTTTCAATTCTACAAAGTTTAAATGCCCTAGAATCATTTATTAAAGGAGATCCAAATTGGATTGAACCAAATCTAGTAGAATCAGTTTCAGCTAATTTGAACCAGAAATCTTTCATACAACGTGTGCCCAAATTTTATCAAAGAATTAAAGGCTGGAAACACAGGCTTTGAGCTCATAAGTGTATTAACTGACCTTTTTTTATTTTTGTTGGGCCGTTAATTGATATAAAATAGTGGCCTTGTCTCAAAACCTTTGTTTCCAAACAGGTAAAGTGGCAGCTCATAATTGAATTAACTAATTAAAAGAAAAAAGATAGCTTAATTCTCCGATAGTTAGAGATTGTCCACTTCCTAACACGTTCCTGTGCCATAGTGCCATAGTTTATTTTTGACCCTTTGTTGTTTTGCATTTTTTGGCTATAGTCAATTTTTTACTCGAACTGTATTTTGTCAGGAGATAACTATTTTTATGAAGTCTTTTCATCTAAAATATTTTTGGAAAAAGTATAAGAAATTTAATTATTAACAACATTGTTAAAAGTACAAGTGCGGTGATATTAGAAAAAAGTATTTATAACATACTGTTAGGAAAAAGAAAGGCAACTCTAAAGAATTACAAGTACACTTCAACTTAAAGATTTTTCATTTGAAAAAAAAAACATACTTATTTTCGATGCATACTTTATCATTTTACAAAGTCATGCATTAAAATAACAGCCAAACTGCCGGCACTAAATTAAGGCGCGTTTAAACAATTTCAAACACTACTATTTCAAACAATACTATTGAGGTGCATTTAATCTGTCAACTGTTTTGTTATTTTAATTATTGCCTTTCTTTTTTCCATAAAGTATATTATTGACCCAGAGGCATGTCATTGGAAAAGCTGTGTTAGCTAATTTTAAAAATCTTTTTAAATGACCTCATGAAGTTGAAAAGAAAGCATTAGTTATTATGCAGTTCTCAATAAATATAATAAATAAAAATATAAAAAATATAATTGATCATTGTCATTTCTTTCCAAATACAGTTACAACTAATAAAAAGTAAAAAATACTGACAAAATATTCCCTTGACATGTCCCATAACATATGGCTGAGCATAAATCCTATCAGACATTCATGCCAATATCTTAACCCTTTCCTCCATATATACGCATTTTTACGCATGTGCGACCAGTGTAGATCCAGATCAGCCAGTATATCCATGCCGTCTGATCAGGATCTGCACTGGTCACATTTTGGTCAGAAATAACCTAATGAATCGTAAAGTGAACAGTGCAGATCATGATCAGATGGCACAGATGTGCCGGCTGATCTGGATCTACAATGTTCGCCTTAGCAATGAAGGTGATTGTATGGGGGAAAGGGTTAATATTCTATTCAAAGGGTTGTACTGACTTTTCTTGGTCTTCTATTGGTTTTTCCATCTCCCTCCAAGTCAAGTCCTCTGGACAATGAATAACATGACACACCTGGAAAAAAAATTAAAAAATACCCCTAGATTGTGATGTTGAAAATATTGAACTACTACTATAAATATTATAGAAAGGGGTACAGCTGCCATTAATCCAACTGAAATCCAGTAAGTTCAATGGTTTTATTGGTACCGCACATTGTATTGTACTGCGCCATACCTATAAAAGCAAAGCTGGACAAAGTTTGTCTCAATCTCACTAAAGTCAGATCTAACAAAATGTTTGATCTGATGACGGCCCGCAGACCCCGTACATAAGCTGTAGCGGTTTTCCCCGATTACTATTTTTAGAAATTGTCAACACAGGAAGCATGATTTATTACGCTCGCAAAATGATCTGAAGATGTCATTACATTATAAATGAATGCAATACTACATAAACATATATATCTTCAGTAAAATATGTCTTACGCCGGCTGTCAACACTTATCATGGTTTAAAATACTATGTTTACTTTCACTTTCGCGATTTTGTAGGCGACTATCTGATTGGTTAAAAGGGTTAGTGATAAAAGCACGTTTTAGTTACTCGTCGTCAGATCCTGATAGCGTAGCGGTTTTCAGGAGCCGATTTTAATCAGATTGAGTTTGTCTTAAACATTAATTTTATCTACAATAGACAGACAGCTTTGGAAATCCTTTCCGTATGTTTTGATCCGTATGGTACGAGTACATGGCACCCCTAAATCCAGTCAACTTACCAGATTTCCGTTGGTTAAATGTCGGCTGCACAATCTTGCTATAATATAGCAGTAGATCAAAATTTTCAACATCATGATCTAGGCTTTTTTTGCTGTCCAAAATAAATAATCTGAAACTTGACCTTTCTCATGAAACATATGTGTTCAAACTTATATTCTTTTAGAATCATTCTATGTCATATTAATGACCCCAGTTGTGAAACTATCTTTGGGATTTGACATAAGTGGTCTTAATTGTGGGGCCAGGTTCTTTTAATGAAAGACTCAGGATGACAAATAGTGGAAAACATTGAACTGGGATTGTAAAATAGTAGTCTAAAGTTTTAATACGAGTTTTACTGTCTGCAATAAACATTTTGAAATCCCATCACATATTGCTTAGAATATATTTTAACCCTGGGTTATCTGCGTATCAGATATGGAGATTTTTTAAAATTCAAAGCTGGGCCCAAAATCATAAAACTAAGTTTGGAGATCAGTCTCATATATCAAGCATCTGATTGGCTGAATTGGCCACCACTCACCATTTTAGCCAATCTGATTCTTGAGATTTAAGACTGTTGATCTCCTGATTTAGTTTTATGATCTTGAGACCTGATGTGGACTATAGGCCATATGCATACAACTTAAATAAAACTAAAGTGAAAAGGGGATTAACTGTGAAAAAATTTTTTTGAGAGAGTTACTTTTCTGCAATTTCAGCTAGTTCCTGTCATGTAAATATTACTACCGGTAAGCATTATGCTGCAAACTGACTATTATTTCAACTCTGCTACTCAGTTTGGCAGCATACACATTTTTTTAATTAATTATGACAGAAAAATGGAACGGTTTTGTTGGGAATTCAGTAGAGCCTCATTCACCTTCAGTTCCTTATCTTCACATTCATGAAAGATATTCATCATCTACTAACTTCTGAATGCTGACAGCTATGCGGTCATGGAGCAGCAATGGAAGACTGAAGACCACATCACCTTTATAAGTCTTATTAGGTTTCATTCAAAATTAAATTTGCAAGTTACTCAAACTATTTGTTGCATCAAAAATATTATTATTATTATTATTATTATTATTATTATTTTTATTATTATTATTATTATTATTATTATTATTATTAAATTTGTTTAGAAAAAGATGAAATAACTTACATTTTCAAAAGAATTTACTCCAAGTTACTCCCAGTCAAAAAACACATCTGCTTTGTACAAACTTTGTGTAGTCAACTATTTCAGTAAAAACCTGTTCTAGTGAGCTCATACTAAAAACCACTAGAGCTTGAATAGGTAACAAATGTGTGAAGTCAACTATTTCATGAACCTGTTTCAAGGTGTTCATGACTTCCATGCTTTTTCATGAACCACTTACAATGAATGAGATGTTTGTCCTTGTACTCCTGATGACTTATATTGAATTAGACTACAATACTTGTTTAGAATGATTGAGAAGTTCAATAGGATTAGCCGAATTGCACAATGCCATCTCTCTGACAGTATAATAAATAAATGAATAATACAACCTTGCTATATATTTCAATTGACCAATCATTAGGAAGAGGCTTATTAACCCTTTCCTCCATAGATACACCTTTATTGCAAAGGGGAATAGCTTAGATCCAGATCAGCTAGCACATCCATGCCGTCTGATCAGGATCTAAACTGTTCCCTTTACGATTTTTTAGGTTATTTCTGACCAAAATGCTACCAGTGCAGATCCTGATCAGACAGCACAGATGTGCCAGTTGTCTTGAAATCAGTTATCTAATGTCTTTATAATCTTTATTGATTTTTTTTCTTAAATGAATCCAATACCATTTACTTACACCACAGGGTCAAAAGTAAAACTGTCTTTAATTGAAAGGGAGGTAATTTTAAAATTTGACACTTGGAAAGGAGTTTATTTAAACAAATGTGCTTTTGATTAATCAGGTTTTATGTTTTTCCTACTAATGACAGGTCCTATTGAACCAAAACAAGGAATTAAGGGCAAAATTTTGTTTGCATGACCTTTTTATGCAAAGAATGCATTTGTAGCATAATTAAGGATAACTCTCGCCAAACTGTTCCAAAGTCAATTATTACAAGAGTAAAGCTTAAGTTGAAGACTGTTGTTGGCATATGATCATAAATAGTGAATTCAATGTCTTTCTAGTTAAAAATTACGAACAAAAAGTGACCAATTACAACTCTGGGTGAGTGTATATGGAGGAAAGGGTTAAATGGTTTTAGGGGTACTGCATATTGTACCGCACTGAGCCATACATACAAATTCCCTCCATATATACAGATTTAAATGCATGTGCAACCAATGTAGATCCAGATCAGCCAGCACATCCTTGCCGTCTAATCAGGATCTGCACTGATCACATTTTGGTCAGAAATAACCTAACAAATCAAAATGCGAACTCTTTAGATACTAATCAGACGGCATGGATGTGCTGGCTGATCTGGATCTAAACTGTTCGCCCATGCAATAAAGATGTGTCTATGGTGGAAACGGTTTAATTGACCAATCATTAGGAAGAGGCTTTAATTCAATACAAGAAGTAGACATGTCTATCACAAAATTATTTTCAATACAAGAAGTAGGCATGTCTTTCACCAAATTATTTGCAATACAAGAAGTAGACATGCATATCACCAAATTATTTTTAAGAATATTCATTTTTTCATCACTGCATTATAATGCATAATAAAATGTAATATTTTATAACATATTTATCAAATTTTCATTTTTTGTAAAATGATACTTAAACATTAGGTTTAGTATCAAAATGTTTCTCGTTTTTCATAGCTTTCATCTAAGATAATTAAAGTTTGGTTTTTTAAAACAATAATTTAGGGAAAATGAGGATTGTCTGAAACCATTGAATCATTACTAAAATCAGAGTTAAAGGTTTCAGCAGGCCTTAAGCAACAGGATTTTAGCATCTTTTAACCCTTTCCTTGATATATACACATTTGTACGCATGTGCGACCAGTGTAGATCCAGATCAGCCGGCACATCCGTGCCTTCTGATCAGAATCTGCACTGGTCGCATTTTGGTCAGAAATAACCTTATGAGTCAAAAAGCGAACAGTTTAGATCCTGATCAGATGGTACGGATGTGCTGGCTGATCTGGATCTAAACTGTTCGCACAAGCAATAAAGGTGTATCTATACAGGAAAGCAATCTCACTAAAGTCAGATCTAACAAAATGTTAGATCTGATGACGGCCCGTAGATACCGTACATAAGCTTTAGCGGTTTTTCCCGATTTCTATTTTTAGAAATTATCAACACAGGAAGCATGATATACAGCGCTCGCAAAATGATCTGAAGATGTTATTACATTAGAAATAATTGCAATACTACATAAACACAAAAAAATCAGCAAAATATGTCTTACGCAGGCTCTCAACACTTTTTATGGTTTAATATAGAATGTTTACTTTCACTTTCGCGATTTTGTAGGCGACAATCTGATTGGTTCAAAAAGGTTTGTGATAAAAGCACGTTTTAGCTATTCGTCGTCAGATCCTGATAGCGTAGCGGTTTTCAGGATATGATTTTAATCAGATTGTACAGGAAAGGGATTTAGAGTTGTGGTCTGAGCATGATTTATTGATTCTTAGCTCAGATTTCAAACAATAAAGTTGTTTAATTTTAACCAATGGTTTCTTATTGCCTTTTCCAGGTATGTACATTTTTTGTATGTTTGAGTTTAATTTCATGTAGAACTGTTTGAACAATTGTTTTTAAGTTGTTTTAATTAAATTTAAAAAAAATTCAGTAAATATTCATTAAAAGTACTCCGGCTTACTGTGCCACCACTCTACCAATTGAGCTACCGAGGCCGCTGGTACAAAATCTACTACATAATAATTGTTAATCAAATGTTGATCTGTTGTGATTCATTTCCTAAGTTATTGTTTGATTTGATGTTTACTGAAATGATTTTCATATGTTTTAATGAATGATATTTGCATGATCATTCTTAGCCCATACTTCGAACAATAAAGTTATAAATTTTAACCAAAGGTTTTTTAATTGCCTTTGATAAAGCTGGAAGATATTTTTTATTTTTACACAAAGGTCAAGGTTATCTCCTCTTTCCTAAATAATGATGAGATTGATAATTTTTAACATAAAAGTTTATGGCATGAAGAGAAAGAAAAACTCGATCTAAATCCCACAGATGCAAACAAAAAGCTACAATTACTTTAAAATCCGTTTTAGCAAATTACCTCCCTTTTAACTGAAATAAGAACAAAATCCAACGCTTAATTTTCCACAACCACGTAATTTTTTTCCAGATTTCTTTTTTAAAACCAATAGATACTGGACCGATAACTTCCAAGATAAAAATATTAGTGATCAAATTCCTCCGGATATTTGCATTCACTAGCATCATTTATGTAATAGGAGTTTTCCATGTTATTCCTGTCAAGTTTTCATTTTGGCCCAGTATATAAGGCGAGGTGATTTTGTCAATTACTGTAGACCCAAGCATGACAAGAATCCATCTCTTTAATTTTTTCTTCTATAAATACGTTTACACATGTGCCACCAGTGCAGATCCAGATCAGCCAGCACATCTGTGGATGTGCTGGCTGATGTGGATCTACACTTCACCCATGCCATATAGGTGTGTATATGGAGGAAAGGGTTAACCGTGGATGTGCCGGCTGATGTGGATCTACACTTTTCACCCATGCCATATAGGTGTGTATATGGAGGAAAGGGTTAACAAACAGTGCCCAAGGTTATAAAACTGAGCATGGAAACCAGTCTAAAATCTTAAGCATCTAATTGGCTGAAATGGCGACTGGTTGCCATTTCAGCCAATCAGATGCTTGAGATTTAAGACTGGTTTCCAATCTCAGCTTTATAACCTCCAGACCTGGACAACATTACTGATCAGGTATGGTGATTTTGTCAATGCCTGTAGACCCAAGTGTGATAAGAATCCATCTCTTTAATATCAAAACTGATGTTTTATGCATTTCATGATTAATTTGCTAGTTACATTTATTTTTATTTCAATAATAATAGATTCTTAATATTGTTAGGCATTTTAGCTTATTTGATATGCTTTTACTATGTCTTTTATGTTTCAGTCAGTTTTAAAGGCTTATGTTATACCGTATAAGTGGTTATTTCTGCGGTGACTTTATTTCTGCTATTCCTGCGGTTAAATAAATGAAATTTAAAATCCGCAGAATATTTAACCCTTTGTGAACTTTATAACGGTCATGGTGCGTTCTACTATTTGACTTAATAAATGTGTAAAGAAATAATGAATGACAACCAACTTTTTTTAACGGGTTGCATACTAAAATAGATGAAACGAAAGGCTATGTTCAACTGTTACACATGCTTTATTAAACAATATTTGAATAAAGTCTTAGATATTTTTGATTTTAGTGAGCTTGGGTACTGTTGCATATATTGGTACTCTTAAAGAAAAATTATTCTGGTTTTACTCGGATCATATTCTAAAGCTGTTCAAACCAGGTCATTATAGTACTAAAACACAGGTAAATCGCAGGAAAATATTTCACATATAGGACAATGATTCGAAAGGCGCATCGTTACACGTAAATATTGTATTGTTTGCACTTAAGATAAACATTCTATTGTTTATGGAAGCATTAAGAAACATTTATCAAATTCTACACTGTGTTTTCTGTGACAGTTTGTTTTGTTTGTAAATCGATTACTTTAAGATTTTCCATTTACAGCTGATTTGTAACTCAAACATAATATATGTACATGTATTAGCTTTTACTATATTTATATAAGTTTGTATTACAATGGCATCGACCTTTATATTTCCACTTTCTAACGAGACCGCATAATTTTAGTCCGGTCATAAGAGAACTTGATGCCGCAGAAATAAAAAATGAATTTTAACAAGACCGCAGAATTTGGAGCCTGCAGAATTAACCACTTATACGGTATTGTTGTTTCCACTGACTTTGTAAAAAAAATTTACTTGACTGGACAGAGTGGATTTCACTTTTGCCAAAGATCATAAAACAAAAGCTGGAGACCAGTCTCAAATCTCAAGCATCTGACTAAGTCACCAATAAGATGCTTGAGATTTGAGTCTGGTCTCCAAACTCAGGTTCATGATCTTGGGCCTTGAATTATTTTTATGCAGAATTTCAATTTTAACTGCTAACTGAAGTCTTTGAGATTTGTTTTCTACAGGACACAAACCCTTAAAGCGGCATTACTTCAATTTAACCCACTCTTGTATGAAATATTACATGTATTTGGAACAATAGGCACAAATTTGCAGCATTAGTTCGGGCTAATATAATTTTAATTTATTAAAATAAATTTGGTCCGCACGACTAAAAGCGAAAGTAGGATTTCCAAAACGCACAGAAATCGAGATCGCGCATGAAGTGGTCTCTTCGTCGGTGCTAAATATAGCTCCATTATATTTAGCTTCTTAAAAGTTTGTTAACGATAATTTAACAATATCATTGAAAATCCCATTTATAAGAAAGAATTCGATCGGACCTTTTGTGTTCTGTTAGAGAGTTTATATATTGGAATCTATATGGACAAATATGATTTTTCAATAGTACATTCTTACTTAAGTTTAGGGCTGGGGCTTTAACTCCATAGATGGGCTGTTTCAAAAAAATGGCTGGTTTGGGTTTTCCTGTTATAAAAATGTACAACAAACAGCTACTTCCATTTTCCTACTTTGCAGAGGTGTCTCATCATGCCCTTTAAAGATTTGTAAAGTTTCATCAAAATAGCACCATCCGTTTAAAAAATATTCTAAAATAAAGGGCAAAAAATGTCAGGTGTGTGACAAAAAAGTGTGACACTTTTCAAAATCACATTTGTTCATACCATTATTTTACAAAAAGCTTGAGTAGACAAGTTTTAGTGTTGTTTTAGTTAAAGATGCATTTATTAGGCATCAAATAATGATAAAATTAAGCATATTATACTTAATGTAATCAAAATATATGCTATTAAGTCAAGGGTGGTAGATTAGAAAATACCTCAAGTTTAAGATTAATAGTACATAAGAAATGTTTTGTGTATCATTTAGTTTCATGTTTCTAGAAGCAATAATTATAATATTATCACCTCTATTGAAATTATATTTGTCAGCAGCTCCCTTCAGGGAATGTCAGCTAAATTTGTCAGGAGTGTGACATTATGCATATATTGCAATATTCTGTCAACATATCCTTTACATGAAAACAAGAGCATGTTTTTTCCTAGAAGTCTATGTCATGTTATGTTAAATTGTGACAAACAGGAATGGCCTTAGTGAAACATTTTTGAGAACACTGCACTTATGTGGTTGTCAGGAGTGTGACACACTTTTTTAACAATATGAATTATTTATCTTTATGCGATGCCACAAGTTCTAAAGCACTTAAATTTGATGCTTCAACATGTATTTTAACAGAAATACACATTTAAATAATAAGAAACAGTTATACTTGTATTTTAAGCACATAAATTAAAATTCTTTGATTTTTTTAATATAGGTCAATAAAGCTCCATAAATTTTTATTCTGCCACATATGGGTATAACTTGATTGATTTTGATCACTGTAAAGACTGTACAAACATATGGACGAACCAGTTTGGACTTTTTATGAACTTAAATTCTTTACATTTTTTTCACTTCACTTGCCATTTTTCAAATGACAATATCTCAGCAACCAGTTGACCGATTTCAAAAATCTTTCAGTTTTGTACTCAGTTTCAATAAGCAAAAAATTCAGAATAACAAGTTTGGAATTTGAACGAACTTTAATTTTTCACTATTTTTTCACTTTTCCAGCCATTTTTTTTTGAAACAGCCCAGATACACTTTTATTGCATGGGCAAACAGTGTACATACATGCCATCTGCTCAGGATCAGCACTGTTTGCTTTTTGATTGATAAGGTAATTTCTGACCAAAATGCAAACCGTGTAGATCCTGATCTGATGGCACGGATGTGCCAGCTTATCTGGATCTACACTGTTTGACATTCATAGAAAGGGTTAAACTGTGTTTCATGTTGGCAATTTCAGTGACATCTGTTACAGTGTTTAAAAAGGAGTACTTAAATTAATTAATATCTGAAATTGTCAGGTCAGCCAGCTTCAATCATGTTCAGCCCTGTCATCGTGTTCTTGCTAATTTGACTCCAGATGCTCTGGTCTCAGTAAGATCATTGACATCTCGCCCTTTTGGCTTTGCAATGCTATCATTTTCTTTTGTTTTATATGTTTTTTGTGTGCTTTTGCATGCAACATTGTTAAGCTGTTGGGTGAGTTGGAGTTATTTTACAAAGGCAACTTGTACTTGTTTTGTGATAGGAAAACCTGTTGGGGCAAGTGTGAGGTTGATGCACCCTTGAACCTGGTTTAAACCCCCAGTGGCAAATTGTTTTGCCACTGACCGCTCCAAGCTGGTAACCCCTCAGGTTCTCACTTTCGTTAATTGTTTGTGGCGTCCATTTTAAACTGGTTATTGTAATACCATGTTCTATTTTCCTCTACTTTTTGGCTGTGTGGGGAGGCTGTCTGCTGGATGTGGCAATTCCTGATAATGCATATTTCACTTTTTTTTCAAAACAAAATGGTATTGAGATTAAGTATCAATTAGGAGACAGCTGTATTAAACATTTCATCTGCTTAGTGCAAAACAGGTATAGATCTATTAAAATATGAAGGAGATAAAATGTTATTGCTCTAAGTGGTATATTTATGCAGACTTCCCAAAAGTCTACATTAAGAGATTTCCAACATTGTAAAGGCAACATTCAGAGATTTCTAACATTGTAAAGCCAACATTCAGAGATTTCTAACATTGTAAAGCCAACATTCCTAGATTTCCAACATTGTAAAACCTACATTCGGAGATTTCCAACATTGTAAAGCCTACATTCAGAGATTTCCAACATTGTAAAACCTACATTCAGAGATTTCCAACATTGTAAAGCCTACATTCAGAGATTTCCAACATTGTAAAACCTACATTAAGAGATTTCCAACATTGTAAAGCCAACATTCAGAGATTTCTAACATTGTAAAACCTACATTTAGAGATTTCAAACATTGTAAAGCCTACATTCAGAGATTTCCAACATTGTAAAGCCTACATTCAGAGATTTCTAACATTGTAAAACCTACATTTAGTGATTTCCAACATTGTAAAGCCTACATTCAGAGATTTCCAACATTGTAAAGCCTACATTCAGAGATTTCTAACATTGTAAAACCTACATTTAGAGATTTCCAACATTGTAAAGCCTTTATTCAGAGATTTCTAACATTGTAAAACCTACATTTAGAGATTTCCAACATTGTAAAGCCTACATTCAGAGATTTCTAACATTGCAAAGCCTACATTCAGAAATTTCCAACATTGTAAAGCCTACATTCCGAAATTTCCAAGAATGTTAAGCCTACATTCAGAGATTTCTAACATTGTAAAACCTACATTAAGAGATTTCTAACATTGTAAAGCCTACATTCAGAGATTTCTAACATTATAACCTACATTCAGAGATTTCTAACATTGTAAAGCCTAAATTCAGAGATTTCTAAAATTGTAAAGCCTACATTAAGAGATTTCTAACATTGTAAAACCTACATTCAGAGATTTCTAACATTGTAAAACCAACATTCAGAGATTTCTAACATTATAACCTACATTCAGAGATTTCTAACATTGTAAAACCTACATTCAGAGATTTCCACATTGTAAAGGCAACATTCAGAGATTTCTAACATTGTAAAGCCTACATTCACTGATTTCCAACATTGTAAAGCCTACATTCAGAGTTTCCAACATTGTAAAGCCTACATTCAGAGATTTCCAACATTGTAAAGCCTACATTCAGAGATTTCTAACATTGTAAAACCTACATTTAGAGATTTCCAACATTGTAAAGCCTACATTCAGAGATTTCTAACATTGTAAAACCTACATTTAGTGATTTCCAACATTGTAAAGCCTACATTCAGAGATTTCCAACATTGTAAAGCCTACATTCAGAGATTTCCAACATTGTAAAGCCTACATTCAGAGATTTCTAACATTGTAAAACCTACATTTAGAGATTTCAAACATTGTAAAGCCTACATTCAGAGATTTCCAACATTGTAAAGCCTACATTCAGAGATTTCTAACATTGTAAAACCTTATTTAGTGATTTCCAACATTGTAAAGCCTACATTCAGAGATTTCCAACATTGTAAAGCCTACATTCAGAGATTTCTAACATTGTAAAACCTACATTTAGAGATTTCCAACATTGTAAAGCCTTTATTCAGAGATTTCTAACATTGTAAAACCTACATTTAGAGATTTCCAACATTGTAAAGCCTACATTTAGTGATTTCCAACATTGTAAAGCCTACATTCAGAGATTTCCAAGATTGTAAAGCCTACATTCAGAGATTTCTAACATTGTAAATGCTCATTCAGTGATTTCCAACATTGTAAAGCCTACATTCAGAGATTTCTAACATTGTAAAGCCTACGTTCAGAGATTTCCACATGCCTACTTTCAGAGATATCTAATATTGTGAAACCTACATTCAGAGATTTCTAACATTGTAAAGTCAACATTCAGAGATTTCTTACATTGTAAAACCTACATTCTGAATTTCTAGTACTGTAAAATTGACTATAGAGATTTCTAGCCAGGTAAAGTCTACACTCAGAAACTTCTGATATAATAAGGTCTTTATTTAGAGAGCTCTAATATGGCAAAATTCCACATTAAAGACTTGTAGCAGTTGTTATGTCTGTTGCAAAAAAAATGAAACCTTTAAAGCTAACCAATTAACAAAGATAATACACACTGTCAACAAACACTGGGATAGTTCAAAAATAACCTTGAACAAAAATTAACCTTCATTTTCCATTTAGACAATATCTTTCAAGAATGATAGCTAAGGGGGGAAAACATCCATCCCAAGGGAACTGTTTTGGGGTGGAATGAATTCTGTCCTAATTTATTCCTGCATACCATGTAAATTACTGTATAATTCCTTTTAAATGCCCCTGTAGGCATTATATTTTCTGAAAAACTTATAATTTATATCAATTACTTTTATTTTAATATTAGGTTCTTAAAATGATATTGGAAAATAAAAATAAACTCATTTTTTCCCTAAACAAGAGCCAGTCGGAAACGACTGCATGCTCGAATATTCGAATAGTCAGACATATTTAAGCACATTTGAAACTGGGCTTCATTTAAACTGGGGAGTGATTCAGGAGTTTATGACATTTCACCAACACACACACATGAACAAAAGTTTCTTGATCCAAGTTAAGAAATCAATAAATTACACTTAGTTTATTCTTGTAGGATTTTTGGAGGGTTTACACAACCCAGCCCATACACCCCTGATCTCACACCCATCTACCCACTATCCCTGCCCAACTCCAACTCCCCACCCACTTAACCACTCAACACCCAATTATCCCATTTTTCTCATTTTTTTATACCTTTTGCTATGGCTGTATAAATAAATAGAATGAAAAATAAGTATGGTATGTGTTGGTGTGGTGGTGTGGTGTGTGAGGTCTGGTGGTAGGTTGTGTGGGTATTTTCTGTTATAGAATAGTATGGTATGGTGTGGTATGGTATGGTACCAAAGTATGGAATGGTGAAGTAGTGTAAGGTAGTGTAGTATGGTATAGTATGGTATAGTGTAATGTGGTGTGGTATGGTATAGTGTGGTGTTGTTGTGTGCTGTTGTATAGTACAGTACAGTGCAGTGCAAATGGTATAACAAATGGACTGAATACAAAGTGTTAACAAGAAACCAAGAGAAGCCTTATATCAGTAAACTAAGCCAATTCGATTTTATTCTAAATAACAATGATGCCCAAATCTCTAAATCTCAATTTCACTTCTCCCTCAAAAAATATTTAACATCATGGCTTGAAACTCCGGTTTGAGCTCATAAGTGGACCAAGACTTTAAAAAAGACTTAATTATAAGTATAGCTGTCTCAAAACCATCGTTTCCGAACATGTTAAGTAGTGGCTCATAACAATTAAGGGCCAGAAACATTACTTCAATTGTAATAATAAAAGGAATTGTCCGCCTCAAAACCTGTTCCCATGCATTTATTTATTTCTTACTCTTTGTACTGTCAGCATTAAAATGACATCAATGTATTTCAATCGATTCTATAAAGTAATTCAAGATTAATGCTAAATGTTCTCGAGCTTTAATCAAAATACCAATACAGGAGTGTGCTAAATCCTTTATTTCTGATCAAAAACTGAAACTCAAGACCAGTCTCAAATCTCAAGCATCTAATTGGTAGTAATGGAAACCAGTCTCCATTTTAGCCAAGCAAATGCTTGAGATTTTACACTGGCCTCCAACCTTAGTTTTGTATTATCTTTAGTCTTAACAGGTTAAGTTGCGGCTCATAATAAGCAAATCTGTGTCAGATTCATCAACCTAGTTTTGTGTCCACCTCCATACCTGTTTCAGTGCCATTACTTTTATTGTTGTTATTGTTGTTGTTGTTGCTTTTGTTTCATCTAATTACTATCAAAATTTAATAATTTCTTTGAATGGTATCCAAAGTAGTCTATTTTGTTGTTGTTGTTGTTGTTTTTGTTTCAGCTAATTACTACCAATATGATCGATTCTTAGAATGGTATCCAAAGTAATCTCTTATCAAGGCTGGAAACTGAGGGTTTGAGCTCATATGTGGAAATACTGACACTTTTGTTAACATAGTTGTTGGGCTGTACTTAATATAAACAGGGGCCTTGTCTCAAACCCTTTGTTTCCAAACAGGTAAAGTTGCGGCTCATAAGGGGATTAGAAAGTCCACTTCCTAACATGTTCCAGTGCCATTAAAATATTTATTATTTGTATTTGTCTGAAGTGAGTTGTTTTGGCTTTTGTCATATTTATAAGTAAATCATAAAAGCATCTAAATTTTAATTATTATTATGTAATTAATAATAATCTTACTGAAAAACCATAAAGAAAGTTGTGCGCTATGTATTTTATAATTTAAATAAAAACAATGTTTAATGATATTACATTGTAAACAAAAATTCAACTACATGGGTGTTCAGTTGAACACTTGGGTTGACCTTTGGTACAGTTTGTCAACCAGTTCCGGTTATGAACCAGTTCCGGTTAACTTTTATATATCCTACCCCATGTTAGAAATATTTCCGTACAACGAGCGAAAATACTCATTTAGTCGCAATAAATAGCATTTCAACTGAACATTTACGAACTTAAACCTTTGATTTATTGTTTACTTTCGGTCAAGCGCTGCATCAACAAAGACTATTGCAGACGCTCGCGTCCAAAGTTTTTAACGCGGATGATGTTAAGCGTGACATCCATCGCAAGAAACAAACTTTATTGGCCCGACAACGAAAAAAGGTGATTTGCAATAGTGTGTTATATCAATGCTCTATCATCACAAGCAAGATCGTATGCATAAATATTTTCATTCTGTTTTTGTGACGGTTTTTGAGAAGCATGCGTTTGAACCAGTTCCAGATCAGTGATTCTGAATAAGTAATTAGTGTGGGTTCCAGTTTTGAAATTCAATTTTAAAGGATAAACTGGGAACGGCTACCAAGGAAAAGAGACACTTTAAGCTAGAGGATGCAGCTGGTTTACATTTTGGTCATGTCTCAAGGTCTTTTGCACCCTACATCTAAGATATCCTAAGCAATGATGGTATAGTGTTAACGGAAGTTAATTGGTCACCAGTACCTATATACCCATGATGGCTATCCACATGAAAAGGGTATGGTGTTGTGCCACCACGTGATTATAGCATTTCTATCTCACTAAATAATTGCTGTAATGTTAATCAGATAAACGTCGTGGTGCAATACCTGAAGACTCTGGAATGGACCTTGTGATGTCATTAGTGCTTAATTGCTTTTGTTAATACTGTAATAAACAGAAATTAATTATAGCATAAGACTTGGTGTGTTATTATATATATTTATTTCACATTACTTTCAGTATTATTTTGCACCCTTAGACAGAAAACGTGTAAAAATGAATTTGGTCTGTCAAAGCTAGTTTACAGCTATCAAATTAGACAGTCTTAATTCACTCTAAGACATGTCTACGTTTTAACCGGAATAGATTGAATTAACCGGAACTGGTTTAAACTAGTCTTTAAGTAAATGTTACATATGTAAAAGTTAATAAATGCGAGGACTAAAATAAATTCAGCATCTTTTAGGTAAGATATTTTGCTTATAACCAAACAACAAACAAAGTTCTGATTAATGCTTTTAGTATATTCTTTTACAACGAATATATGAATTAACCGGAACTGGTTGACGAACTGTACTTCGTCAAAATAAAAATGCAATGCTTTTGTGTCAAAATTTAAATACAAAATGGGGGATTACTCTCAAATGTGATCTTGACCTAAAGCATTTGGCATTGTCATAACCAACATAATTAGAAAGTTTGATGAATAAATAATTAAGAAGTGGCAAAGATATAGCCAATGTTAAGTTTCCATGACATACAGATGGATAGACGGATAAAGTGATCCCTATATATTGAAATTATTTTTTGACAATCCACTACCCCTACTTCCAATAACTCTTCAGGATGGATGGGCAGACAAGGCGATCACTACACCTATAATATTATGTACCAAACCCTTTCAGACTGGGGACATAAAAATTCAAAACAGAATTAAGGTTATGACATCATTTAGTTGAATTCAAAGATAAACTGAACTTTAAGCAGTGACAGTTTAAAACTAATTTGCAAAACCATTTAGTTGTGACATAAAGTTAACCTTTTCCTACATATATATGCCTTATAGGCATGGATGACCAGTGAAGATCTAAATCAGCTGGCACATCTGTGCTGTCTGATCAGGATCTACACTGCAGTACATATGAATCTTAAGGTAAAAGGATCAAGCACGTTTTCCATTACTGTATAACTGCTATATGTCAGAATATCTTAAAATCCCATCAAACAGTTTGTACTTACAGGGTTTACAGGACATCTGCTGGCCTAGCCCATCTTCTTGAAGTAAATAGAACTTCCTCACATCAGATCATCTTGGGGATGATTACATCTTGAAGTAAGAACTACCATATATCAGCTCATCTTGGGCATGAATAACACCACATATCTGTAAAGAAAATGTCATATTTAAATCAGCAATGCAGATACAATTCATTTTAGCTGCTTAAAGCAAGACCTGCTAGACATCAGTTCAGGATGGAATTGATAACATAACATATCTGAAAGGAATTGATAACATAACATATCTGAAAAGAAAACATTTTCATAATACATTGTATTATATAATAAGAACCAAAACTAGGAAACTTGCTTTGTGGACTAGCAAGCCCTATGAAATGACATATCTGAAACAAAATGTTGTCACATATACAAGGTTGGCAAACTGCTGAGACGGAACCTCAAAAGCTTGTGTTCCTCCTAAAACATACGGATTAGACTGTTCCATTCTGATGCCACAGAAATCAGTAATTTTCCATGCCTTTGGTACTTTTTGGTAAATACTGACAAATTGTAACTCAGAAACTTCTGATATTGTAAGGTCTACATTTAGAGAGCTCTAATATATTGCAAAAGTCATCATTCAAAGACTTGTAGTTTGCTTCTTGATCTCAATCTAAAAGCAACCCATGGTAGATCCAGATCAGAATTCAATTAAAAGATGAGCAATCTGATGTGGATCTACTCAAAAGTCGTATTCATTGAATGAAGGTTTAAAACATAAAACTTTAAAATTAAATAATACTCAACAGAAGGATCTCATGCTGTAATGGTAACACACTTCATGGTCTGCACTCAATGACCTTTATAAGCAGCCATTGTGACATGCAATCTTAGGGACCCGTTTCCAAAATTATCTCTAAAATGTGAATTTTAAAAATTTTAATTAGTACTGTACTATTATTACTGAATGGGTGCACAACCGCCATTAAACCAACGAAAGTCCGGTAACTTGACTGGTTTTTGGGATGCAATGTATTCGTAACTTCTGGTCAATACAAATCTCTGACACCCCAAAAACCAGTCAATTCATTGGACTTCCTTTGTTTTAATGGCGGCTGCGCACCCTTTCAGACATATTAGTACTAGGTCAAATTTTTCAACTTTAATAAAAAATTCATTAATTATAATAACAATAATAAAAACTTTATTAAAAGAGGAAACACAGCTGGGCAAGCCCAATCTTTCCTGTGGTCCTTCATATTTACATTTACAATTTTGAACAAAATCAATTATTACACCACAAAAGAGTTGTCAAATTTATCTACAAAATAATTATTAAGTATTTTCAAATAAAACATAAGTAACTTACAATTTAAAATGAAAGAGGTAACAGCAAAGCCAACCACATGATTCAGAAAGCAAAATGTCCATGTGCACTGAACAAAGGTGTGTAGCCAACTACTAACTGCTCACTAATTAAGTATACACAAGTCTCAAAAGCATGCTTTCCATGCTTTTTTCCCACCTGAATTATTCTGTGATTGTGATTGGATATTACTCCTCAATACAATCACAGTTGGATGATTTTCTTCAAGGTAGTATTACCCATTCAAGATAATGTGACATTGACATCACTATATAAACCACATTGCAGCTAATCCTATTCAATTCTCCCATTTAATATACAAAATTAATATAGTGCACTTGTATCTATGACCATATATTGTATTTTAGTAAACATTTTCTGGCAAACAAATTAATTTATAAATGAGTCTTTATATTAAAGGTGGCTGACCATTTACCCTCTGAACCCTCTCCCTCTATTAACTTTAAGACCACCTCTGGGACTGGACAAAAGTGGTCTTAATAGTGGGGTGCTCTTATTTTTGGGGTACTGGACAAGTGGTCTTAATAGTGGGGTGCTCTTATTTTAGGGGTACAGGACAAAAGTGGTCTTAATAGAGGGGTGCTCTTATTTTTGGGGTTCAGGACAAAAGTGGTCTTAATAGTGGGGAGCTCTTATTTTTGGGGTACAGGACAAAAGTGGTCTTAATAGTGGGGTGCTCTTATTTTAGGGGTACAGGACAAGTGGTCTTAATAGAGGGGTGCTCTTATTTTTGGGGTACAGGACCAGTGGTCTTAATAGAGGGGTGCTCTTATTTTTGTGGTACAGGACAAAAGTGGTCTTAATAGTGGGGTGCTCTTATTTTAGGGGTACAGGACAAGTGGTCTTAATAGAGGGGTGCTCTTATTTTTGGGGTACAGGACAAAAGTGGTCTTAATAGTGGGGTGCTCTTATTTTAGGGGTACAGGACAAGTGGTCTTAATAGAGGGGTGCTCTTATTTTTGGGGTACAGGACAAGTGGTCTTAATAGTGGGGTGCTCTTATTTTAGGGGTACAGGACAAAAGTGGTCTTAATAGAGGGGTGCTCTTATTTTTGGGGTTCAAAACAAAAGTGGTCTTAATAGTGGGGAGCTCTTATTTTTGGGGTACAGGACAAAAGTGGTCTTCATAGTGGGGTGCTCTTATTTTTGGGGTACAGGACATGTGGTCTTAAAAGTGGGGTGCTCTTAATTTTGGGGTACAGGACAAAAGTGGTCTTAATAGAGGGGTGCTCTTATTTTTTGGGTTCTGGACAAAAGTGGTCTTCATAGTGGGGTGCTCTTATTTTTGGGGTACAGGACAAAAGTGGTCTTAATAGAGGGGTGCTCTTAATTTTGGGGTACAGGACAAAAGTGGTCTTCATAGTGGGGTGCTCTTATTTTTGGGATACAGGACAAAAGTGGTCTTAATAGTGGGGTGCTCTTATTTTTGTAGTGTAAAGCTTTTAAAATGGTTATTGAAATATCAGTCTTTTTATTTAGGTTTATTTTCAAGGTGGTCTTTATGGGGTATTTAACTCATTACTCCATGGATAAAAGTGTAACACTTTTTTTGCATTAGCAAACTGTGTAGATCCAGATCAGCTGGCACATCAGTGCCATCTGATCAGAATCTGCACTGTTGGCTTTTTTTATTTTTTAACTAAAAAGTGATCAGTGCAGATCCTGATCACATGGAATAGATGTGCCAGCTGATCTGGATCTACACCGGTTGCACACTTCATGATCAGGCTGACACCAGCTTGAAAATGGGTCAACTCCTGGCCAAAATTCTTGACGGTGAAATTTCGCTCAAAATCGCAATTTTTCCATGAATGCATACCTGTGAAATTTTCGCAAAAAATCATGAAATTTCAGAACTGCCCAAACTCACACAGAGTTGCATAGAAACACTGCATATGCACTGCTTATGACCCAAAAGTACCTAATTACACCTAAAAACTGTGAAATCTGGTCATCCCAACACCCCCACCCCATCCACTAAGCATCACTGGGAAATCATATAGAGATATCAGTGAGCTCAAAACTAGGTCATATGATACCTTTTCATGACCAGGCTGACAACAGCTTGAAAATGGGTCAACTCCTGGACAAAATTCTTGACGGTGAAATTTTGCTAAAAAACGCAATTTTTTCATGACCGCAGACCTGTCGAATTTTCACGAAAAATCATGAAATTTCAAAACTACCAAAACTCACTCAGAATTGCATAGAAACACTGCATATAAACTTCTGACCACCCAAAAGTACCTACTTACACCAGTCCTAAAAACTGGGAAATCTGGTCATCCCAACACCCCCACCCCATCCACTAAGCATGACTGAGATATCATATATGGATATCATATATGATATCAGTGAGCTCAAAACTAGGTCATATGATACCTTTTTGTGATCGGGGTGACACCAGCTTGAAAATGGGTCATCTCCCGGCCAAAATTTTTTATGGTGAAATTTTGCTCAAAATCACAATTTTTTCATGACCGCAGACCTGTCGAATTTTCGCGAAAAATCATGAAATTTCAAAACTGCCAAAACTCACTCAGAACTGCATAGAAACACTGCACATGAACTGCTGACCACCCAAAAGTACCTACTTACACCTAAAAACTGGGAAATCTGGTCATCCCAACACCCCCACCCCAACCAATATGCATGACTGGGATGTCATATAGGGATATCAGTGAGCTCAAAACTATGTCATATGATACCTTTTCGTGATTGGGGTCACACCAGCTTGAAAATAGGTCACCTCCCTGCCAAAATTTTTGATGGTGAAATTTTGCTCAAAATCGCAATTTTTTCATGACCCCTGTCGAATTTTTGCGAAAAATCATGAAATTTCAAAACTGTTAAAACTCACTCAGAATTGCATAGAAACACTGCATATGAACTGCTGACCACCCAAAAGTACCTACTTACACCTAAAAACTGGTAAATCTGGTCTTCCCAACACCCCCACCCCATCCACTAAGCATGACTGGGATATCATATAGGGATATCAGTGAGCTCAAAACTAGGTCATATGATACCGTTTCGTGATCGGGGTGACACCAGCTTGAAAATGGGTCACCTCCCGGCCAAAATTTTTGACAGTGAAATTTTGCTCAAAATCGCAATTTTTCATGACCTGTCGAATTTTCACGTAAAATCATGAAATTTCAAAACTGTTAAAACTCACTCAGAATTGCATAGAAACACTGCATATGAACTGCTGACCACCCAAAAGTACCTACTTACACCTAAAAACTGGGAAATCTGGTCATCCCAACACCCCCACCCCATCCACTAAGCATGACTTGGATATCATATAGAGATATCAGTGAGCTCAAAACTAGGTCATATGATACCTTTTCGTGATCGGGGTGACACCAGCTTGAAAATGGGTCACCTCCTGGCCAAAATTTTTGATCAGACATCTGTCGAAGTTGCGTATCTCAGACAATCCTTAGGCTACTGTAACGGTTGTGTCAAAACGTTCCAAATTCGTCTTATTAGTGTCAGTGAGTGGTTTGCTGATTATTTAGTGAGAATTTACACTTAACAGGATTGTTAACTGGATAATTGATTGTTTGTATAGGTAATTGTTATTGAAATCACAAGTATACCGTCTGCTTTATCTACAATTAGTGGACTCGTTTAAGGATTGAAGGTTTTTTATGATGTCCAAAATATGCGTGTATTCAGATAATTGTACACTTTCGGATCAAAATTATTCATTTTTTGACCAACAATTAAAGTTTTGGTACGTTTGCAAATACTTTTTTTTTTATACAATGAAGGGAAAAATGATCAGTCAAGCTGGTTCTTGCAATCTTGGAATAAAAATATAATGGCCAAGCTGCAACATTTGATATATTCAGGGACAGATCCAGATGGGGTTCAGTAGTGTTGCTCGAACACAATTTTTTGGTGGGCAGCAGTATTTAATTTTCATGGGGATTCTGAACATAAAATATAAATATCATGTAAATTCACAAAGACTGTCCCAAACAAACCCCCTTAGCATAATTAGAAAGATCCAGACTGACTCCCTGTGTAGTTTGACTGCAGAAACCATGTTGTCTGAATGAGCATTCAAACTCTGTACCTGCAGCAAGTTAATAACATCCAAGTCCATGTTAGTAAACTCAAAGAAATGTTGTAACTGATGTTAGTCTGTGCTGCGCATATAAGAATTTGTTGGACTGATCATGTAGTGTTTGTTTTATATAGTTTTATTAATTACCCTGTTTCAAAAATAAAAATAATAAAAGTATTGTTTAAATAAATGAGGATACATATATTTAATATTGCATTTTAATTTAGTTTCTAGTAAATTCCGGTTAATTAGCCGCGTTGAAAAATCCCCTAGAATGACATCAGAATCCCCTGGAATTTTAAACCAAATCCCCTGGAATGCTTTCCAGAAATATGGCAGGTATGGTTGTAGGAAGAAAATAGTAATTCCAAAAAAATATTAACATTTATTATTTTAATATCAATTTATCCAGACCTTGTTGTCAATAAAATCACAAAATATTTATTAATAAAACAACTAGTCCGGACTAAACAACGCTAGACATTCCAACAATTTGCAACTACCTCCCTTTACATTGAAAATGTAGTGTATTTTAAAACTTCATCAAGTGTTATTCGATAAGCAGTTGCCCAGGTCTTGATGTGAAGGTTATGCTCATGATCAATTTAACTTAAAAACAACTGAGATTAAATAATTCAATACCGAACATATTATTTGTAGACATTTACTTAACAATTTTGAAAAACATTCAATCTTGACAGATAAAAATCATGGTTTTAGATCAGGGTATTCTACCGAAACACAACTACTTGTTACCATAAACAATCTACTTGAATCATACGACAATAATCAACAACAAGTGGACATAGCCATACTAGACTTCTCCAAAGCATTCGATACAGTACTTCATAACAAGCCACTGCAAAAACTGGACAATTATGGTGTAAGAGGTAATATACTGAAATGGCTAACCTGCTTCTCAAAAAAATCGGAAGATGAACTTAGTCGTCGAAGGTGAACACTCCGATAGTGTACCAGTACCGGAGTAGGCCCATTGATGTTTCTATGTCACATTAACGACTTGCCGGACACAGTTAAATCCAGCGTACGCCTTTTTGCCGATGATTGCCTCTTGTACCGTCTCATCCGTTCCAGGAAAGATCACCCGATCCTACAGCAAGACTTGTAAGAACTTGAAAAATGGGCCAGAGGTGTAGAATTCCACTCGACCGCTCGCCATGGCGAGTAAATGATCTGTTAGGTTGAGTGAAGCGGCCGAAACACTCGACCGACCGGGCAAGTAAATTTTTCAGCAATGCACAAGTGTTTTCTTCGGAAAATGAAATATTTTCACTTTGTTTACAAAATACAATTCGATTTCCGGTATTTCGGTCAATTTCCGGTGTATTCTGAACGTTTCTGATGTAAAGTTAACAGCAGTGATTTATTTTTAAAATGTAAGGGCGAGTGTACTTTCTGTAAGGACGAGTCCACTTACTCATTCACTCGACCTGCAGGGCGAGTGGGTCCTAAAAAATTTCTACACCTCTGTGGGCTAATCTTTTTGAGGAATGCAGTTTAATGCCAAAGTGTTATATCTTAAGCATACGTCAGAAATCAAGCTTCTTCTACGAACTCGACAAGACTATTCTCAAACAAGTAAATACAAACCCATATCTAGGACTTACCATATCTGAAAACTTAACCTGGGAAACACATATAAACAATATTTATAAAAAGGCAAATTCTACACTCGGATTTCTTAAACGTAATCTGAAGAACTGTTACTTGGACTGTCGCAAACTAGCTTACATTACATTAGTACCTTCTACATTGGAATACGGTTCAATTATTTGGGACCCCTACCTATTTTAAGACATTAACTCCATAGAAAAGATTCAACGTCATGCAGCAAGGTTCAGTACCAGAGTTTACACTTCTGGTGCGGAAGGCAGCGTCCATAGAATGTTGGAGAAGCTCAACCTTGACACGCTACAGCAGCGCCGGAAGAACCCAAGGTTAGTCTTCCTCTTCAAGATTGTTAGGGGTATGCTGCCGGCCATAAACAGTGAAAGTTATTTGACACCAATAACAAATAAACGTAAAATCATCCCGAAAATAAAACCAAATAGTGAAAGTGTAAACATCATTGAAAAATTTTGTATAAATCATTCAAACTGCTTTAAAACAAAATCTGCCAAAACCCAGCAATACAAAAACTCTTTTTTTTATAAAATCAATCCAAGACTGGAACACACTTGAAGAAACAACTGCATGTGCCAGGACAGTCAAGGGCTTTAAGACAGCTCTCGCGGGTCGTGACCGACCAAACAGCACCTTCCAACGTACTACGCCAGCAGTGGTTTCTACCAGTTTCTACGTCGTATAGATACAGATACCGTTCAAAGCGTTTCTTATTAAATAAAAATATTTTAAGGGGAATATAAGCATAAAAAGTGGGTGCTTTTTATTTTTGTTCAGTATATATTACTTGGCTTGGTGCTTACTTTAATTGGAAACTTTTTACTTAGCTCTATTCCTCCTATGAAATTGACTTCGAATTATCTGCACAGCCACGAGAAAAATGGTGTTGTTGATTTAAGGGAGATAATCGTATCATGATAGTTAGGTTAAAAACACGAATCCGGTATCATATAAAGCTGATCAGTAATATATTCTTTCCAACTACAATGTGTTGTTGAGATGATACAGAAGTAAAAAGTCAGTTGAAAGAAATTCGGGGAAGACTTCCAAAAAGAAAGTCTACGTTCAATTTCAAGGCTGTAACTTTGTTGATACCGACATTATTAATACTCACTTCCAACCAAAAAAATGCAATGTCTTGTTGCTGTATTTAGGATTGGTTACATAAAATGCTTTATTTACACAGCACAGACTCATACAAAAAGTAAAAACCATTTGCCGGCTAAAACAATAGAGTGAATCTCAATGTTGAGAGATTTGCTAAAATATTTTCACACTATATGACTGTTATACCGCAGCAAGCTCATATAGTCATTATCAGTTGTCCGATGCAAGATTTCCAGAAAAGGGGGACAGTTTGGGACAGTCTCAATGTAATTTCCAACTTTCTGGCCGACTCATATCTTTTCACATAAATATGTCATGATAGAAGGCCTGTTATTTAACTTGTTGCAAAGTCAGCAGTGTATTTGTTATTTTCTGATTCCCCATGAAAATTAAATATTGCTCCCCAAAAACGGGAGTTCGCGCAACCCCACTGAAACCCTATGGATACCGGCCCTGCTACAGTATTGGCATAATATTCACATGATGTTTATTGAAATTAGACAACTGCTACTACATACAAAACCATGAGCAATTAAGATGTCTATTTTTACAGCATAACAACTTATTTAAAGAAGTTCTTTATCGTTAAATGGGAATCGGATTTGCTTTGAATAATTTGTAAACACATGTAAACATCTTGTTGCTTAATGATTTATTGGCACCTGGTCCAAAGATTTTAAAACTGAGAATAGAAACCAGTCTCAAATCTCAAGGATCTGATTGGCTGAAATGGAGACTTGCTGATTATTGGCGAAAAGAAGTCAGATTAGGGATGTTTTAATGATCGATTCGCCTGTGATACTCTGACATCTCCGATCACTTAAATTATGCATTAACGGTTCATAACGGCCAATAACCCAATACATTTAGGGATCAAGATGAGAAGGAATTAAACATCTGGGAATGTAGAAAGTGGACGCATTACGGATTACGGTGATTGTATAATCGGGGGGAGCGACCATTGAATTATATAGGATAATATAGGGTGGTAAATGGGCAATATCTAGGGTTTTCACCAATAACTATGTATATCTGATTTATTTTGCAATTAGCACAAAACTCAAGATATAAATCAATATCCTAATTTATCGTCTTGCCATTGTAACTGTTTGGTGTGCTGTTAGCCCAAATAATCCAATATCTATAGTTATCGACCAATAACTATGGATATCAGTCCGATAACCATAGTTATTGATGATAACTAGGGTTACCGGCCAGTAACCATAGTGAAAACCCAAGTTCTCAGTCAATAATCATAGTTTTCGCCCATTATGTTTTGCACAATAATTCCGATATTTATAGTTATTGGTGAAAACCCTAGATATTGCCCGTTAACCACGGTTAATGCTGAGAACTATGGTTTTCGTCAGTAACTATAGTTTTTGGTCTATTATTGACAATAACTATGGTTATTGCCCAATATTCACCAATAACCATAGATACTGGGCATTAACCCTAGTTATTGTCAAATACTATGGTTATCGGGTCGATATTTATAATTATTGGTCGATAACCATGGATATCAGAATAATTGTGCAATCTGCTTGCCATAGTGTAAATGTTCTTTTTGTGTAAAAAAATTTGTATGAAAATAAGCAATTTTCTTTCATAAGCCTGTTAGACTGAAAGGTGGCACACCAAAGATTAACATGTGTGAACAATGAGGAACGCATTTTACTGGGGAAAAATCATTTGCACATTGTAGATTCAGATCAGCTTCCAAATTCATGCCACCTGATAGGGCTTTAACCCTTTCCTCCATAGACACACCATTATTGCATGGGCAAACAGTTTAGATCCAGATCAGCCAGCACATCTGTGCACACTGGTGGCACATGCGTAAAAATGGGTATATATCAAGGTAAGGGTTAATTAGGGGATTTTTAACCAAGAAGCAACCAGTGTGTATCCAGATCAGATAAGAGTATGTGCCAGCTGATCTGGATCTACACCGATTGCACGAGGTAAACCCCATATAATTTGCTTAAAGGGTTAAAATATTTTAGGCCTATAATATTGAAAGAAACACAATACATATAACAGTTGCATATGTTTTATTGGCTTTAACATAACACAAACTTATAAGCACTTATGTCAATATTACCATCAGAAAATTATAAAATCTGCTCATATAACAGATCAATTCTAGTAAAATATACAGGTTAATTGTTTTTACCAGTGTAAGATAGAAATATATTTCACCAAGTGAGCTCCGGAATTCGTATTTTCACGAGTGGCCAAGCCACGAGTGAAAATACATAATTCCGGAGTTCACAAATGAAATATATTTCTATCTCTTACTGGTAAAAACAAATTTTCTTTTTCATTTTATGTCTTAAGTGCACAATTTCTGAGATTTTGACAGAAAAATTGCATGAAATGGCGCCAAAAACATTTGTTTATGACCTGACATCACGTCAGGACATCATTTACCCAAATACAAGCCTGTTTTCTAAATGTTCTCATTCCGAATGTTATGTGCGTTTAGGTGCCAACATGAAAAAAGCAGTGAAAATAAGAATGATATTCCATTGTTTAAAAACAGTGAAATACCACTTTTATTTCACCGGGAAAATTCTATAATTCACTAGAAAGCATAAAATAAAATGTACGATTTATGAAAGTATTCACCAACAATGATCAACATACAGGAAAATACATTTCTATCACTTAATAGTTAGACCTTATTTATCAAAAAAGTTTTATTTTATCAATAAATCAATAAATAATAATTAATAAAATCAGCCACACAGCAGATAAGACTATTGAGGGTCAGATTTTCCCATCTTAGTTCAGAAAAATACTGAACCTTCCTAAATCCTAACCGACAGAATGTTTAAATTTTATTTAACCCTTTCCTCCATATATATGCCTGTATGTGACTGGCAAATAATGTAGATCTAGATCAGACATTTGTGCCATCTGATCAGGATATGCACTGTTTGCTTTTTGATATATAAGGGTATTTCTGACCAAAAAACAATCATTGCAGATCCTGATCAAAACTCACAGATGTGCCAGCTGATCTGGATCTACACTGGTCCCACATGCGATAAATGTGTACTGTAAAACACTTGATTTTCATGAGGTTGAAATTTTGTGATTTTTGTCAAAAATAAGCCATTTTCTTTATTCGTGTATTTTTGAATTTTCGACTTGCTTTTCGGATGCACTTATTTTCGGATATATAGAAAATTTTCATGTTATTGCAAGGTACGAGATTCGCGAATATTTGAGAAACTAAAATTAACGCATAAAAAACCAGTTTTACAGTATGTTGGAGTAAAGGGTTAAATGACAGATTTCATCAAAATTTGAGATTACTGTAATGTCTTATTATGCATTAACAAAAATATACTGTGGCAATAAAAAAACTAGAACCATCACAAACCAGTTGGGAAATGTCCAAGAGCTCCAGGATAGAAAAACAAGACCCTAGAGGCTCATGGGCTCAGGGTTCCATGCAAGAGACCTAAGGGTCTCACGGTCACATCCAAGATTTCCAGAAAGGGGGTTTTGTTTTGGGAATTATTTTATATCTGACCAAGAAGTGAACAGTGTTGGTCCTGATCAGATGGCAAAGATGTGTCAGATGATCTGGATCTACACTGTTTGCGAGTCCAAAAAAAACCATATACTGTGTAAAGGGTTAATTAAATTTACCAAATGATAATTAAAGATAGTTGGAAGTTAGATCATCATTATGGAAAATAAAATGCAAAACTTGCTTGTTAGATTAAGTATTGGATTATTTTCATAAAATTTGGTCATTAACCCTTTCCTGCATAAATACACTGCAAAAATACGAACAGTGTAGATCCAGATCAGCGGACACATCAATTCCGTTTGTTCAGGACTGAATTGTTTGCTTTTTAATTTATTTAAGTTATTTCTAACTAAGATGTAAACAGTGTATATCCTGATAAGAAGTCAAGAATGTGCCAGCTGATCTAGATCTACACTTGTCACACATGCAATAAAATGCATTTATGTGGAAGAAAAAGTTAACAATAATTATCATTTTAAAAACATTTGAACAGCAACTCGTTGTAATAAAAAGTGCATGCTTTCCTATGTCACATGACAAAACACTCTGCACAGTCCAATGGTTAGGCTCGGCTTTTGTTGTAGCCAAACCCTGGGCCTAATGTTACTAATCTAATAGTACTAATACTAGATCTAATAGTATTAATTTCTTTTTGAACATCTGAAGTTAGACTCATTTTTGCTGTTTGCACAAGTTTGCATGATGTGACATCATCAATGAGGTCATCATGTACATGAACAGGGTGGTCTTATTCTCAAGTTTCAAACATTCAAAAATCTAACTTACTTTAACGAGTCATATGAGGTTCGCTGCACAATAATTATGTTTTTATGAATTTTCCATCAATTAAAACTGGCCTAAACTGCCTATAAATGTACCCAGCCATTTGAAGCCATTACGAAGCCCAACAATATAAATGAAATTACATAGGAAGACAACTTGTTCCTATCTTTTTTACATGTATGATATAATGTTAAAGGTCTGTGAAAGTGAATGCAATTAAAACTTATTACACACCCTGTACCCAAGAAAATTAATTAACATTATTATAAGACCTGTCATGGAGCCAAAAGCAAAACTAGTAAACTCTTTACTCCATATATACACATTTTATTGCATTCGCTAACAGTGTAGATCCAGATCAGCAAGCACATCCATGCCATCTGATAAGGATCTACATTGTTCAACTCCAAAAGCCAGCAGTGCAGATCCTGATCAGACATCACACAGCTGATCTGGATCTAGTGTTCACACATGGGATAACAGCCATATCCCATGAAGTAAAGGATTAATATTATTATCCGTATTTTATCAACTTATTGCTAGCATTACCGTTATTGTCTGAATATAAGCCGCACTTTTTTTCCAGAATTTGGCAGTAAAAAGTTGGGGGTGCGGCTAATACACAGGTTTGGCTGCTTATAAATACATTATAAGCAATTTTGATCTGTTCCATCAGGTTTGTGGCGGTGCGGCTTATACATAAGTGCGGCTTATATTCGAACAATGACGGTATTATTATTTTCAAAACACCTTAATCTCTTCATAATCACCAACATATTTTGTTATATTGATATTATTTATAAAAAGAAATGAGAAGTCAATTTTGTCACTTAGTGCAATAATGGTATAAGAGCCATTGAAATATGACGGAGATATACCGTTATTGCACTAAGGTGAAGTCATGATCCATCGTCTTAAAATGAAATGCCAGTCTACAGTCTCCAAATGCTGATTGGTTAAAACTGAAATTAGTCTCCTAACTGACCAATGACTGACATGCTTAAGAACTTGGAATGGTTTCCAAGCTCATTTTCGATATCTTGGCTCACTAAGGTAAGTTCAATGACCTCCGGCATGACAAGGGATTAACCCTTCCCTCCATTTACCTTTTATCACATGAGCAAACAGTGTAGATCCAGATCATCCAGCACATCTGTGCCATTTGATCAGGATCTGCACTGTTCGCTTTTTGGTCGGAAATAACCTTATAAATCAAAAAGCAAACAGAGCAGATCCTGATTAGATGGCAACGATATGCCAGCTGATCTGGATCTAGACTGTTTACCCATGCCATATAGGGGTACATATTGAGGAAAGGGATAATGTTCACATTTAGAAATAAGATAAGTGCATATATACAAACTTATGAGAAGTTATGAGAAATATACAATAGGAGATATGTTTGAAACATACAAGTAATAAATATATTTTGTTGAACATTGCACAAAATTGAAATAATTTTTATATACATGTCCACATGTATCAATTTATTTATAATATTTACTTTATACAGGAATATTGCTTTGTATAAGTAACATATAACAGTATACTTTATACAGGTATATTTCTTTGTACAAAATATAACGAATACAAAAATAGCAACATATATTCTCCATCAAGAAATTGTTCACAACAGTTTTGAGTTAATCAAAGGTTGAATGCAAAACAAGTCTTACTGCCTTCTTTTTCATATACAGTAACAACTTGTTTTGCACTCGGCCCACATACCAGATACACATTTTCTCCATATATACACCTTTATGGCCTGGGCAAACAGCGTAGATCAAGATCAGCCAGCATATCCATCGCTTTTTGATCTGTGACATTAGGGAACATTGCAGATTCTGAGCAGAGAGCTTGCTGATCTAGCTCTATTTCTGACCAAGAAGCCAATGGTGTAGATCCTGATCACATGGCACCATTGAGTTTGCTAATCTGGATCTACACTGATCACACATGCGATAAAACCTGTATTTACATATAAAGAAAATTGTTTAGTAGGATCTACAGATGAAGTCTTAGAAAACTGGCCTTAGGCAAAGCAAATATTTTCCTAAAAATTTGTATAACATGCATTCATAAAACAAGACTGCCGCAATACCACAAAACCAGATTTTCTTCTTAAAATTTTAGTGATCAAGGAGCATTACTATGACAAAATAAAGTCAAGAGATATGAACCATTGCCTGATATTTTTTACTGGGATGTCAGACAACTATAAGTTTCAAAGCTCTACCTTAAATGTTTACTGAGAAATAGTGTAGATCCAGATCAGCCAGCACATTCATGCCATCGCGATCAGCACAATTCTCTTATAGAGTCATGATGGGTTTTTTTACCAAGCAACAAACAGTGCAGATCCTGATCAGATGACAAAAACATTCTGATCTGGATCTGTACTGTCTACACATGCAATAAAGGTAATGGTTAACATAACATACAACTCTTAAAATTAAAGCAGGTAAAAAATGACACCAAAGTAAAACAGATATGAAAGTTGTTTTGCATTTAAGAACTCATATTTTATGCACAAATGATGTTTGGCACAGACATATGAAACATGTTAAGAAAACACAAAAGTATAAACTAGGTGTTCAGTTGAACACCTGTGTTGCCCTCTGGGTTATATAGCCAATGTTAAGTGTTTGTGACAAAATCCAAGTACAAAAAGGGGCATAGGTCTTTTGAATGTGACCCTGAGCTAAAGAATTTGGCATTATCAAAATCATAAGCACTAAATTTTGAAAGTTTAATTAAGAAATATCCAAAATGGCAAAGTTAAAGCCAAATGTAAGATTTTATGATGGAAAAAGAGTTTCCTAAGTGTTTCATTTCATTTTATGCTTTTCAGTGAATTACAGAATTTTCTCGGTGAAATAAAAGTGGTATTTCACTGTTTTCGAACAGAGGAATATCATTTCTATTTTCACTTTTTTTCATGTTGGTACCTAAACGCACATTACATACCAAATGAGAACGTTAAGGAAACGGGCTCAAATTTGTCATGATGTCACATCATAAATAAGTGGTTTTGGTGCCATTTCTTTAAATCATAAAATAAAAAGAAAATTTGTTTTTACCAGTGAAGGATAGAAATATATTTCACTCGTGAACTCCAGAATTATGTATTTTCACTCGTGGTTTGCCACTCATGAAAATACCAATTCCGGAGCTCACTCGGTGAAAAATATTTCTATCTTACACTGGCACAAATATCCTCTATTTATTCAAAGGGCAACACAAAAACTCCCAGAAAATTATATGAAGCCTCTCAGATGCTTTGTCTAAATTTCTTGAGACAAGCAACACACTTGTTTATATAGGTTCTCTTAAAATCTTATGAACAAATAAAAACCCTTAACCCCATGGGATAAAGCTGTTGTCCCATGAGCCAACAGTATAGATCCAGATCAACCAACACATGTGACATCTGGTCAGGATCTAAAATGTTTTGTTTTTTTTAAATCATTTGTTTATTCCTGACAAAGAAACTCCCAGTGTAGATCCAGATCAGATAGCACTGATGTGCTGGCTAACCTGGATCTACACTGTTATACACACCATAAAACCGATTTGTATAAAGGGTTAAAATCTTATCAATAAATAAAATCATATCATCATGTATTTATATATCGTCTCCGAATTAAAATCCCAATATCACAATATTTACAATACTGAAGTATTTTTGGAATGTAAATACTTTTATTTTGTTCCCTTGAATAAACTATAACAGCAGATACTGTTTAAATGATTTATCACATACAAACATGAATTGGCCAATAACAGAAGTTTATATTTTTATCATTACATATATTTTTATAAAAGGTCATTATCCTTTAGCAAAATTAAAGTCACAGATCACTTTTTCCTAACTTTCTTTATTGCTACACAACACTAATTTCCTTGAAATCCCAAGAACTTAAATGTCTTTTAATTCTAATTTTAGCGCATATGTAACCAGTGTTGATCCAGATGTGCCAGATGATCTGGATCTACACGTTTTCCCATGTCATAAAGGCATATATATGGAGGAAAGGGTTAATTCTTAAGGACTAAAAGTTTCCACCACTTCTGTATTTTTACGTCAATCTAATTTCATTAAATTCAATGTACTTCACCGACATTCACACATTCCGATGAACTCAATGGACTTCTAAGCACTATTAAAGGCAGGGTAGCACCTGTTTATTCTCAATACTTCTAAATAACAGAGCTTTCAGCACCTTCCAAATGTCCTGCACTTTTCTGGAACAACACTCGTTTCTTTTCATTGCACTATCCCTGAATATGAACCCTGCAAACAAAAATTATGATAAACAGAGTGAACAAGCACTTTTAATATCACAAAAATGGCTGCAATAATAACCAGTCATTGAAGATATCTATATGAATAGTTTTTTGAAATGGTGGGAATTTATGTAGATGTTTAGACATAAATCAGTCTTCTGTAAAAGAAGTATAACTCTGTATAACTCATTACTCCTTATATACAGGTTTCATCGCATGTGAAAGCAGAGTAGATCCAGATCAGCCAGAATATCTTTGCTGTCTGATCTGACTGCTGGTTGCCATTTAGTCAGAAATAACATAATGAATCTAAAAGTGAACAGTGTAGATCCTGATCAAATTTCACAAATACGATGGTTTATCTGGATCTAAACTGTTCACCATGGGACTATTACCATATTCCACAGAGAAGTAGGTTAAATTAAACCACAATTAATAAATAACACAAGGATCTTGAGAGAAATACAAAATTAAATTCTTTTTCTGAAATAAAAGAAATGCCTGGACACTTACTAATTCATTCACAATGTACTAGGAATATCAACTTCGACTCTGAAACAAAAGACATTTAAAATCATATTTTATTTGCAAAATAGGAAATAAAATGATAAAAAAAACTAAAGCACTTAACGCTTTACTAAAATATCAATTAAAAAAAAACAACAACAAAAAAACCTTTACTCCATGGGTTGTTATCCATGGGCAAACAGTAAAAAATCTATGCCGTATGACCAGAATCTACTCTAATTGCATTTTGATTATTTTTAACCCTTTCCTTGATATATACGCATTTTTATGCATGCGCGACCAGTGTAGATCCAGATCAGCCGGCACATCCGTGCCATCTGATCAGGATCTGCACTGGTTGCATTTTGGTCAGAAATAACCTAATGAATCAAAAAGCGAACAGTTTAGATCCTGATCAGATCGGACAACATAATAGAGAATTTGATTAATTTGTATGTAAAATTTACTTTAGATAACTGAAAACCACGAATTTTAAAACCCATGAAAATGCAGTTTTATTGAAAACCACAAAATTTTATGCCAACAAAAATCCATGCATTCACAGTAATTCTAACCTGAGCCATTGTAAGTCCAGCCAACCAATGATACAGCTCCTGTTCAGAGGAACAACACACAGCTCTACCAAACATATCTCTGTAATAAATACAAGTAATGTTATATTTGTAGAATGTTACGAGAGAAAAGCCTTTATCTTTTACTCCATATACATGCCTTTGTGGCATTGAAGAATAGTGTAGATCCAGATCATCTGGCACATCCTCACTGTCAGGATCTGCACTCTTCACCTCTCGCCCTGGTTATTTCTTTGCTGTCTGATCGAGATCAGCACTTTATCTACATGCGATAAAATGCATATTTAAGAAATGAATTGATATTTGATGGGTTTTTTTTGGGTATGGAAAACAGACGGGTTGTTTAAAGTGCGTGAAGCTTAAAGGGCTTCATGCGTACTTTAAACAACCCAACTGTTTCCATACCCAAATGAAAACCATAAAATATTTATTCAATCCTTATATTTACATTCATAAATACTCTCATTAATACAGAAATTATGAAATGAATTTGTGATATTACGACTTTTTCAAAAGGCTGTTGAAACAGCAACGTGGACAACCCAGTAAATGATGGCACACTTTTTAGCAGCAACTCGTGGCAAAACGCTGCCTGCTAAGCCACACCTTTTAAAATAATACGTCAAAATGTTTACCAACAGAAATTATGATCCCATTGACGAATAAGACTTTATGGTAGAGGACGAAGTTAAGTGTATATATATATGGAATAAATGTTAACCTTTTTATTCCATATATACAGGTTTTATTGTGGGTATGTTGAAAGTTTTCAATTTATACCAAACAGTCTTCAAACTTATTAAGGACATTAAAATCACTAAATTATTAATGGACTCAAATGTGTAATGATACAATATTTTAGGAAGAATTAACAAAAAAGTAATACTTACCCAACTTTATCTCCTTTTGCCAAAAATGTAAATGAAAACCTGCAAAAGGTAATAAAATAGATAATTTCCATTTTGGAGTAAAGAACGTCAGCACTGAACCCAAATTTCTATTTCTATAATCTTTATATTATTTCTCGAGTGTCATTTTGAACAGTGGTTTGGGGATAGAGCATCAGACTCCAGACATTGGATTCCAGATCCATAGACTGCGTGTTTGAATCCCAGCAAGGATTCAACCCAAGAAGCAGTCATTAAGCATGATAAAAAGAAATTTGATAAATAGGAATATCTTGGTATACAAACGATGTAAAATAAATAAAACCTGTCAGTTTTGGTTCTTGTACTCTAATGCACTGCAAACTAGAAACTGGCAAAAATAAATGACACTAGCCCACATGTTAAAACATAAATAAATCTGAGGATGTTAAAGGCTCTACTTATAATAAAAAAGTGTTAATGAAGTCTAAAATTCAAAGGTGGCTTTCGAAGATGGGTGGGCTTTATTCACAGGTAAATGTTTTAAATCAGTCATTCTGGCAAATAAAATGTGATCTTTATTTACAGGTGTTTTTTTTTTTACAGATGGTATTTAGCACATGTTAAACTGTATATATAAAGCCTTACTTGGTTGGTGGAGATCGTTTAGGATCACATCCCAGGTAAATACTGAGATCTTCAATATTCCATTTTCCTGTGGCATTACTCACATTCTACAACAGAGAGATATCTCAATAAACTTCATAAAAATATTTATCACCTTTGACCTTTGTAGATCCAGATCAGTCTGGACATCTATGCAGTCTGATCAGGATCTACACTTGTGGTTTTAAGATTAACCCTTTCCTCCATATATACAGTAAAACCAATCATTACGACCACCCAGAAATTATGACCACCTCGCTAATAAGATCACTATTCCAATGTCCCATTTTACAGTTTTGCACAATTTTCTACCCCTATACAAAGACTACCCCACTATTAAGACCACTTTTCCCAGTCCCAATGGTGATCTTAATAGCAGGGTTTTACTGTATGCCTTTATGGTGTGGGCGACCAGAGTAGATCCAGATCAACTGACACATCCGTGCAATCCAATTGGTAATATCTAACCAAACCAGGAACAGTGCAGATCCTGACCAGATGGCACAGATATACCATCATTGTTCGAATATAAGCCGCACTCATGTATAAGCCGCACCCCCTTAACCTGATGGAACAGATGAAAATGGCTTAATGCAATGTATAAGCAGCCAAACCTGTGTATTAGCCGCACCCCCAACTTTTTACTGCCAAATTCTGGAAAAAAAGTGCGGCTTATATTCAGACAATGGCGGTAATTGGCTGATGTGGTTCTTAATTGTTCGCACTTGCCATAAAATGTGTATATATTGAGGAAAGGGTTAATTACTTTGAATCCATTCTATCTGTGCGGTACTAAGTGGATTTTGCCAGAAGATAAATCCACAAAATTAAAACCATCACAAAATATAAAATTGCATGTTATCATATTACAGAAAAAAGAAAACTGCTCAATTTCTTAATGAGTCATTGTCTATTACAAAAATTTAGAAGGTTTCTGGTTAACCCTTTATTCCATTAATATGGGCTTAAACACTTGTGAAAACAGTTTAGATCCAGATCAGCCAACATAACAGTGCAAGATGATCTGGATCTACACTGTTAACATTTTGATTTGTTACATTACTTCTGACCAAGACCAAGAAGCATAACAGAGTAGATCCTGATCAGACACCATGAATGTGCCAGCTGATCTGGATCTAAACTGTTTGCACATACAAGAAAACCTGTATATATGAAGTATTTGTTTGTTTTGTTTGTTTGGGGTTTAACGCCTGGTTTCAACACCTTTCTGGTTATATCCCGGCGGTCAGTCCACCTAACCGGTGTTCCTGGGTCTCTAACCAGTACTAACCAATTTCTCCGCAAGCAACTGACTGCTTCCTCACTTGAATCAGAGGTGAGGGACAAATGACTCTCAGACGCAATGTCCGAGTTCAATTGTCACGGAGAAATTTTTCCCGCCTCGGCTGGGGATCGAACTCACGACCCCGTATATATTGAGGAAAGGGTTAATTACTTTGAATCCATTCTATCTGTGGGGTACTAAGTGGATTTTGCCAGAAGATCAATCCACAAAATTAAAACCATCACAAAATATAAAATTGCATGTTATCATATTACAGAAAAAAGAAAACTGCTCAATTGCTGAAGAAGTCATTGTCTATTACAAAAATATAGAAGGTTTCTGGTTAACCCTTTATTCCATCAATATGGGCTTAAACACTTGTGAAAAAAGTTTAGATCTAGATCAGCCAACATAACTGTGCAAGATGATCTGGATCTACACTGTTAACATTTTGATTTGTTACATTACTTCTGACCAAGACCAAGAAGCATAACAGAGTAGATCCTGATCAGACACCATGAATGTGCCAGCTGATCTGGATCTAAACTGTTTGCACATACAAGAAAACCTGTATATATGAAGTATTTGTTTGTTTTGTTTGTTTGGGGTTTAACGCCTGGTTTCAACACCTTTCTGGTTATATCCCGGCGGTCAGTCCACCTAACCGGTGTTCCTGGGTCTCTAACCAGTACTAACCAATTTCTCCGCAAGCGACTGACTGCTTCCTCACTTGAATCAGAGGTGAGGGACAAATGACTCTCAGACGCAATGTCCGAGTTCAATTGTCACGGAGAAATTTTTCCCGCCTCGGCTGGGGATCGAACTCACGACCCCTGGATTGACAGTCCGATGCTCTATCCACTGAGCTAGCCGGGCGGGCTTGTATATATGAAGTAAAGGGTTAAGATTACATTACACATCCGTGCCATCTGATCAGGATCTGCACTGGTCGCATTTTGGTCAGAAATAACCTAATGAATCAAAAAGCGAACAGTTTAGATCCTGATCAGACGGCACGGATGTGCCGGCTGATCTGGATCTAAACTGTTCGCCCTAGCAATAAAGGTGTTTCTGTACGGGAATGGGTTAAGTTAAAAGCTACATTAAAGTTCAAACGAAACCTTTCTGGTTAACATTTTGAAACAAGTTACCTTTAAGTCTTTATAACAAGACAATCTGGCCTGAGTGAATTCAAATGCCATCTTGGTGAATTTCTTCTTATCACAGTACTTCATTTCTGCAAACAGGGGCTTCCTCGGATCATACTGAAATATATATATTTATATAATTTTTTATATTAAATTTGGGCCTATGGTCTTAAAAAAATTTATGGCAGAAAACTTCTCACATTTTGTTCTCTGTTTTACATAAAGACAGTTTAAGAGGAAAACAAGAGATGTTGGTTAATTTCACCACATTATTGTTGGTTTGAAATCAAAACATGTCATTGAAGTACTATTATTTACAAATACATGAGTTTAGTTTTTTGTTTTTACAATACTTCGAAATTAAATGCTGGTGTTTTGAAACTTTCTTAAGCTTATGACCACTTACTGCATGTTCTATCTGCTCTTTTAATTCATTTGACTTGAGACACAGGGCAGCTTCCTTGGCATAATCAGACCAGTTCTGCCAGGCTATTACAATAGGCCAAATCTTCATATCTGGGTGGAGAGGGCGCTCTGAAATACAAAAATGTACATGAGTTTTAGCGCTAGTCAATGGCTTAACCCTTTCCTGTTTAGATACGCATATTTACGCATGTGCGACCAGTGTAGATCCAGATCAGCCGGCACATCCGTGCCGTCTGATCAGGATCTGCACTGGTCGCATTTTGGTTATAAATAAGATAATGAATCAAAAAGCGAACAGTTTAGATCCTGATCAGACGGCACGGATGTGCCGGCTGATCTGGATCTAAACTGTTCGCCCTAGCAATAAAGGTGTGTCTATACAGGAAAGGGTTAATATAACTATGCAAAGTAAACTATTTTACTATTTATTAAACTTCTACCGGTATAAATAATTGTTTTTGTTAAATTTTTATTGTAGGAAAAATCTGGGGTGATGCTAATGGTCACTCTAAACTCTACTCCTTGGATAAAATTTATTATTACACCTCACGTGATAAGTTTACTATATAGTGTAATGTGACGTCACAGGGAGATAATCGCTACTGTCACATATGTGACAGCATCATGTCACCCTCGCGTGGATCTAAAAATAAATATCTTGGAAATCCGATTACAAATTAACTTCTACGCATGCGTAATTGACCAAGGGAGATAAACGCATTTTGATCATTATTTGTAGCCGCTTATTGAGCATTATTGATTTTGGACTTCCGGCGCTTGATTTTGTTCCCAAACGAAATTTGGTCATAGTCAAGATCTCTAAAAAAACAAATGTTCGGTGTAATAAAATAAATATCACATCCCATTGGGGGAAACAGTACGAAATGTTAACCCTTGAGAAGGTAATGTCAACCTCGGCTAACGCCTCGGTTGACATTACTTCTCTCGGGTTAACATTTCGTACTGTTTCCCCCAATGGGATGTGATATTTATATAATGTTCTATCATATGTCAGAACAGTGTAGATCCAGATCAGAATCTATGTTCACTTTTGATTAAAAAAATCTGATTCAAAAACAGTGGTCAGCCACCATCTGAAAAAGATCTTCACTGTTGTTCTATATAGGGTGAAATGGCTTAAACAGAACACAGTGATTGATCAAGCAACATTAGGCAAAAACCACTGCCACCACAAAACTATCGTAAATTATAAAATATAATTGTTGTGCTTTCAAAAATAACACGAGGTAAAACAGAGTATGTTAATACTGTGGTATAATTAAAATTTAGCAACAGTTAAATTTCCATGTATTTTGCACTACAGAAAGAGGGCAAAATCAAATCTGAGCAAAAGTCATCTATGTCAAAGCTCTTTTGTGAGAATATTACAACTGCTTGATTTATGCCAGTGCAAAACTGTAATTGCAGCATATGTGCGAAAATTTGTCCCTGCAAAATTGAATGATACCACAGTAAAAGAAATATTCTCTCAAATAAAATAGACATGTGTAACAAAATCTTTAATTATTTATGGAAAAATAATGGATAACTGTTACTTACATGTACGTCATTTCCAAATATAGTAACAACTAAAATGTTAAAAATAATGATCAAAAACATTTTTTCCATGGCGTGCACCATATATGAACAAATAGGTACTGTTCTTTTTCCATTCACTTTAGGTTGGTCCTAGGGTGTGGAGATAAAAAATAAAAGTTTACCTAGCTGAGATGTGACGACTTCATGTAAGACCCAGGTGCTGGAATTCAGCTTCATCTTCGTGGTGAATTCATACACAATATCGGCTACAGTTGTCTTCTGTTTTATCTATTGTATTGAAAACAATATCGCTGTTTGTATTTATTGTACATGTACATCTCTACTAGTGAAAATTACTGGAGGAATATAAAGAATCCAGCAATGCAAAAGCTGATATGTGTCTACACTTGTTGTAAATGTGACTTAGATCTACTATGATATCACAATTTGTCATCTTCGTGCAAAAAATGTTATAAGAACCATTGAAATATTAAAATATATTATTAAAATTGATGAATTCTTTAGGTTAAATAAAATTTAATCCCTACCTTCCATTAACTAGAAATCCAAGCCCTACCTACTTGACAATTAATCTAGTGTGCTACCTTCCAGCCCAGAAGGCTGTGCACATAGTATTTTCAAACAGCCTAATCCCCCAAACACTGTTGAAGGAAAGAAGGAAAACCAATGGAAAGTGTCTTTGGCTAAGCACAGGACCCTAAAATTTGCAGCCCTCAATTTTACCTTAAATGATTCGGCTTTTCCTGTGCGATCCAAATAGTACACATGTATCATGAGTTCATCTGGCTGTAACAATTTCTGTAAATAAACAATACTTGGCCATGATAAAAAGCTGCTTATTTACAGCTCAGGGAGGAATACTTCAATGTCTCCAGGGATCGGCTTAGGCTGTGAGAACAAGGAGAAGTTTTTCCGATTTTAGGGAGAAGTTTTTGAAGTTTTCAGTTTTTCTATAAGAAACATTTAGGGAAAAACTTCTCCTTTGGCTCAGTAGAGGGAGAAGTTTAGGAAATTTGGGAGACTATTTCTCCCAAGTCTCCCTCTAAGCCATTCCCTGGTCTCAGATATGGGTGCTATGAATAGAACTACTCCGTAATACCTATAAATGACTGAATAGAGGCGAAGTTTGCCAAAATTTTGGATCGGTTGTAAGTGAATTTTACTGTGTTAGTAATGCTATAACAACTTCAGCTTTAAATATATTCACTCTTACGTTGATTGTGTAAGTAAAATACATCACATTTACTATATCTACATGTCTTCTACAGTTTAAATTATAATTTTGATATTTAAAAACACGTACCCGGTAATATTTTTTTCCTTTACGTGACCAGGTCCCTTTAAGAACATGCTAATATTCTGATACATTTGTCATGAAAAGTATTTTTATTTTATACATATGAATATTTTTAGTAGCAAACATGTTTACACCAAATGTACGTTTGAACATGTTCAGCCATCATATCCATGCCATCTGACTGATCTGAATCAACACTGTTCTCATTTTCGTCAATAAATTAAATCTAATAAATCAAAAAGAGAACAGTTCAGATCCTGATCAGATGGCATGGATGAACTGACTTATCTGGATCAACACTGTTCTATCATGGGATAACAGCCATATCTGATGAAGTAAAATGTTTAACCCTTTCCTCCATAGACACACCTTTATTGCTAGGGCAAACAGTTTAGATGCAGATCAGCCAGCACATCTGTGCCGTCTGATCATGATCTAAACTGTTCGCTTTTTTATTCATTAGGTTATTTCTGACTAAAATGCGACCAGTGCAGATCCTGATCAGATGGCACAGATGTGCCGGCTGATCTGGATCTACACTGGTTGCACATGCATAAAAATGCCTTTAAATGGAGTAAAGTGTTAAGAGAATTGACAATACCTGATTGTTGACAAGGTTAATTATTTTCTGCTGAGCTTTCCAGATCTCATCATCTCTTGGAGTATGCTCATTCTGAAATACAATTTTTAACATTAATTTTTCTGTCCCTGTCTTAGAATATAGGTGGCTTGGGAAGGAGAGGGTCATGTGCTTATGTGAATGAAGCATGTACTCATTTGCATGTGTTTCTATTTTTTTTTGGGAGGGGGGGGGGGAGGAAAGGGGGTGTAGGAGCATGTACTCATGTGCATGTGTTTCTTTGGGGAGGGGGATGTTTTCATGTGCATGTGTTTCTTTGGGGAGGGGGATGTGTTCATGTGCATGTGTTTCTTTTTGGGGAGGGGCATGTGCTCATGTGCATGGGGTTCTTTTGGGAAGGACATGTGCCCATGTGCATGTTTGTCTGTGGGTGGTGAGGGGTATGTACTCATTAGATGTGTTTCTTTTGGGTAACATTTGCTCACATGCAGGTGATTCTTTAGGGAGAGGGGGCATGTGCTTGTGTGCATGTGTTTCTTTTGGTTATCATTTGCTGAATTATGTGCAGGTGTTTCTTTATAGGGAGGGGCATGTGCTCATATGCATGTGTTTCTTTAATGACAATGGATTGTCTGTGTTAAAAAAAACAAATTATTGTTTACAATAGTTTTAAAAAATCTTTTCTTTTGCATATGTGTAAAAAATTGTTTATTTTCATAATGGTAGATGTGTATGTACACTTATGAATCTCACACACAAACAAATTGGATGATTCTCTAAAGACAACAATATTTTACCTCTTTAATGTCAAAGAGCCATACATGGTATAATACTATGTCAGAGATGACTTTCATTTCTCGATGCATATCACTGCCAGCCGTACTCTGAGATACCATAGGCTGAAAGTTGAAAAAAGATGTATTCAGGGTAAGCAAAGATAAGTGTTTAAACTCCAAAATAGAAAATTTCTGTCACTGTTCCAAAAAAACATTATGGTATTGTTACACCATTCAGAAATTTACTATGCATAACTATTGTTATTACTACTATTATGTAATCCATGTTGTTGACAGAATTTGTGCTTTGTTTTGAGCTTGAAGGGTTTATAACAGGAAATGTTTGTAAAACATATATTGTCTTAATCTTTTACTCAATATATACGCCTTTTAGGAATCCGTACTGTCTGATCAGGATCTGCACTGGTCGCATTTTGGTCAGAGATAACCTAAAGAATCAAAACGCGAACAGTTTAGATCCTGATCAGATGGCACGGACATGCCGGCTGATCTGGATCTAAACTGTTCGCCCTGGCAATAAAGGTGTATCTATGGAGGAAATGGTTAAATGCCAACTGGATGATAATAACCAGCTGTTACTTTACAGAAGGTCACAGTAACCTTTACATCAAAAAATCAATAAGAGTCCTCTAGTGATGACTAACCTCCAAAACAAATATCAGGACTGTAAGCCAAGTTGTTGTTTTAGATATTTATCAGACAAGGTTGGTTATGGTTGAACAGACCGACCTACATTGGCAAAGTAATATACCCCTGCTTCGTCGAATGAGGCATAATGAAAGGAACATAATGAATGTATGCAGTCTGTAGGTTCGTATCATATCTTGTTGAGTATGTAATATATCATAAGTACTTACGCCATCTGACTTTTCTGATTTCATGAGGGTCGATCCAAAAGCAATTGATATGTTGCTCAAGCTCATCTTGTTCACTTGTTCATTTTTTGATAATCTGTAAAATAGAAACAGAACAATATAGTATTTGTGGTAAAATAAAAACTGAAATTTTGAGTTGTTATCATTTTGTTGAAATGCCTAATAATTTGTTAAATAATAAATTGTTAAAAGGAAAACAACACATGGATTTGTTGTAAAAATTTATACGACGCGTTTCGACATATAAGTCTTCGTCAGGTATAATAAACAAAATACGTAACGTCCGTTGCACGTAAATAAAACCGCGCAAAGTAGCGTTAAATGCACAATGTTTTATTTAGCGTAAATAACGACGTTACGCGCAAAAACAGACATTTTACATGTGCACAATATAAATAACAAACATGAAATCTTATTTGATGTTGAAATAATACAACATCATGACTAAAAAGGACATGGATCATAAGATACAAAATGTTTCAATAGTGTAAGAATATTTTAGTGAAAGGAAAAAAGAATGTTATTCCTTTTGTTGTTGAGTATAATACATCTTTGCCTAATATTGGACAAATTTTACACAAATATTGGGACTTACTAAAACTTTCACCAAAGACATCGGTAAAATATGTGCATAGTTTCAATCCTATAATGGCTTATAAAAGACCTAAGAATCTCAAAGATTTTTTAGTTAAGTCTAGATTAGATTCACCTCTGCCATACACATCTAAAAAGTGTAACAGACCTCGTTGTTCTCATTGTTCTAAAATTGTTATTACGGACGAATTTAAAAGTTCGGTAAACTCGAATAGGTTTAAACTTAAGTGTAATGCTGATTGTAGTACTAAAGATGTAATATATCTTATAACATGTAAAAAATGCGCAAAACAATATGTTGGCCAGACACGGCAAAAAGTTTCACAAAGAATGAATAGTCACAAATTTGACATAAAAAATTTCACAGATCCTTCTTTTGCTACTAGCATAGCTGTACATTTCAATGATGAAAATCATTGCTTTGACGATTTTAGTTTCTTACCAATCGAAATTATTAGTGATAACATGGAAAGATTACTTCGTGAAACTTTTTGGATTCATAAAATAGAGACATTATATCCCAAAGGTTTAAATACTAATAGTTTATATAAAGTGTAATTTGAAATGTTATAAAGGTTGTTTGTTTTTACCAGTGTGTGATATTGATGTGTTTCGCTGGGTTGGCTCCGTGATTCGTATTTTCACAAGTGACTAAGCCACTTGTGAGGGTGCATAGTTTCGGGGTTTGTGGGTGTAATATGTTTCTATTTTTCAATGGTGGAAGCAAACTTTATTTTTCTTTTTATTGTATGTTTTCAGTGAATATTTTGCGTAAACCGTGCATGAAATGTTTTTTGTTTAAGACTTTACGTCTTTATTTCATATATATCCATACTTATGCCCGTTTTCTAAGCGTTATCGTTCGGAATTTTATGTGATTGTTTTTTTTTTTGTTTTTTTTTGTTTTGTTTTTTGTTTTTTTTTGGTACCTGTATGCAAAAATAGTGAAACCTAAAGTGATATTCCACAATTGGAAAATAGTGTGGTACCACTTTTATTTCACCGAGAAAATTCTATAATTCTATAATTCACTGTAAAGCATGAAATAACTTATATAAACTATTATGTTATATCATGACAAAATGGGTATTGTTTGTTTCAATTTCAACAAAAATAATAATTTGTTAGGGAACCTTAACTCCTTAACACATTCTATCACACATGCGACTAGTGTAGATCCTAATCAGCCATAACATCTGTGCTGTACTGAGTTGAGCATGGAAAAAGATTTATAATCATGGGGCCTGATGCTTGAAATTTAAGAATGGTCTACAGTTTTAGTTTTATGATCTTCTGCCCAGGTAACTGTAAAATAAAATTGACTTACTTGCTAAGATGCAATACAAGGCTGTGCAAGGTGAGATAGTTGGCCCTGGGTAACTGTATTATAGAATGGACTTACTTGCTAAGATGCAATACAAGGTTCTGCAAGGTGAGATAGTTGGCCCTGGGTAACTGCATTATAGAATGACTTACTTGCTAAGATGCAATACAAGGTTCTGCAAGGTGAGATAGTTGGCCCTGGGTAACTGTATTATAGAATGGACTTACTTGCTAAGATGCAATACAAGGTTCTGCAAGGTGAGATAGTTGGCCCCGGGTAACTGTATTATAGAATGACTTACTTGCTAAGATGCAATACAAGGCTCTGCAAGGTGAGATAGTTGGCCCTGGGTAACTGTATTATAGAATGACTTACTTGCTAAGATGCAATACAACGCTCTGCAAGGTGAGATAGTTGGCCCTGGGTAAGTGTATTATAGAATGGACTTACTTGCTAAGATGCAATACAACGCTCTGCAAGGTGAGATAGTTGGCCCTCGGTAACTGTATTATAGAATGGACTTACTTGCTAAGATGCAAGACAAGGTTCTGCAAGGTGAGATAGTTGGCCCTGGGTAACTGCATTATAGAATGACTTACTTGCTAAGATGCAATACAAGGTTCTGCAAGGTGAGATAGTTGGCCCTGGGTAACTGCATTATAGAATGAACTTACTTGCTAAGATGCAAAACAAGGCTCTGCAAGGTGAGATAGTTGGCCCTGGGTAACTGTATTATAGAATGGACTTACTTGCTAAGATGCAATACAAGGCTCTGCAAGGTGAGATAGTTGGCCCTGGGTAACTGCTGCAACAAGTACTTGTACCACTGCATCTTAATTTCATGATCATTTATATCTGAAACAATAGTAATCTGTAATAACCTGTTTATCATTATCAATAATTTGTGTAAATTTGATCAAGAAATATTAAACAAGAAGCGCCACACTGTGACAAAACCAGGTTTTCAATGACCAAGTATAAACATCTGAGTAGAATCTGCAGTTGCATGTTGATTAAGGCTACACCCACAACAAGGTTTGGCGTCAATTGATCAAAGCAAACTTAATTTATTACAAAGAAACTAAATTTCTATTTTTAGCATCAATGACCTTGACCTTCATCAATGACATCTAGGTAGCAATCCTAAGTACCTTCTGGATACAAGCTACCCACAATTTAAGTAACTAGTTTGGTGTCAATAGCAATAGGTCAAAGCAAACTCAAGTATTTTTAGCAACAATGACCTTGACCTTGATCAGAGACATCTAGGTAGCAATCCAAAGCTGCCTCTTGATAAAAGCTAAATACATAAAAAAGTTTGGTGTCAATAGGCCAAAGCAAACTCTAGGCATTGAGCAGAAACTGAATTTCTATTTTTAGCAATAGTGACTTGACTTGAATCACAGACAACTGGGTTGCAATCACAAGCTATCTCTTGGTATAAGCTACCCAAACACCAAGTTTGGTGTCAATAGGCCAAAGCAAACTCAAGTTATTGATTGGAAACCTAAAGTTGACACCCGCCCGTCCACCCACTTCAGCATTTCAATAACTGGTTTTGTTGAAAAGTTTTCATGACAGACAAACTGATCAAAAGATCACTATTTATTTCCTTTCTTTGCATATACAACAAAAAAATCTACATGGGAAATTAAACAACTGTAGATAAATTCAAATAATAGGCAATTTCATACAGGAATTTCATAGGTTGAGTGTAAAAAATTGCCAATATTGATAGATACAGTTACAACCATTTTTCACTCAAACAACACTCGGGAATAACAACACTCGGGAATAACATTATGTATGCAAACTGAGTACCGTAAAAAAATAACAACACAGTGATATTTACCCGCAGTCTGAATCCATCGACCATACAAACTAGCAGTCAACAGTGGGTCGGCTAGGTTCCTGAGAAATCGTTTCAGTACATTGCACACAAGATGCACGGAATCTTCCCCTTCATACTTTAACAGAACTGATCTTGCATCTGAAATGGAGTCTCCTGTTATTTATTTTCTGGGACAAATGCATGCAAATGATTTGAAGAAGGCAAATATAAGCCCAGCAATTCTGACCCAGTTAAGTCTTCATATGAATTTGATGGTTTTATTCTGTTAATTAATAAAATTGTCATTAATCAAATGAATTCACAATAGCCATGTTATTGGGACTCTAGCAGTCATATTAGCCCTCGGCCTTTGGCTTCGGGCCAATATGACTACCATTTCCCCAATAACAAGGCCAACACAAAATCACTTGATTAATAACATGATATTATTTAACAATATGCATTTACATTTACAGTACAGTATCACAAAACAATTTTATGTGCAGGAATCAATACATATATTATTTTCAATGCAATGCAGTTGTTAACATACCATCTTTAAAATTTTGCAACAAGGCTTTAATCTTATTCTCCGTAGCTGCTTTTCTGTAGATGCCTTCCAAATTAACACCTGAAATAGAATTTTAATGATTAATTAATTTATTAAAATCATTAAAAACTAACAATCAACACTGGCTTTATGAAATACTGTAAGTTGTTTAACTTCAAACACTTTTAATCTTTATTTGTAATCTTTTAAGCATTAAGATTTATTAGATTACTTCTACAAAGAGCTGACCAGGATAGATCCAGATCAAACAGTAAAATTATAATGTCTGATCTAGATCTACTCTTGTCATATATACAAAAAAACCTGTATATACAATGGTCACCTCTTTGTCAGAAGTAACCTTGAGAATCAAAAAGCAAACAGTGTAGATCAAGATCAGATTGCATGGATGTGCCAGCCTATCTGGAACTACACTGTTGGCCTGTGGATAACAGCCAAACACCATGTGGTTAAGGTTTAAAGTATATTCTGTTTACTGCTTGCTATTGCTTTAGAATGGTAAAGTGACAGCAGTAAGTTTGTTTATTTTGAAAGGAATTATAAAAATGAAAGTTCAAGTACTGCTCAAGCAATTTAAGTGTCCAGATACTATGAACTTTATGTGACAGTTACATTTTGGCTGACGAGACAAAAATGGTTTACCAGACAAGAATAAATTGATTGGTGTGTGCACAACCTAATCTTCAAACAATTTACCCTTTACTCGATATATACACATTTTTACGCATGTGCATCCAATGTTGATCCAGAATATAATAAGGATTTGCACCGTTTGCTTTTTGGTTCAAAATAACCTAATAAACCAAAAAGCGAAGAGAGTAAATCCTGATCAGATGGCACAGATGTGCCGGCTGATCTAGATCTAAACTGTTCGCCAATGCCTTCAAGGGGTTTATATGATGTAAAGGCTTCAGCTAAAAAGTTGCACATTTGTCATCTACTTACCATGTTGTTGAATAAAGTCTATACATGTTGATACAATGGCTGGAATGTCTTCATTGGTTAACACTTGGTCCTCCAAAAAATCCCCACCTTTCTGCAACACAGTAAATGATAGTACATGCATTATATTTCATTTTATGTTGTTTTTAGTGAATTAATGAATTTTCTCACTGCAAAAAATTGGTACTCCACTGTTTTCAGACTTTATTTAAATTGTATATAATATTATACTGGCAGTCAATAGAAAGTTACCACTTTTACAATTTCTTTAACCCTTTCCTCCATAGACACACCTTTATTGTGAGGGCGAACAGTTTAGATCCAGATCAGCTGGCACATCCATGCCATCTGATCAGGATCTAAACTGTTCACTTTTTGATTTGTTATTTGTTAGGTAATCTCTGACCAAAATGCGACCAGTGCAGATCCTGATCAGATGGCACGGATGCTGATCTGGATCTACACTGGTCGCACATGTGTAAAAAGGCGTATATATGGAGGAAAGGGTCAAAGACAATTGCAGTAGTATTTCCCAGCTAATAAGTAAATAACTGTTTTATTACATGAACTATAAATAGTTACATATGTAATAAACTATATTACATGAACTATAAATAATATAAAAGATGGAAACTTTCGCATTCTATTTATAGACAGGTCAATATCAGCGAAAGCAGGTCAATATCTAGATTTATTGACTCGGTTATTTTGGGGGTGTGACCAATCGCGTTGCGTCTATTTAAAGTTCATGTAATAATCTATGATATTTACCCATGTGACAAAATTTGTATCTATGGAGTCAAGGGTTAATATTAATATTTTTTGTCACATCACAAAACCTCAATGACAAAATATCAAAAACCAAAAAACAAGTGTTAACACACAAAACTCATTGAAGTTTCTATATTATCCTAACTGTTGCAATAACAACATGCTACTTCTAACTATAAAAAAAGGGTTCTTGTATAATTTGGAGTAATTAAAATATACAAACTAAAATTGTTAAAAACAGGAATGTGACAGCTATGAGATGTAATACAAATACAAGGAATACAGGCATTTAACAATAATTATATTATTTTTGTTGTATTTTTAATGTATGGGCTACGAATTATTGATGCTTATCATGTTAGAAAATGGATTAAAAGTTCAAAAAAATAACACTTCATGTTGCAAACTAAGATGTAGATAATTCTAATGTTATCTGCGACATTCACACTGTGAAATTGTACAAATCATGTACTGTGGTATCATTTTATTTGCAGGGATTAAATTTTGTGCATAAAGTATAAATCTCATTTTCGTGCGGACAGAAATTAGATCTAACACACTAATATTATTCTCATAAAATTAGTAATTTATAATTCGATTTCGATGGGGTTTGAATTTCACGCACTTTACCTATACGTAATACGTGATAATTACATCCCTGCAAAATATAATGTGCAACAGTATACAGAAAGAATAAAAATCTCCTGAATGTGTAGAACTTCACTAAAGCCCATGTACCAATGCAATACTCACTGAATTTATACTACTCCGCTGGAGGTTGCAGAAAACATAAAAAGCCATATATAAATAAATATGACATAGTAACCATTTTATTACATGGACAACCAGTTTAGACCCAGATCAGCTGGCATAATGATGATCTGCACTGTTGTGCAGGCTGATCTGGATGAAGACTGGTCGCCCAAAATATAGCCATACACCATGGAGTGCAGGGTTAAGTCTGTTTTTATGCACTCTTTTCTGCATCTTTAAAGACCACTCAAGAAAAAACCTAAATGTGGCCTTTCCCCAGGGTTGGCAATTTCCCGGGAAATAAGAGTATTGGACAGGACGGCGGGAAATACTGGTATTTCCCGGGAAATACTGGGAAATACTGGGAAATACCGGGAAATACTGGGAAATAAAAATCACCATGTCTAAACTTTATCCTCATAAGCTACTATACCCAATACAGTCAATTGTGTTTGCACAAGCATATTACCTGTATTATATCCCAGTTGGCCCTGGCTAACAGATAAAGGTGTGAAAGTTAATTGATGACAATTATAGGACAATAAATGGCCCCAACCTGAGGGACAGCCTCAGGCAAAGATTGTCCCTGCACCACGATTTTATTAACAATGCAAGTCCCAATTATCATCTTAATCTTATGAAAAGCTCTCATCTTCTGTTTAGTCTGTTAATCCATAGAGATTTACTCTTGGAAAAGTTTGTATCACTGTATTCTTCACAAAGTTGTCAGTCAGTAAAGTTGACCAGTGAAGATGAAACCTAAGGACCCTGTTTGGAATTACTTTGACATTATAGAAACTGGAAATAAGAATCAAGCAAAGTGTAAAGACTGTGGATCTATTGTTAGTGCAGAAACTGTTAGTTATGCCAGCTAGTTCTGGGGGTATTGAAAGAGTGTTTTCAAATTTCGGACTGATACAAACAAAACTTAGAAACAGGCTTGGTGTCGAGAAAGCAGCAAAACTTGTGATGTGTTACAGAATGCTCCGAGACAGAGAGGTTTTGGACTGGTGAAGATGCAGAATTGCATAATATTGAGACTTAACATTAGTGTAATAGTTGTAAACAACTGTATATATATAATCAAACAACCCTTTAATATATCAGTAGCAAAAATCAGTCATTTTGTTGTGTTAATTTGCCTAAATCCAGTTTTTTAAATGTTTTTTTTAGTATTTCCCAGTATTTCCCACTTCAGTGAAATTAAGGAGTATTTCCCGGGACGGGAAATACCGGGAAATACCACCGGTAAATACCGCCCCGGGAAATACCATGCCAACCCTGCCTTTCCCGGCAGGAGAATTTCTTCTTTAAATACTTCTGTGGGGAGAATAAAATGTGCTCTTTAACCACAAAAGGTCTGTGCAAACCAATGGTCTAAAGCATGGGTTGCACTGTAAATTCCAATTTGAAACCTTCTGTTTTTTAAGCAAATAAGGTGAAAACATTCTGACAACTTCAATGAAATTCAGAAAAACAAAATTCAATTCTTAAAATGAAGTCTTCCATTACCTTCACTGCAATCTCGAGGGCTGCAAAGATTCTTTCTGTGTCCCTGATTAGATCTGCCTGGAAGTAGATAATCCTCTCACCCGCCTTCAACAGGAACTGCGGCCCGCTGGACTCGAGACAAGCCTCACACACTGACTGACCTGAAATGAAATCAAGCTCATACCATTCATGGTCTTGATTTATTTTCACTTTTAATTAAACCTAACTCTGACTTTCAAGTCATTTTGATGCAAGAACAGTAAATTTTGAAGTTTTCCTACCAAATTACAACCTTGGGGTGAATTTTAAAGTTTTTACCCCACTTATTCAGACCTTTAGCTCATTTGATTTTTATATCAATGACTTTCAAACGGAGGCTGGAACCACCACATCTATGACAAAGTGCATAACAGAACAGAAATGGAAACAGTCTGAAAAAAAACTGTCATCATAGCCAAATGTTAGAAAAGAGTAAATATATATCAATGTAGAAAGTTACTTATCAAAGTTCTGTGGAGGTATTTTATTTAGCGATGGCTTAATTTTAACATATTTGCACTCGGGCCAGAGCACAAATTTAAAACCCAAGCTAAAATTTAACCATATAGTTCCTCATACATATCCCAAAAGTGGTAATGTCCAAATGGACCCACACTTTGTATTTAGTTGTCCGTATCGGTATTTTATATAAATTTGATATTTTAATGTTACTTCAAAACTGTAACGACAATTAAGTCCGTGCTTTTAGGTCAGAATAAGTCATGTTTTACTAAAGAGTATCGTTGTCATCTCATTCAGTTAATATTACACATAAATAAACAGCTGTCCGATAATTGACTAATAATAAGACAGGGGCCAACTGACATATGATTAGCTCGTGTGTTCAAATAAGCAATAGGTAACAATAACAGGTCGGTCAAATATCGATTATAATAATGATTTTGGTTCAATTTTTTTTAATTGGTTTTGTGCGAATTTACGTCCGCACGAAACAGTTTTTTCAGCGATTGTGCGAAATTTCTATCCAGCAAAATCAAATGATACCACAGTAATCTTGTAATGGGTCCATGTATGAGAATAAATAATCCATTTATGTAAATAATAGATAATTGTGAGTGCTAATCGGTTTATGTAAATAATAGATAATTGTGAGTGCTTATCGGTTTATGTAAATAATAGATAATTGTAAGTGCTATCGGTTTATGTAAATAATAGATAATTGTGAGTGCTATCGGTTTATGTAAATAATAGATAATTTTGAGTGCTTATCGGTTTATGTAAATAATAGATAATTGTAAGTGCTATCGGTTTATGTAAATAATAGATAATTGTGAGTGCTATCGGTTTATGTAAATAATAGATAATTGTAAGTGCTATCGGTTTATGTAAATAATAGATAATTTTGAGTGCTTATAGGTTTATGTAAATAATAGATAATTGTAAGTGCTATCGGTTTATGTAAATAATAGATAATTGTGAGTGCTATCGGTTTATGTAAATAATAGATAATTGTAAGTGCTATCAGTTTATGTAAATAATAGATAATTTTGAGTGCTTATCGGTGTATGTAAATAATAGATAAATGTAAGTGTTTTCCAAATTAAGTAACAACTTTTATTTCACTCAATTTCACTGAAGGCAGCTAGTCCCATAAGTTGTTGGTTATTTATTCAAAGACAACTAATTCATAAAGCTAAACTGTTCTAAACATAAATTGCCACATACTTGCTTGTACTTTCGTGATGCTGGTGACTCTACGAAGATCTACACTGTCTTGTTCTCTCTCCGTCTCCTCCTGTAAAATAACGTGCAAGTCAGGGGTGGATTTATAGGGGGTACAGTAGGGTAAATAAAAAAGAAGCCAGGGGTGGATCCAGAGTGGGGTTACTTGAACCCCCTTCTACGGCAGCAATTTTAATGGGAATCTTGGCCAGAAAGAGAAGTATCATTTATCATGTAACTCCCCAAAGACTTCCCCAAAGAAACCCCCTTTTCTTGCAATCTTGCACGATAACCTGCCTTTGGGATTATCTTTGTCTCTTTGTGTTAACCATGTTTTATATTGGAAGTCATTTTTACAATTTAACCTTAAGAAAGAAAAATATGAAACGTTGGCTTTCTTTCATACCATATAATGAGATATCAATCTTGACTGAGTCATGGCTTTCTTGTATACCGGTTAGTATGATTGGTTTGTGTCTCCCTGCTATCTCAGGCAACACAATAAAGTTAACTTGTTGACTTATTGTATCATCTACTTTTCAACTTATTGTATAGTTTGTTAATCGTTTATACAATACATATTGTTTTATAGCATAAGCAACCAGTGTAGATCCAATCAGCTGGCCATCTGATCTGGTTCTGCACTATTTGCTTCATTATCAGAATAGCCTTATGAATCTTAAAGCAAGCATTGTAGATTCTGATCAGACTTCACAGATGTGCCATCTGATCTGGATCTACACTGTTCACCCGAGCCATAAAAGTCCTACATACAGAGAAAAAGGGTTAATAGCTTCATGAGCTCGTAAATAAGTTACAAGTCAGCAACTTACATTTGAAATTCTATACCATACACATGAAGAAGTAAAATATCAGTAAAAATTCCATACCTTGTCAATAAAGATCAATTTTCTGTTCTCTAACATAAACCAGGTCCTCTGCCACTCCTGCAAACAATAAAGTACTTATTTTATTACAAGAAGATTAAAAATACCATTAATACATTATATTAGGATATTTTCATGTGTATCATATCAAATGTTCACTTTAATCCCAAGCGATAATGACTGATTGCCAGTATATTACCAATCTCACTAAAGTTAGATTTAACAAAATGTTAGATCTGATTAAGGCCCTCAAATACTATGTATTAGCTTCAAGCCTGTTTGGGTCTGTTTTCACTGGTAATTTGAGAAACCCATTTTTATATGTTTTAGCTGATTACTTACTCTGTCTAAGCCTGTTTTGAGATGAGCATATCCAGCCAGACAGAAGTGTGTATTTCTAATTTGTTCCATCAGATCAACGGGACAAAACACCTGAAACACAGATATGTCAAATACTGTAAAAACAATTTCTTGGGGTAATAAGTTTTGTGGATTCTGTGGAAAGATCGTTTCACAATTTCAAAGCCACAATGAAATATAATATAACTTTTAATAGTAAGTGGTCATAAATTTCAGGGTGTTTTACTGTAATAATAATTTTTACGATATAATTCCAAAACAAGTATTTTATTAGGCTTCTAAACTGTTAACCCCATATATACACATTTTATTGCATGTGTTACCAGTGTAGATCCAGATCAGCCAGCATATCCATGCTGTATGTTCAAGATCTGCAGTGTTCACATTTTGCTCAGAAATTATCTAATAAATCAATAGAGTGAACAGTGCAAATCATGATATGACAGCATGGATGTGCCTGCTAATATGGATCAACACCATTTGCCCACACAATAACGGCATATATATGGAGGAGGGGTTGAGGTAATGATGTTCACCTACCTGAGCAATTCCTTGCATCCATCTCATTCTGTCTTCATCGGTAGAAGCAGAAAACAGATAAACCCTATTGTTCTTTTTACAGCTTATCTCAAAGCATGAAGGTTGCCTGCAAAGCAAAATGACATCACAATAAAACAAAGCAGAAACAGGTAAACCCTATTGTTCTTCTTACAGCTTATCTCAATGCATGAAGGCTGTCTGCAAAGCAAAATCACATCACAATAAAACAAAGCAGAATACAGGTAAACACTATTGTTCTTTTTACAGCTTTTCTCAAAGCATGAGGCTGTCTGCAAAGCAAAATGACATCACAATAAAACAAAGCAGAAAACAGGTAAACCCTATTGTTCTTTTTACAGCTTATCTCAATGCATGAAGGCTGTCTGCAAAGCAAAATCACATCACAAAAAACAAAGCAGAATACAGGTAAACCCTATTGTTCTTTTTACAGCTTATCTCAAAGCATGGAGGCTGTCTTCAAAGCAAAATCACATCACAATAAAACAAAGCAGAATACAGGTAAACCCTATTGTTCTTTTTTACAGCTTATCTCAAAGCATGAGGCTGTCTGCAAAGCAAAATGACATCACAATAAAACAAAGCAGAAAACAGGTAAACCCTATTGTTCTTTTTACAGCTTATCTCAATGCATGAAGGTTGCCTGCAAAGCAAAATGACATCACTATAAAACAAAGCAGAAAACGGGTAAACCCTATTGTTCTTTTTACTGCTTATCTCAAAGCATGAAGGCTGTCTACAAAGCAAAATGACATCACAATAAAACAAAGCAGAAAATAGGTAAACCCTATTGTTCTTTTTACAGCTTATCTCAATGCATGAAGGCTGTCTGCAAAGCAAAATGACATCACTATAAAACAAAGCAGAAAACAGATAAACCCTATTGTTCTTTTTACAGCTTATCTCAATGCATGAAGGCTGTCTGCAAAGCAAAATGACATCACAATAAAACAAAGCAGAAAACAGTTAAACCCTATTGTTCTTTTTACAGCTTATCTCAATGCATGAAGGCTGTCTGCAAAGCAAAATGACATCACAATAAAACAAAGCAGAAAATAGGCAAACCCTATTGTTCTTTTTACAGCTTATCTCAAAGCATGAAGGCTGTCTGCAAAGCAAAATGATATCACTATAAAACAAAGCAGAAAACAGGTAAACCCTATTGTTCTTTTTACAGCTTATCTCAAAGCATGAGGCTGTCTGCAAAGAAAAATGACATCACTATAAAACAAAGCAGAAAATAGGTAAACCCTATTGTTCTTTTTACAGCTTATCTCAAAGCATGAGGCTGTCTGCAAAGCAAATTGACATCACTATAAAACAAAGCAGAACATAGGTAAACCCTATTGTTCTTTTTACAGCTTATCTCAAAGCATGAAGGCTGTCTGCAAAGAAAAATGACATCACAATAAAACAAAGCTGAAACAGGGAAACCCTATTGTTCTTTTTACAGCTCATCTGAAAGCATGAAGGCTGTCTGCAAAGAAAAATGACATCACAATAAAACAAAGCAGAAACAGGGAAACCCTATTGTTCGTTTTACAGCTTATCTCAATGCATGAAGGCTGTCTGCAAAGCAAAATGACAAAAATAATCAAACTAAGCTGTTTCACCTTTTACCCCCATAGTAAAGGTTTATATCCAATGTGTGACTAGTGTTGATCTCCTTGCACATTGGTGTATTCTAATCGGGATCTTCACTAATCGATTGACAAATATGAATGTTAACAAAAAACCTTGCAAGGGAGGTAAACAGTTAACAAAAGTACAGTTAAACCTGCCTTAGCCGCCACCTGCGTACAGCAACCACTTGTCTTAAACAGCCAGCTCAAATATAACTTAAACTGACAAGTTTTTAATTTTCACCTGTCTTTAACAGCCATCTGTGTTGAACAGCCACTTTTTGTATTTCCACTGGGTGGCTGCTTAATACAGGTTTGACTGTAGTTCAGCAAAAACATTTAAATTAAAAATAGTATTCCAAAGTTTAAAAATAGTAAAAATACTAATTTTATTTCACTGAGAAAACATTTATTCAAAAGAAAACATAAAACGAAGACCATTACTTACTTGTCATTATGAACTGCCTGGATGCACATTAGAGTTTCGTTGTCAATCCTGTCTTTCTCCACTTTGCTCTGTAAACATTATACACAAGTAGCTTTCAAAATTAATATGCATGTAGCTTTCAAAATTAATACACCAGTAGCTTTCAAAATTAATACACAATAGCTTTTAATTAATAAAAACATGGCTTTCTAAATTAATACACCAGTAGCTTTCAAAATTAATACACATTCAAATACCGTTCAGATTAATAAAAACATTGCTTTCTAAATTAATACACCAGTAGCTTTCAAAATTAATACACAAGTACATTTCAAATTTAATAGATTACACAAATAGCTTTTAAAATTAATACACAATCAGCTTTCAAAATTAATACAGAAGTAGTTTCATAATAATTACATGTCAATAGTCTTCAAAGACTCTGACAAATCAGTAATAATCAATTTTACGTAAATTTTCTGACCCTCTCAATGTAATGACACCAAAATATTTTTACTTATATAAATCCAGCATCGTAAGATTATTACATTTTTTTCTGACAAATACTACTTAATTAATAATAAATGAGAAATACTGAAAATAATTGCCAAAGGTTGTAATTTTAAGAATTGAATTTTATTGTGTTTTATTGCATTTCCAAATGGTCAGTATGTGAAAATTTGGTTTTTAGATGTAATTATGTGTAAACATGCTGACAGTTCATACATAGATGAAAAGCAGAAAAGTGAATTTCAATTCTTAAAAATAAGACTGTACTTACCTCTTCACTAACATAGTAACTAAGATGACCGTGCTCTAGCACACACCATCTCTTCAAAAAATCTGAAAGATGAAGTAGAATTAAACAAACACACACAAATACTCTTTTAATAAAATTTAATCTACCTTAGCGGAAGGAGCCAAAAACCCTAGAAACCCTCCTGCAAAATACCTGTCACTAAAAAGTGATATGGTTCTTCTGTATTTTACCATACGAAACATAATTATTCATTATACAGTACTGTAGTTTCTGATTTTACAACATTATGAATTTTTCCTGAGCACTATTTGCACTATTCTACATCTTTTGTAGGATTTTTTTTACTCGATAAAAAGAACATGTCATGGTCAACTGGCAAGGAAGAGAAATTTGTTAAATACAGCTTTCGAATCAACATTATTTCGGTCTCGAGATACCGATCAAGTTAGCCAATTGTGACCCTGTGAGCAATGGTGGGCATGAAAAATTCATAACATATCAGAAATAACCAAATAAATAAAGAAGTGAACAGTTTAGATCCAGATCAGACAGCACAGATGTGCCTGCAGATCTGCATCTTCACTGTTCGCCCATGAATCCAGAATATATTTCAAACTTTAAGGTAAAAAACAACTGGCTTGATCGCTGATTCAGGCGGGGGCTTATCAGGCTGGAAATGTTGCACAAAAAGAATGTTAAAAATCACAAAATATAACATGCTACAAGTTAAATGTCAAGTTCCTATACCAGATAAAAAATACATTAGAAATGAAAAAAACTACAAAAATATTAAATTAAAAAAATTCAAAATGACAAAAGCACCACCAAATTTACACAGGCTGAAACTGACAAATTGTTAATGTGGATTTCCGGACAATAAAAGTCTGCATTTATCTAAAAAAATTTCTCGTCATCCGCCTTCTACATTAACACCGATTATGCCAGTTAAAAGCGTTGAATACGGTGTGATTAAGGCAAAGTGAAGTTCGCAAAGCGTACCATTTAGCTGGGGTGACATCAGTAAAACAATTTTAAAAATTGGAGTACAAATAACTGAACTACATGAACATCTGTTTGAAGATGCTAACTAGAAACATTTTGTCCCGTATTTCTTGTAAACATTTGTTGAAAACATAAATTTGGACATTCCTGAAAAATGTGGAAACATTTGCATCCTACAAATACTTAAAAAATAAAAAAGAAAACGGTAAAAAAAATCTGTATATATTGAAACATCCCCTTTACTGCTTAGTGGAGATTCAGAGTTAATGGTAAACAAAGATGATTTAACCCTTTTCTACGTATATACAGGTTATATTGCATTTGCTAACAGTGTAGATCCTGATTGTCAGCACATCAGTGCTGTCTGAGCAGGATCGACACTGTTCCCTTCTTGGTCAGAAATGACCAAATGAATCACAAGGGAACAGTGTTGATCCTGATCAGATGGCATTGATATACTGGCTGATCTGGTTATATGCTGATACCCCATTGCCAATAAAGTTGGACAAAAGGGTTAAGCAATTAAGTCTAAAGCACTAATTAATGCAACAGTCTTTTAGTGAAGCATTATAGAGTTAAGTCTTGTCAGAAACCCTAATTTCTGACTTATGGTTTGAATGGCTGATATCCTATTAATACACAATTATCACACTTAATTTAGTTTAACAACTTAAACAAGTTTAAAAGTTACACTCCCAGAGGTTTCACAAACATTTGGAAGAGTTGAACTCCCAGAGGTTTCACAAACATTTGGAAGAGTTGAACTCCCAGAGGTTTCACAAACATTTGGAAGAGTTGAACTCCCAGAGGTTTCACAAACATTTGGAAGAGTTGAACTCCCAGAGGTTTCACAAACATTTGGAAGAGTCGAACATACACACTTATGTGGTTTGGGGAACAATCATTTTATCATTAATGTTTGAATGAACTGGACCCTGGTGGGTCAAAAATAAACTTTCTTGATATATTATTGTTCAAAATTCTGTCTCTAGGAGTCAAATGAAAAATTTAACCCTTTACCCCTTAGATACTGCTTTTATCACATTATGCAACCAGTGTAGATCCAGATCAGCCTGTACATGCCATTCAATCTGATCAGCATCTACACTGTTTACTGGAAGATTCATTATAGGAATAACCATGCCGTAATTTTGAAGTTTGCGACGGTATACACAGATTTTAATGGTCGCAAATATTTTTAACGGCAAAGGCGCAGCCTGAGCCGTTAAAATGATTTAAGACCATTGAAATCTGTGTATACCATCGCAAACTTCAAAATTACGGCATGGTTATTCCTATTCTAACGCTCTTCCACGTTTCGACATTTCGGCCATAATGCCTTCTTCAGGATTGTTTGTCATAACAGGAAATGACGTCAACGTCAAACGACAGTAAACAAGGAATTTTACGGTCGCAAATTTTTGACATTTGACCAATCAGATTGCTCGAAATTTATTTAGTGCGTTAGAATAGGTAATATTTGGCAATGAAGCAAACTGTGTAGATCCTAATCAGACTTCATGGATGTGCTGCCCATGGGATAAAAGCCATATTCCCTGGAGTAAAGGATAAATAACGAACAACAGATATACTTTCATACAACATTCCAACTCATATATACATCATCCTGATATTCAGCAAGAGAATTAGGCAAGCTTTATTTGAGCGATGCTTGCATTTGTCTTCTGCTCAAAGCACTGCCATGCCAAGCTAAAAAACTATCAATTCAGCCCATCAGGGGTCTGATGGGCTAACAGTGTAGATTCGAATCACTTGGCATATCCATTAGATCTAATCTGGATTAATACTGTTCAATTTTTGATTCATTAGTTTATTTCAGACCAAGAAGCCAACTGTATAGATCCTAGGTAGTGACTATCTTTTACCAGAATGATTTAACACTTTCCTCCACAGATACACCTTTATTGTGTGAAGGAACAGTTTATGTCCAGATCAGCCGGCACATCCGTGCCATCTGACCAGAATCCAAAATGTTTGCTTTTTGATTTGTTAGGAAATTTCTGACCAAAATGAGACCAGTGCAAGTCCTGATCAGATGGCACAGATGTGCCAGCTGATCTGGATCTACAATTGTCACACATGTAAAAATGCTTATACAGTCGAACATGCCTTGGCAGCCACCTGTGAATAGCAACCACCTGTCTTTATCAGCCAGTTTGAATACGACCTAAACTGACATTTTGTTCTAATTGTTTACTGTCTTTAACAGCCATCTGACCTCAGCAGCCACTTTTTGACACTCCCTTGGGTGGCTGCTAAAGACAGGTTAGACTATTATATGGAGTACAGGGCTAAAAAACAAATTTCATACATAAAACCCATCCAACTCTTGTATCCATTTAAAAACATTATGTTGTTAAAACAAGATGCAAAAAGCTGTCCTTGCTTATGTAATGCAGTTTTATGAAAGCCAGAAAAATGCACATAAAATACAATATCCCCGGGTAGAGCTGTTTCACCCCTGATGGTTGTTATGCTACTTAAAGTTTGCTAAGCACCAAATTAACCACACATCATTTGAAATATATAGTATATGCAATTACAATGGAAATTGTTTAGTGATGCATCAAGAAGGTCCTAAGTGCAATTACAATGGAAATCATTTAGTGATGCATGAAGAAGGTCCCAAGTGCAATTACAATGGAAATCATTTAGTGATGCATCTAGAAGGTCCTAAGTGCAATTATAATGGAAATCGTTTAGTGATGCACCAACAAGGTCCTAAGTGCAATTACAATGGAAATCGTTTAGTGATGCACCAAGAAGGTCCTAAGTGCAATTATAATGGAAATCGTTTAGTGATGCATGAAGAAGGTCCTAAGTGCAATTATAATGGAAATCGTTTAGTGATGCACCAACAAGGTCCTAAGTGCAATTACAATGGAAATCGTTTAGTGATGCACCAAGAAGGTCCTATGTTAACAAATAACCATGAACAACAGTTGTGCATACATGTGACCCTGTATTTTCACAGTATTTACGCTGCATACATGTACATGTACATTTGTAGATACTCAATCTTTACTTTCAAGTTAAAGATTGAATTTTTATGACGGAATTAATGGTATCAAGAAGGTCCTACGTATACAAAAAACGACAAACAACACTTGTGCAAACAAGGTGACAAATTATTTTCACAGTTTTTAAATTTTTGTCGAAACTTGGTCTGATAACATAAGAAATCATATCGGACCGGCCCAAATATTCCCAAACAGGTCCAACAGTCTGGCGACTTTCAGGGTTTGTACATTTACAATATATACAAGACAACAAACAGATTAGTTAATTTGATAATGAATTATCATTAATTATGACACCGAAAACACAAATTTCAATGCCTCCAAATGTACTGTTGCCTTTCAAAAGAAATTCAGAAAAATTTAATTATGTTACAGTTAATTAACCATCGTAGACTTGCTAATTCCTCCATGTACATCTACCATTGAAATATGTATGAGATATACCGTTATTGCACCAAGGCAATATATCGTATCTTTCTTGGATCCTTTACTTTTTAATTTGACAATGGAAGCAACTATGTTTGGTGAATGATTAAAGGGGTGAACACATACACTACCCAGAAAAAGCACAGTGTTACAAACATTATAAATTATTTACTTGGGTGATGAGTAAGTCTTGTAAGTTCTGACAAATGTTCCGTTATTTGCTCTGAAAAAGGCAATATATTTTTACATTGGCAGGTCTCACACCATTATTGGGACCAACAATCATAAAACTGAGATTGAATACCAGTCTCAAATCTAAACCATCTGATTGGCTGAAATGGAGACTTTTCACCATTTCAGCCAATCAGATTCTTGAGACTTATACATTATACCCAGTATAGTAAAAATATATATCAAAATCATCTATTATTTATAGAAAAATAATAGACAGTTGTAATTTTTTTTCCAAATACAGTAAAAACTCAAATGTAAAAAATAAAACCAAAGAAAGCTTTTCCTGTGCTGAGCTGTATAAAACCTAGCCTCACCTAAATTATGAGCAGCAAGCCACGTGAGATTAGAAAAAAAAAACAACTCTTTTTCACAATCTCTCTAACTATAGAATAATAAGATAAAATCTGCCAACAATGGATTTTACCTTTCATGTTTGATCCTGTCTTGAAGAGATAACCCTGGTGATGCACCTCGGATCGGAGCTTTGCAATCAGTGACTGAAAGTTAACATAATATAGTGATAATAATAAAATATAACTTGAAAATATGTTTCATGTTCTAAAGTCAATAGAAATTTGTTGTTTACCTCTAAATGCATAATAAGGATCGCTTAGCTCAAATAGAGATTCCCATATCATAGGCTTGTAAATTCTACAAATTAAAATGAGATATAAAAACATGTGCTTAGCATTAGTATAGAATAAGTGCCTCAGACCTGCACAGCACAAATTACTTGTGCATTTCAATCTATAATTAACTGAGTTTCAGTTACATAAACCCTGTCTCTTGACTCCATAGATATGGGTTTAATTATGTATGGGCAAGTGTAGATCCAGATCAGACTGCTGGTACATCCGTGCAATCTGATCTGGATCTACTCAAACAATGTTTGCTTCTTGGCCAGAAATAACCTAATGGGTTTAAAAGCAAACAGTGCAGATCCTGATCTGAATTCATGTGGTGCTTAATCTGGATCAACAATGGTCACCCATTTGATATAAGCCATATACAATGGAGTTAAGGGTTAACCACATGCTTAGATATATACTCAGCAAAAATAGAAAGTACCCACTTTTTATGCTTATATTCTCATTCACATATTTTCATTTAATTACGAACACTTCAAAAGGTGTTTTATTAATTAATCTCAGTCGTTTTTAAGTTTAATTGTTCGTGAACATAATCTTCCACACCTAAACCTGAGCAAATGCCCATCAGATAACAATGAATGATGGATTAAACACCCCTATATATTCAATTCAAAGGGAGGTAATAGGAAATGTTTGGGATTTCTAGCGTTTTTTTTTATAGAGGACGAGTTGTTTTATTAATGATTTTTTGTGATTTTATTGACATAACTGGAAAAATTGATTTAATTCCAACAAATGTGAATATTGTTTAGAATCACTTACTTCTTCCTAAAACCCCAATGATAGCAAAGGGAAAGATAACTTAGTCGTGACTGCAGATTTTTAAGAACATTTTATTTCTTTGTAATGATTACAGCAATGCAGATCTGTTCAAAGAAGATATTTTCTATTTTATTTTTCTAGTTTTACAAAATCACAGGTAGAAAAGTGGGTACTTTTTATTTTTGCTGAGTATATAATGATACTTTATTGGGAAATAAAGGAAAAAGACAACACAATGTGAAAATTTGCACCAATTCTCAGACAATGTCAACCACAAGCCTGAGAAATATATATCCCTTTATTCCATATTTACACCTGTTTGCTTTTGCTTATTTGATTTATTATTTTATTTCTGACCAAAAAGCGAAAAGTGCAGATCCTGATCAGATTACACAGATGTGCCAGCTGATCTGGATCTACATTGTTCACAAATGCAATAAAAGGTGTATCTATGGAGGAAAGGGATATTGTATAACCCTTTCCTGGATATATACGCATTTTTACGCATGTGCGACCAGTGTAGATCCAGATCAGCCGGCACATCCGTGCCGTCTGATCAGGATCTATACTGGTCGCTTTTTGGTCAGAAATAAGCTAATGAATCAAAAAGCGAACAGTTTAGATCCTGATCAGACGGCACGGATGTGCCGGCTGATCTGGATCTAAACTGTTCGCCCTAGCAATAAAGGTGTATCTGTACAGGAAAGGGTTAACCCCTTGTAACCTTTTACTCCATGAATACCGCTTTCATCAAATTGACAAACAGTTTAGATCTAAATCAGGTTCACACTGTTCTCATTTAGATTCATTAGTTTATTTCTGAACAAAGAGCAAACAGGGTATATCCAGATCAGATGGCACAGATATGCTGGCTGATCTGGATCTACACATTTTCACACTTGGATAAAAAAGTATATCCATGGTGTAAAAGGAAAATTATTTTATTAGTATTTTAGGATTTCAAACTGTTAATAACTATGTTTGGTTTGGGGAGATCTACTAACATGTTGGCCACACACATGATTTTTAGAATGTTGTGCACACATATATCGGAACAAGAGTGCCAAACTGACACAAAATACGCCTGTCAAAAGCTGATCATCAAAGTTGCGTAACGATCCGATGAAAATTATTCGACTTGGAGAGCAGATACCCCTAATTCAGTTTTTGGACAATTCAAGGGCCATAATTCAGGAGTGCCTGGGGGGATTCGGCAGGTTATAGAACTTGGTCGAGATATTATGCCCACCAACATATTCACCAAGTTGGTAAAGACCGGATGAAAACTCTTTGACTTAGAGAGCGGAAACAGTTTTTTTTATGACAATTCAAGGGCCATAATTCAGGAGTGCCTGGGGGGATTTGGCTGTTTATAGTAGAACTTGGTCAAGATATTATGCCCATCAACATATTCACCAAGTTTGATAAAGACCGGATGAAAACTCTTTGACTTAGAGAGCGGAAACAGTAATTTTGGACAATTCAAGGGCCATAATTCAGGAGTGCATGGGGGGATTTGGCTGGTTATAGAACTTGGTCGAGATATTATGCCCACCAACATATTCACCAAGTTTGATAAAGATCGGATGAAAACTCTTTGACTTAGAGAGCGGAAACCATGTAGACGCCGCCCACCCGCCAGACGCAGGTGTTCCCATAATACGTCCCGTTTTTCATAAGGGCGTATAAAAAATCACTTGCTTCAGGCAGGTTTTTTTACTTCTAAAGACATTTCAAGCAAAATTTGTCATCAAAATTTTTAGCAAACGGCAGCTGAGTGATAATGGAGGTTGAATGTCAATGAAAATGCTTGTTAATAGGAGTAAAGAGCTCTTTATCTGGTCAAAATCAGCCAAGAAATTACTAAGAAATAAGCAAAAAAACAAGTGATTTATTTTTCTGATATAAATTTGTGCATGACATTCTAAAAGTCGTGGTATAGCTGTCTTGTACTACCAAGCATATTTGACCACAAACTCCCAGTGAATTGTTTTACCTGTTCCCATGACTAAAGTAGAGAAAATAAATTTTCTCTTTTAGATAACTCACCATTTTCCCCAAATACTGAAGTGTACATTTGATTTTATAAAGGTAAGTCAGACTGTGGCAGAAATTTTTTAATAACTGGTACTAGGATTAGCCATTGAATTCCTAAACATCTAAATTTCTCAAAAAATTGGGTTCTTCTATTCTATTACCAGCCAGTAACCAGAACTAATGGTGAAAGCCCTAGCTGTCAGCCAATAAACATTTTTATCGCCCATATCTTTTGCACAATAATTCCAATAACAAACGTTATTGGTGAAAACCCTAGATATTGTCCAGTAACCACAGTTAAAGCAAGAACTATGGTATAATCGATAACAGTTACAGTTCTTTTTAAATAGAGCAAAGAGGCAAGTTTTGGGTGAAATGTGTAGCCTCAACCAGGCCCTATGCTCTACCAATTGAGCTTTCGACAACTAAACTTCAAAATATACAATATATTTTATAATGTACATGATTTGTAATTATAAAACAGCAGAAAAAAAATCAAACCATTAAAAGTGAATCAAAACTAACAACATATCCCTCTAGCTTATGTAAACCTATAAAAGCTGGGAAAAGCATTTAAGCTCACATTGTTACAATGTAAAAGAGTCAATCTTTGACAGAATGACACTTATCACATAAATAAAATTTATTAGTCCTGATTATCCTAACTTTCATCAAATGCTTGTTAAAGTTAATTTGAATGACATCTGTTATTATTATTAAAATAAATATTCATCATAATGAGAAGTTAGCAAGGTCCATTCTCAACATATAAATAATAAAATATTTATTGTAAAGGGGATGTAAAACAGTGCATTTTAATGTGGCATAAGGGTCATTTTGTCAGAGACTGGTCCTTTTTTTGTCTTCAACTTTAAAAACAAAGTGTCACTTACTGCTTCCTCAGAACCAGGCATGAAGTTCTTTGTCTCTGAAAAGTGTGAGATTCAAATTTTAATTTGTTTAAAATCAATTGAATTTGTTTCTAATCAAACAGTTTTTTACTTAACTTTTTGGTAAGAGTATGCAGGAAAAAACACTTTTACAACTGTATTTAAAACAAAAAATATTCTAATATTACAGGGAATTCAGTCAAGTAAACTGTGTATCTTCAGAATTTTAAAAGTTATCACTTTCAGTATAAATGTAACTCTATTATTTTTTGTGGTACTGTACTAGGCCACAATATCAAAAAAAACCTCTAAATGTTTTTCATTCTGATATATAAACCAATTGATACCATCTACATACTGTTGTTTGTGTATATAATTCAAATAAAGTGAAAGTTGATAAAATAAAAACAGCTACTCACTGTCACCACCATTTTGCAGAAGAAATTCCTGAAAGCAATAAAAGTGTTCTTCATGAATAACAGCAATCTATAAACCTACACATCAATATTTACACTCATCTTGCATTTCAACATGATAACAGTCTTGCATCAGATTGTTTCCCTTTTGCATTGAATAACATTTATTGGTCTGGGGCATGGCTACAACAATAGCCGTGCACAAACTATTGGACTGTGCACAATGTTTTGTCTTTTCGACAGCGACTAGCAGGTATGTTTTATTACAAGATGCTGCAAAAAAAAAGCATGCTTGCATTTGCTTTGTCATCAATGTGGCTGTTCTAGCGCCCAATTCAAAAGGCCTTGGTCATGTTAATATCACCATTCTTCTCATTTTGGGGATAAAAAAGGAAAATATTCAGGAGTGTAAATATAAGAAAAATTTTATCAATTTTTGACTGCATTCATCAGGATATGAAACTCATTTGGGTAGTTGAAAGTTTTTTTGTTGTTTTTTTTTTTGGCGTTCACCTTTTCGGCGTGTAAGCGTGGTGCTGCGCTTTTGGATAGGAGACCGCCATATTGCAGGCTCAGCACCTCCGACTTCGGATCTCCTTGCGGGTCCTCCTATACCGACACCCGCCGAATCGGTCGTAATGCTAACCCTTACACCCTGAGCGCCAAGGAGGGAAGCCATTACTACCATTTTTAAAGTCTTTGGTATGACCAGGCCGGGGATCGAACCCACGACCTCCCAGTCCGGAAGCGGACGCTCTACCTACTGAGCTAACCGGGCTGGTGGTAGTTGAAAGTAAGTGTCAAGCCCTTGGAGATGCAAGCCAAGCAGAACAACCTAAAAGTCTTTCATACCCCAATCAATGCAATAAAATATTGATTCAATCATTAAATGAAAAAGTAAATAATCAAAGGTACCTATCTGAGCAGAAGTTTTATCAAATTTTAAAAGTAAGATGTTAACTTAAGAGAGTGCATGGTAAAACAAATTCTCCCAAATTCTATCCAGTATTTAGAGGAACAGACTGCGGGTGAGAAATTCTACTAAAACCCTGTTTTTTTAGAGAGAGATCACAAGACTAAAAAGCAGAGAAGTGTTATTTCTGCACTTTTAAAGGACCCTCAAACATAATTTACAGATTTTAAATATTTTTTGTTAGTGATAAAAATAGATCATAGATATAAAGAAACAAAAATATTACCATCTGAATTCTTTGGTGAGCTTCTTTGGCCAGTTCATAAGCTGAAAAAGAAAGAACAATTAAGTCTGTTGCTCTAAGAAGTCTAAAGCACATACCAACCAGGTCAAGTAAACTCGTCACTTGTTTTAATTGTTTGTATTTGACATGAATGCTAAGAAATTGAACCACCATTAACACCTTTAATTTTATGTTTTCGTGTGAATGAAATAAAATTTGTATTTTCAGTATATTATGTCATAGGGTAAAATAAAAACAAACAAAGAAATTCACTTTAAGGTTTTAATATATTTATTTAACCCTATGACAATTAGAAACCACAAAATTTTTTGGAAAAGCTGTAGATTTGAGAAAAACAATATTAAGTATGCGGGTAACATAAAGAAATAATATTGCATTGTTATGGGTTTTTTTTGCATCTGTCATTAACACTTTACATGTTAAATATCTATGAAAAATATTGATGACTATTTTGTAGTTATAATAATTTTTTAACAATATCTTTGTCGTTATGAATATGTCATATCTCACAAATTTCATAGAATGTGAAATTTGTCAAACATAATATGGTTGCAAATTTGCAAATAAATGTTTTGTTGTTGTTGTTTGTTCTTACCAACAAATATAAATGCATTCACAAAGTGTCATTTACCTGTAGTGTTTGGTTTGCCTGGCCTGCAGTACAATATCTGTAACAAAAAAAATCAAAGTCACTTTATACCTTAAAACTATGTTAAAAAAATTCTCACTGCCAAACAAAAATGAATTAAAATATTTGTGTCCAGGAATTTTTTTTAAATATTTTTTTTTTTCACTTCTTTTTGCACTTCAACTTTTTTCTGACCAAAAATCCTGGGGACTGATTATATTCATATATCAAAGCATTAAAAGGAAAAAAATCAGCAAAAAAATAAGGAAAAAGTGTAGATCCTGATCTGACAGCACAGATGTGCAGCTGATCTTAATCTACACTGTTCAGTCATTGGATTGTTACAGCCATAGAGTATAGAGTTGTTTCACACGAGCAACTTACGTCTGCTCCAGAGTGTAATATCTGGTAGGTCAGTGCTACATTATCTGTCTGGGCAGCTTCCAACAGGGCCTGAAGCAGTAGAAGACAACCTAACATAGTCGGATGTTATTCTTTTTAATAATCATCTATTTAGATACGGTATCAGGTAGCGTAAAATCATCAGATTTTAGACACTGTTATAGGTACTTTATAACAATCTGATTTAACAGTACTCTTACATATAAAAATCATTGATTAGATACAGGCAATACAATGTGTTATAATGATTCGATTCACTGAATTGCCCGAAGTTGAATCGCAGTTATATGGTGCACTGGTTATACTGCTTATATCAATGAACTGTATAATTATTATGCTCAAGTTTTTTGCAATAAAGGTTTGGTTCTGTTCTGATGGGTCAACTAAGCATTACAATCTTGCAGGTTACGATTTTAGTTTTTTTTAACAATCGATAAAAGAATACCCTACATTGTATACTACATCATTCAGTTGTGTCTTGTTATCTGAGAGTGGATGTTTGTCACAGTAATGCTTGTTCTTGTATTTGTTATGAATATGCTGTTTTCGGGCCTCACTGGACAACTTACTGGTTACTATTGTAGTTTTTTTTTTTTTATATAAAATAAACAAACTAGAACACCATACATTGTATACTACCTCATTCAGTTGTGTCTTGTTGATGAGAGCGGATGTTTATCACAGTACTGCTTGTTCTTGTATTTGTTACGAATATGCTGTTTCCAGGCCTCACTGGACAACTTACTCGTTACAACTGTAGTTGTTTTTTTTTTTAAATAAACAAAATTAAAACACCCTACACTGTATACTACCTCATTCAGTTGTTTCTTGTTATCCGAGAGTGGATGTTTATCACAGTAATGCTTGTTCTTGTATTTGTTATGAATATGCTGTTTCCTGGCCTCACTGGACACCTTGTTATCAATCGACTGCCCAGGTGTCATGTGTTTCAGCCAGAAATTATTGGCATTATCATTGCCTATTTCTTTAAACACCTAAAAATAAAAAAGATAAATTAAGGTATGACCATCCTAATGAATACCTATATCAAGAAGAGTACCCAAGGGAGGTAACTATAGTAGTAAGTTAGGGTAGATTTCTATCACCCAGGAGGACCGGGGTTCAAATCCCACTGGAACCTAATTTTTTTTGTAAGCCTAGAGCTTTAATAATTGGCATATTTCTTTTTTTCCTGTATAATTCTGTCATTGAATATAAAATTCTCATGATTTAAACTAAAATAAGCAAAATAATCAAGATTAAAGGGGTTTTCGCTATCAGAATAGTGTTTATTCAAGTCATCAATTTGAAAATTTCTAAAACTGGACGGTAAACTTCTCTGAAATTTTGTATACATTTTGTTTAAGGTATATAGTTAAAAAATGGTAAATTTTTGTATATTGCACCAATTAGGATTTTGCACAATTTTCATTAATTTAGTCTCGTGAAATATAAAAAAATGCATTTTTAAAATTTATTTGGTCAAAAAATGTCATTTTAAGATAAATTTTGTATTTATATATTATATCTTAAATTGGTTTAGTGAAATATAACATTTTTTGGATAAACTGTAAAAAAATTAGGGTTGAATTTATCAATAACAAAAATTTTTGTCACCGATTAAAGAATTTGGATACTTTCACGATTTTTCTCACTTTTTTAAATAAAAAAAGCTAAAAATCTCAAAAACTACACGGTGAAAATCATTAAAATTTTGCATACAAGTCAGTGGTATGAAGCAGTTGATGAAAAAATAATCAGATGTTGGATTCTTAATAGTGCCCATTAGGATGGTTATACCTTAATATATTATGTATATTCAATTGATGATGTATTCCTATGTAATATTTAGTCATATATATTTAGTCTAATTTCACCATTGTTTGTATAAAGGGGAACACTTTTTACTGAGTAAACTTATTTCATCAGATCAGGATCTACACTGTTCACCTTTTGCTACACTATTCACTTTTTGATTCATTATCTTTGGATCCTAGATCCAGGTCAGATGGCATGGATAAGCCAGCTGATCTAGATTTACACTGTTCGCACATGCAATAAAATCCTTTAGTTACATTTATAAATAGTGCAGAGTTAACACATCGGTATACCTCTATAAGACTAGAGTTCCAGACTTTGACATCCATCCTAAGGGACCTGACTTTGGACAGCCGGGGATCAAACCCACGATGTACACCGGCACAACGCAGACAAAGGACTATACCCAGGTTCATGGAAGCCCAATGTGGATCTACAATATTTACAAATAAAATGATTTTAAAACACACTATGATAATAAGTGGATTGATGTACAGTTAATCCATTACCCCAAGGAATATGGCTGTTATTCCATGAATGAATGTCCAACCGGATATACATGTAGTTTTGCGCGGAAGGTCATATTCAAAACGCTGTCAAATTCATGCAACATTTTAGCTGTTTGGTGCATTTTTTTCACTTAAATGGCACTCCGTTTATATCGCAGTATGCTGATCGTGAACTGTGAGGATAGCAACATAATCGAGCTACAGTGTTAAAATGATATATTAGTATATTGATGACCTGTAAAGTCTTACGACAAGTGAAAATTGGTTACCATGTCTGAAATGTAATGTCATCTCTAATATCAATCAGTGCTGTTATCAGTTACACCCTTTGAAGGCTATTGAGCGGGCTATTTAAATTTGTGAAAATAGGCTGTTTGAACTGTAATAAGCAGTTGAACAGGCTCAATCAAACCAAGCCTGCAATATTTTGATATTTGTAGTGTTCGGTGGTTTTTTAAGTTCCTTTTTCATCTACAATTAAATAAAAATAAGTTACCTTGCTCTCCACAGTCAGCACAGAGTTTATTTGCTTCAGTCTCTCTCACTTGGTCCAAAATCTACAAAATAATCAAACAATGTATCCCCATACTGTAGTTGTAAATTCAATAAGCAACCAGTGTACATTCAGATCCACCTGCACATCTATGGGTCTGAACAGGATTCTAATCATTTGTTTGGCCAGAAATAATCTAATAAATCTAAAAGCAAAGAGCATAGATTCTGATAAGACTGCATGGATGTGCTGGTTGATCTGGACCTACACTAGATGCCCGTATGATTAAAGGCATATAAATGTCATACATGTGATATCCCGCCGGGAAACTGAAAATTCCCGATTTTTGGGCCTTTATCCCGTTTCCCGCTTTCAAAGATCGAATTCCCGCTTTTTCGCCTTAAGTAAAAAATAAAATAAAATGTCAACCATAAAAGTCCAAAATCGAGCCGATACACCGTCCTTATCTCGGACTTGACTACATAACGGCTTTATCAAAACGTGCCGAACGTTTAATCAGTGTCATTAAAAGGATTAACGCGATAATTAGGTGACACTTGACCGATGAAGTTGTTAATTGGATAATTGGTTGTTTGCACAGGCAATTCTTATCGAAATCACAAGTTTATGATGCGTTTAATTTGCCACCTGAATGCAATTAGCGGACTAGTTAAACAATAAGCGGTATCTTGTGAAGTTCGTTTAAAAATAACAGATGTAAGTATCCGAATAAAGGGACAGTATCGGCGAAACATTTTATTAGTTTTTTTATCAACAAAAACAGTAGTATTGAGTGTTTCAATTTTAAACCTGACAGTTCTCTATTGAAGGATGCTCAAAATGCATGTAAACTCTACAAAGAGAAAAATGGAGATGAGACTGGAAAAATATGACCTGTGACTGTGGAAAAACATGATCTGTAACTGTAACTGAGTTTAAAAGATACATTGTATATGATATTTATAATATTCTTGTGATGTGATGAGTAGTCATGAATAAAGTAATAGAAAACAATGTCATTGTAAAATATTTCAAATGTAAAGGTTTTTCATCAAATTTTGCAGAACGCGCACTAAATATAAAGGTTTTTCATCAAATTTTGCCGAACGCCCGCTGAAATTGAAGTCGATAAAAAATTCCAGTTTTTGGACCCAAATTCCAGCTAAAATTCAATTAAATTCCAGTTTTGGCCCATTTCAGTTATCACATGTATGAAATGTACTGTGAAACCTGTCTTAGCAGCCACCTGCGAATAGCAACAACATGTCTTAAACAGCCAGTTTAAATATGTCCTAAACTGACATTCTGTTCTCATTTTAACATGTCTTTAACAGCCACCTGTATAGAGCAGCCACATTTTGTCAATCCCTTGGGTGGCTGCTAAAAAAAGGTTTGAATGTACCTAGAGTAAAGGTTTATTCCTTTATAACACACCCATGAATGATTTTAATATAGAATCTTTCTGCAAGGTTGGTTAAATGCATTAGATTGACCCTTTCCTCCCTAAATACGCATTTTTAGGCGTGTGCAACCAGTGTAGATCCAGATCAGCCGGCACATCCATGCCATCTGATCAGGATTTGCACTGGTCACTTTTTTGTTAGAAATAACCTAAACAATCAAATAGCTTACAGTGCAGATCCTGATCAGACAGCACAGATGGGCAGGCTGATCTGGATCTACACTGTTTGCTCATGCCATAAAGATGTGCATATGGAAGAAAGGGTTACTAAATAGTAAATCCGTATCCCACAGTGTGGTTTTCCAATTCTGTATTTTTGCAGTTGCCTGTCTATTATGTGACGTCATACCTGTCATACTACCTTGTGTATTCTGATAATAATTTTCCGGCACATAAACTCCAATACAGGAAATTTCTGTCACTTTTCTTAAACTTTTGCGATATTCTTATGATATTTATATATTTACTATTGTTATTTCTGATACTATGAAACAGTGTTGTTGACAGAAACATTTTTACATAGTGTATTTAAATTTGTTTTGAGCAAGAACGAAATATAATAATAATAAAAAGAACAGAGTGTATCTAATGAGTAAAGGGTTACATCTGTACCGTTAAATCATTTTATTTTGCGCGAGTTCAATTTTCACATTTTTCTCGCTAAGGCAAGAGCGCAAATTTTCAACCCAATGAAATTTAACCATTATAAAGTGTTTCTTTATAGGAAAATACTGTTGCGAGAATTCATGCTCCCGGGAATTTATTTTCAGGTTTTGCGCGAAAATTCATTCCTGCGTAATTAAATGATACTACAGTAAATGAGGGAGAAGTCTACACAAGAAGATGTGTTGAGAGTCTAAGTGACTTACTGAGTTATCGCCGAGAGCATCGGTGATTGCCTCTTCAATGGCCATCTTCCAATTAGATGCATCTGAAGAACTCTCAAAATGCAGCCTGCAATTTGTAATAAATTCGTAGTAAATTTGGCTGTTCTAAATTTGTTTTATTTACTGTATTTACACTAATCTTGGGTAAGAATTGAGAATATTTCGGAATGTAAATATAAGGTTTTTTAGATATTTATTGCATTCAAATGGATATGAAAAACTTTTGGGCCTCACAAACTTTAAACAACCCAAATGTTTTCCATATGCCAATGAATGCAATAAAATATTGATTTAATACTCAGTAATGTAATTAATATTTTGTCACCTCTGTGCAGAAACAGTATAAAATAAGGTAAGAGTTATACAAAGATGATGATTTTAATGGTTTCTTTACAGGGTATGTAAGAATACCTTGCTAGTTTAAGAGATAAATTCTTTACAGGGTATGTAAGAATACCTTGCTAGTTTAAGAGATAAATTCTTTACAGGGTATGTAAGAATACCTTGCTAGTTTAAGAGATAAATTCTTTACAGGGTATGTAAGAATACCTTGCTAGTTTAAGAGATAAATTCTTTACAGGGTATGTAAGAATACCTTGCTAGTTTAAGAGATAAATTCTTTACAGGGTATGTAAGAATACCTTGCTAGTTTAAGAGATAAATTCTTTACAGGGTATGTAAGAATACCTAGCTAGTTTAAGAGATAAATTCTTTACAGGGTATGTAAGAATACCTAGCTAGTTTAAGAGATAAATTCTTTACAGGGTATGTAAGAATACCTAGCTAGTTTAAGAGATAAATTCTTTACAGGGTATGTAAGAATACCTAGCTAGTTTAAGACATAAATCTGTATGGTTTTCAATACCTTGTGATTTTAATTGTGATAGATTAGAATATGTTCACTTACAGGAAAGTTCCATAATGAGTATTCAGCTGTAGTTTAGTCCTGTCCACCTCCTTTACTGAAGATAACTTCATTTCTATTTCATGAAGTGGAGAGGCCATTGCGTAATCCTACAATTAATAATAAATATAAAACATTACTGCATCAGTATTTTTGTTAGAATGAGTTGTAAGCAGTCAACTATCATAAATGTTTAACATAAAACATTACTGCATAATCGTTAATGTTTTTGTTAGATTAAGTTGCATTCATTAGACTATCATAAAGAATTATGTAAGATAACAACAAATCATGTATGTAGTGGTTTGAATGCAAATCTCATATTGTGGGTTGGCTGAAAACATCATACATGTAGTGGGTTGACTGCAAATATCATAATTATGTAGTGGGTTGACTGCAAATGTCATACATGTAGCAGCTTGACTGCAAATGTCATACATTTAGTGGGTTGACCGCAAATGTCATATGTGTGGTGGGTTGACTGCAAATGTCATATATGTAGTGGGTTGACTGCAAATGTCATACATGTAGCGGGCCTAATGCAAATGTCATACAAATAGTGGGTTGACTGTAAATGTCATACATGTAGCGGGTCTAATGCAAATGTCATACATGTAGTGGGTTGAGTGGAATGTCATACATTTTGAGGTTTGACTACAAATGTTGCATTACTATAATCCCTGCATGTCTGCTACTAATCTTGCAAATGACATAAAATGCAAACGAATGCAACTTACCTCCTTGTTCTGGTAATAAGCCAGCTTGTGTTTCTTTAAGACAACATAAAACTTGTATCTGTTCTTATTGATCTTCAACCATGCCTGAAAATGTCAATAATATGTCTCAACAACAACCATTCCCCAAAAAATGTCAACAACAAGTATGCCTGAAAATGTCAATTACACATAACAACAAATAACTTTTCCTGAAAATATCAACAACGCATATCAACAACAACTATGCCTGAAAATACATCAACACATGTTAGGAACAACCATATTAACCAAGTCTGAAAATTTCAAAAACATGTCAACAACAACTGTGCCTGAAAATGTCAACAATACTTGTCCACAACAACCAAGGTCTGTGCCATACCTCACCCCCTTGAGTTTATTTGTAGGGTTTTATAGTGATTTAACCCTGATCAGATTGCACCAACATTCAGGGTAATTTGCAGGGTAGTTTAAGTCTACACAGAATATAGAAGTATTATGTAATGGGTGGTGTAAGGGCTAAACAGTATTCTTCACACTTTTCTAAAGTTTGGATCATTTGTGAACATTTTTTTAACAGTTTCAAAATTTTAACATTAATGATCCCACTTGAAATTTCATTGTTTCAGTAAACTTAGCAGTTTAAGTGAAGCAAATATCATGACAAACTTGAAATTATGTGTTATCAGTACAAACATCTTGCACAACTATTGTTAAATTATGATGAAGTTTTCACAAACTCAAAGTGTGCAGAATATACTAACCACTCTTATTGTGAAGTATTTAACATTCACTGGGAACAAATTTTTGTTGATTTCATGACAGAACAATCCACAAATTTAACCCTTTACCCCATAGATACAACTTTACCGCTTTGACCAACAGTGTAGATCTATATCAACCAGCACATCCATGCCATCTGATCTGGATCTACATTTTTCACCTGATGAATCTAAAGCGAATAGTTTAGATCCTGTTAAGATGGCATGGATGTGCCAGATGATCTGGATCTACACTGCGCCCATGCAATATATATGAAGTAAAGGGTTAAAAAATGCACTAAATGACCTACTTTAAGATTCTTTTTCAGGTGAATGTTATTTTATCAACATCTGTTATCAGCGCTTTTTTTCCAGTGAGTCTCATGGGGCCGATATTGCGCCCCATTCCCAAAGCCAGATAAGGACCATTTTAACAATTTCAAGAAAAGAATCCCATTTCAACAGAAATACCTTTTGTCTATAACATAGAAACAAATTAAACAAGAAACCATATAATCAAAGACTCTTACCAGATTCCAAATATTGTTTGTTTACTCGTGTTAATTGATCTGTGAAAACTAACTTTCCATGAATTTATGTATGTAACCGGTGTAAAAAATTCCCAATTTGGGCAAGGGTCTTTTTTCCCAAAACCCCTGAAAAAGCCCTGGTTACAAACAATTTCTTATTTGCAGATATAGTAAAGTTATATAGTAAGGGAGTCAGGATTAAGAACAAAACAATTGTCTTGTTAACTCTTTACCCCATAGATGTTACTTATATTCCATGTGTGATCAGTGTAGATCCAGATCAGCCATCATGTTCATGTACTCTCATCAGAATTTACACTATCGGTATCTTGGTTAAAAATAATGTAATGCATTTAAAAGAGTTAACCCTTTCCTGTATAGACACACCTTTATTGCTAGGGCAAACAGTTTAGATCCAGATCAGCCGGCACATCCGTGCTGTCTGATCGGGATCTAAACTGTTCGCTTTTTGATTCATTAGGTTATTTTTGACCAAAATGCGACCAGTGAAGATCCTGATCAGACGGCACGGATGTGCCAGCTGATCTGGATCTACACTTGTTGCACATGCGTAAAAATGTGTATATATCAAGGAAAGGGTTAAATTAATTTTATTAATCCATTACTCCATGAATACAACTTATATCCCGCGTGTGACCAGTGTTATAGGCAATCTGATTGGTTGAAACTTAGGAGTCTCAAGATTAATCAGAACCTTGAGATCCGAGACTGATTTCCATTTTAAGGTTTATAATCTTAGGGCCAGAATTCTCATTTTGCAGTTCAAAACATTGCAACTTTCTGGTGTCTTACTTCAATAGCCATTTACACCATAGATAAGGCTTATACAGCATGGGCAAGCAGTTTAGATCCAGATCAGATGGCACACCTGTTGATCTGATCAGGATCTAAACTGTTCACTTTGAGATTCACTAGGTTATTTCTGACCAAGATGCAACCAGTTAAGATTCAGGTAAGATGGCATGGATGTACCAGTAGATCTGCATCTACCATGGAATCACATGCGTTAAAATGCGTACTGGATAGCGCTTAATATTGGCGGTGTCGAACTTTGGCATATTTTGAAGTGTTTTCAATTGGCAGGGTCATATATTGGCGCAAACAAACCAGAGCGCCAAAATAAAACACTTAATTAAAATTGCAGGTCTTAAATTGGGGTTCTATAATATAATATATAATATCGTCAAAATGAAACATTTACAGTCAAACCTGTCTTTAGCAGCCATCAAAGGGGTGACAAAAAGTGGCTGCTGAAGACAGATGGCTGTTAAAGACAGTAAAAATGAGAACAAAATGTCAGTTTAGGTCCTAGTCAAACTGGCTATTTGAGACAGGTGGTTGCTATTCGCAGGTGGCTGCTAAGGCAGGTTTCACTGTACATTCAATATTCAACACCACATTATTATAATACCTTGTTTGAAAAAATTATCACAGCTATCGAATAGTAGATTGCTTTGTTTGATTAACGACATATTCTCATTAAATTATTTTTGTATCACACTGAGAAAACTGCAACATAATCTGTGCTAGTGTATCATAGTTGTCTACCTTCCAGATATTAAAATGGTGGTGTTATTAATTGATGTTGATTTTTATTCGCTGAGTTTTATATTGGCGCAACTGACCCTGACCGCCAATATAGCCAAAATTAAACCTCCACCAAGATAAGTAATTATACAGTATATATTGAGTAAAGGACTAGTGAACTTCTTGGCATCAATATTAACTTTAGCAAACCTTAACGAAGAAAAAACTTACATCAATGTCAGGGTCAGCCATATCTCCACCAGGTACATCACCATCCTGGGAGTACTGCGCCTAAAAGTAATAAGCCAATGTCCCTTATTACACAATGTATCTATCTCGAGCAACAGTTTCATACAATCAACTGCCTTTAGTTAACTATGTAAAATATATTACAATTAATCAACCAACATATATACTATTTCCTAGCAACAGTGTAAACCAATAAATATTTATGCAAACAAATTTTCAAATTTTGGCAAGGTCAGACATATTTGCAAATATTTATTTTTTAATTTTTTTAAGTTTTTGAAATATTATTTTTATCCTTTAGAAATACTCAAGCTAATTAATTTGGCGCTTCGGTGCCATCTGTGAATAAAGCGAAAAATTAAATGGTCTCAAATATATGTTGGTTTACAGCAATTGAGCTATGTCACAGGAAGAGGCTGGCCGCTTCCTTGATAGTTTTGACATTTTCTATCTATCTATCTTTCTTCCTTTAATCCTTTCCTGTATAGATTCACCTTTATTGCTAGAGAGAACAGTTTAGATCCAGATCAGCTGGCACATCCGTTTTGATTCATAAGGTTATTTCTGACCAAAATGCGACCAGTGCAGATACTGATCAGATGGCACGATCCGGCTGATCTGGATCTACACTGGTCGCACATGCGTAAAAATGCGTATATATCAAGGAAAGGGTTAAGTACAACGTCTAAATGGGATGTAGACATTGGTGCATCAAAGATCATTAACGTTTGTAGAACTAAGAATTAAAGTTTAAGAGATAAATTTGCTGCTTGGTTGCAACCACAACCACAAAAATCTGTGCTAAAGACCACCTGTAAACAAAGACCACCTATGGATTAATACAAAATTATATATGTCCCACTGACTGATTTTAAGAATAAATACACTTGTGGACAAAGTCACCTTTTAAAGACCACTTTGGTTTTTCAACCAGAGGGGTCTTTGAAGACAGGTTCGAATGTATAGCAAAAAATAGTAGCAATCAATTTCCCCCCACATATTAATTAATTCTTACCTCTTTCTCATATACCAAGATGGCTTCCATCAAGGTACTGCACCATAGCTTGCAATTATCTGTGAATAAAACAACATCATAATCAATTTCATCAACAAATATAAATGAACTGGTAGAAACAAGGCTAAAGGGAAATGGGATATTTATCCTATGCTTAACCTTCTTGTCCATGCAATATACAAAATACAAGTAGATCTATTTTTATTAATTTAAATGTGCAAGACAACTTACTGAGCAATTCAAAGCAGGTATATCCAATATTTGCACCAAATAAGGCAAACAGGAATACCCGATTTTGCACTTACCTAATGTCTAGAAGGAAAATAGGAATACCAAATTGTTAAACTTACCTAATGACCTGATGTCTCTGAATCAAACAGGAACACCCGATATTTGCACTTACCTAATGTCAATGAGGCCAACAGGAACACCTGATTTTTGTACTTACCTAATGTCAATGAGGCAAACAGGAACACCTGACATTTGCACTTACCTAATGTCCAAGAGGCAAACAGGAACACCCGACATTTGCACTTACCTAATTTCCATGAGGCAAACAGGAACACCCGACATTTGCACTTACCTAATTTCCAAGAGGCAAACAGGAACACCCAACATTTGCATTTACCTAATGTCCGTGAGGCAAACAAGAACAACCGATATGTGCACTTAGCCAACGTTTCTGAGGCAAAAAGGAACACCTGATTGTTGCACTTACCTAATGTCCATGAGGCAAACAGGAACACCCGATATTTGCACTTGCCTCATGTTTCTGAGGCAAACAGGAACACCCAATTGTTGCAAATACCTAATGTCCATGAGGCAAACAGGAACACCCGACATTTGCACTTACCTAATTTCCAAGAGGCAAACAGGAACACCTGATATTTGCACTTACCTAATGTCCATGAGGCAAACAGGAACACCCGATTTGTGCACGTACCTCATGTTTCTGAAGCAAACAGGAACACAAGATCTTTGCACTTAACCTCATGTCCATGAGGCAAACAGGAACACCTGATATTTGCACTTAACCAAATGTCCATGAGGCAAACAGGAACACCTGACTTTTGCACTTAACCTAATGTCCATGAGGCAAACAGGAACACCTGATTTTTGCACACAAGATTGTTGCACTTAACCAAAGTCTCAGAGTCAAACAAGAACACCTGATTTGTGCACTTACCTCATGTCTCTGAGGCAAACAGGAACACCCGATTTGTGCACTTACCATACCATATGTCTTTGAGGGAAACAGTAACACACAATTTGTGCACTTGCCTATTATCTCTAAGGCAAACAGGAACACATGATTTGTGCACTTACCTAACGTCTCTGAGGCAAACAGGAACACACGATTTGTGCACTTACCTAACGTCTCTGAGGCAAACAGGAACACACGATTTTTGCAATGCAACTTGAACTTAAACTGATGGGCATTGTTTGCCTGGAAAGGAAAAAAAAATAAATCTCGGAGAAAGGTTTCCTTTGATAGTTTCATAAATGTTAACCCACCTACTCAATGTGACTGGACTGTAATTGCATGGGCAAACTGTGTAGATCCAGATCAGCCAATACATTTGTGCCATCTTACCTGAACCTACACTGACCTGATTATTTCTAATCTAATTTAAGAGGTGACCAATGTAGACCCAGATCAGATTGCATGAATGTGTTGGCTCATATGGTTTATTACTTGTTGCACATATGAAGAAACCCTTATCTTGGAGTAAGGGGTTAATCATTTTTATAAATGTTTCATAATTAATTAAAGATGAAAGAATACCTTTTACAAATTTTCTAACAACTGGTAGATTTAACCCTTTTCTCCATAGATACAATCAAACTTCATTGGCAAACAGTGTAGGTCCAAGTCAGTCGACACATCATTCTGTGCCATCTGATCAGGATCATCACTGTTTACATTTAGATTTATTAGGCTATTTTTTCCAGTATGCGACCAGTGCAGATCCAGATCAGATGGCACAGATGTGCAGGCTTTTCTGGATCTACACTGGTGATAAAATGGGATAAAATATATATATATGGAGTAAAGGCTTTATTCTATACAAGTTTCCAATACTTAGACCAAGTTTCTGGTCATCTCTGCCAATCCATGAGACAGTACAAGAGGATAAATGATAGTGTTCTTTATCATGAAGCATTACTGGAAACCTTTACCTAAAACATAATTCCTTTCTGAAATACATAATTATTTTGTCCTGCCTATTGGTGAAAATAAGTAGTAATTCATCAGCATTACTAATTTATTTGATTTTTATAATTTTTTTATGCAAAGAAACAGGATTCTTTGACTACAAGTATTGACTCATTGTTGATCCTTTCTTCTAATCTGGATCTACACTGTTTGCTTTTAGATACATGTAATTAATGACTAAAAGTCAGAACTTGTAACTTCAATCTCCAACATTTTTAAAGGCAGTCGCTACAGTTTTTTCTAACGAGTGTTAAACTACTGTACCACCGTCTAAATGCAATGTATAAAACACAGTTCACGGTCCAATCTGGGTTTTAAACATTGTGCCAAAAGCGTAATTCTCAACAACGAAATTTTCGTCGAAAATCTTTTACGCGCAGATAAAGTGAAACATTCATGTTTTGAAGTAACATTAAACATATTCCAAAAGAAATTCGACAGTTATAACTTATTTTACTTTCTTTATTAACATGATTATTAGATACTTCAAATTAATATCAAATAGCGATACGGGCAACTATATATAAAGTGTAGGTCCATTCGGACAAAGCTTGTTTCGGATAAGTATGTAGAGCGGGGGCGGGTATTACCGAACAGGTGTCTTATTCCAAACATAATTTTCAAATTAAATTTACATTTGTTTTTCATAAGATAAACTTGTATGTGAGGTGAAATATGATGCCAATATACTTTCATAGAATATTTGACTTGTTTACAAGTTCGATTGCACGCCAATTTCAAATTTATTGAGTTTCAAAGAAAATCGCTGTTTGAGGTAAGTTAAGTTTATCAATTAGTAAATCCCGACACTCCAAAATCTTAAGTTTACAGAAAGTTAAATTATCTATGTCTATATAAAAGATTATGATTTTTTAAAGATGCTAACATGTATTTTTCGGGGGTTACAAATTTTATCGACACAATAACACGTGGTAAAAAGTTAACGGGGTGTTCGGAAAAAGCCGCACTTTATCTTTCATATGCGTCAAATTCCGACCATTATTATTTTCATAATATACAAGTCCTCTTTTAATAAAGTTATAAAGCAAATTATGATAGTATGTTAAACAAATACTCTTTTGAATAAGATTTATTCAATATAAAGTACAAGATTAACGTGATTAGGCCATCCTTAAAAAGATTGTATTTGCACGACCAACCCAGTGAAATAACCGCTGACCCCAAAACAACTTTGACCATCCTGAGAATTTTTTGTTCTATATTTTTCTTTCCATTAAAAAATAAGATAAGCATTTTACTAAACACTTACCATTGCGAACATATTCCATACTTTATAATTACATTCCAATTTTTTCTCCAGTACCATAGTTCAGAATTATTGCATCATAAACTAATTTAATCCAGCTAAAAATGTAAAATGTCACGTACACACTTCTTGTAGATCAAACGATTTCATAGCATAGCCGACAAAACAACACAGTCTGGTTATGAGCCGACAATTTCTTTGAAGTTCAATTTTCATGTTTTCGTATAATTCATATTGATGATATATCTGATGACTACATTGTATTTGAAAATTTGAAGGACTTTACTTGGAATGTGAGTATTGTTTATTAAATTAAGAAAAAATTTAAAAGTTATTTAAATAGTCAGTTTAATCAATTAAATTTCTTATTGTTCTGTTTCTTTTCTAATGAATTTGTTGCACAGATTTATTGCTTTATGTGTAAAATACAATTAAATACACAATTTAGGCGGGTTCTTTTGTTTAAAGTTGCGTATTTTAAAAAGTTATTTTATGTTCGGAAATACACGCACATGTGTTCGGATTTAGACACAATGGTCGGTAATACCCGAAGAACAGTGGGATATGTAAAAGTAAGGTATCTCACGTTATAATATAGTTACAGATACGGGCTTTTCTTTAAAATTTGCTTTAAGACTTAAATTATCCATAAAAAACGGAAAATATACAGTTTTAGCGTCTATTACCGAACAGTAAAATTTGTGGCTTAAGTGTTCGGTAATACCCGCCCCTGCTCTAGAACTTTTGGTAAAATTTTAGCTTAGGTTTTAAATTCGCACACTGGCCCGAGCGGGGAATACGCGAAAATTAAGCCATCGCTAAATAAAATGATACCACAGTAATTATTAATGATGTACACTATATACCTTTACAGCAATGTAAGTCTTTTTGTGTATACAAAATTACCCCCCTCCCCCCTTTTGAAATTGACATTTCGAAAAAATTAACATGGTAACCTACATTTTTCTTTTTTATTTTATGTTTTTTATACATTGGTGAATATATTGGTAGTGTTTGGTGAAATTCTATTATGGTAAATTTTAGTAAAATTAAAAACATCCCTTAGAATGAAAAGATTTGACGATAAATCCTTTGTCGTAAATTAGGTAATACTTAAACATTTTATATGTGTTTCATTATTTATATTGCAATATTTAGCCATTTATTTGTAATTTAGAATGTCTTTAACTGAAAAATAGAATTATGTATGATGTTCTTGTGATACATTCTATGATTTCATGCCGACAAAGAAGTCTATAAAAATCGTAAAAATTGTTTAAAATGTGACATCTTTGGTATCTAATAAAAAACAAGTAACCCCGGTAAGGTCCCATTTTTATTTGGTTTGTCATTACATAACATCATGTTCTTGACATAGACAAAGTTTGAATGAAATCTATTATTGGGAAATTTTTTATGAAACTGTAGCGACTGCCTTTAATGCAACAACACTTGCATCAAATTTTACAGTTGATAAAATATAGCATCATAAAAATGAAAAAATTATCTGTAACATAATTTGTGATTATACAACAAACATCTGTGCGAAGTCTCACATGCAGGTAAATAATGTTTCTATTAATAAAACACATGCCAAATACAAAACTTAGTATGAACATTGTGATATATATCATGATGGCATATGCAATATGCATTTGCAGAGACACATTCCTCTGATTCTTCACATAAACATTTTACTGTGTTACTAACATAATAAAAACTCTGGTTTCAAATATATTCACTCGTACGTTGACTGTGTAAGAATATTTCATCCCATTTACTTTGTTTACAGGTCTTCTACAGTTTTATTAGGGATGGGAACGAGTAGACATATCGGTACTTGGATACTTGTTCCGACTGAATACTCGAGTACTCGAAACCTTTCTCTAATGTAAGAGGAAATATCAGCTTCTATAAGTGTTAACGATTGTACCGGGTATGATCATGCAGACTGCCTGTCATTATCAATCACTCAAGAAGATACACAACACATTTAAAGGAAACAAAAATACCTTAATGATATTTAATATTATTTTATGCATTTCAATTATCAACTTTGAAAACATTTAGCTGAACAATCATTAATAAGCCCGTGTCACAAACTAGAACATCACCGTAAAATGTACACATCATGAAAATAGTGTATGATCTCCGATCAGATTTTATTTCAGGTTTGCAAACTTCCAATCAACAATCGCATTTGAATATAAATTATCAATAAACAAAATCAAATAAAACTCCGACGAGAGAAGCGTCATGCTTAAAATATTCAGGTGCTAATTTCAGGCCTGCCAAAACTTCTTCATTAAAAATCCGGAGATTTGTCTGAATATGTCAATGATGATGACGACAACAATTGCTGCTGTTCATTATGACTGTGCCTCAACAAAAAATGATGATGATGATGATGATGATGATGATGATGATGATGATAATTGAAGTTTGCCGATTTTGTTAGAAATGGTCTAATAACTTGTTTTAAACTGACTTTTGTCTATTTTTATCATTCATTTTTTAACTTTCTGTTAAACCTGTTAAGACCTGTTTTTGACAATATTAGAATGAATGTGCAATGAAAGTAGATAAAAGCAGGTGTAACATCGAGTCCCTTGTTTAGTTTATGACAAGCGGTTATTGTATAATTGTGCCAGAGGCACTGAGGCAGCATGCCACTGACCACGTTCTCGTTATCTTAATAATAAACAGGAAATGTGCGACTGCAGTATGAATAACTATTATGTTAATTGCACAACTTTTAAATTAGGTCTAATTAATCTATATTTTTTGCAATTTCATAGAAATCCGGAGATTTTGACTATAAATCCGGAGATCCGGAGAAGTAACTTAAAATCCTGAGATTTCGGATAAAATCCGGAGATTTGGCAGGCCTGTAATTTTCATGATTGCAAATTGTCTGTGTTACCGCATAAAACTGTAACGTCAATTAGGTGCCAATTTTAGGATATTTGTGCCCCTAAGTGTCATCTTGTTTATTTGAAACCAGGTGTGAGGTGTTCACAATTAACTGTCACATCGGCGATTTGTAAGATTTCATTAAGACAACTGTTATAACAAGAGCTGTCAGAGGAGACAGCATGCTCGACTATTCGAATCATTTGAAACAAATGCAATTTGAAGAATAAAACAATAACAACTATGGCCATTCATTCATGTGCAATCAGGAAAAATATTAACAAGTGAATGGTAAGGGAGAAATTCATTTCAAATAACAGAAATAATTCCTTAATGTACCATAAATATTAAACTGAATAGGGGAATAACTATGAAATAATTCTGAATTTGTTAGAAAACTTGTTAGTAATTTTTTATTAGAGACATTTACTTTCAGTCAAATATCAATCACTTCAGTAATGTTACAGAAAAAGAACTGAAATGAAAATATAATGGAAGTTTGAAGTTGATACCTTAAGTATTTGCAAAGTTATCGATGAAGTGCACTTAAGTGAAAATATAAGTGAAACTAGAAATGTGTCAATAGGACACGGATGCCTCTGCTATGCATCGTTTTCAGACACTCAAGTGCAATGATGGGAATAATAGCATTTCAAAGACAGTGATGTTCGAGTAATTATAAGAATATGCATAAACTTGAAGATCAAGTTAATTATTTGTATTTGTGGCACTGTTGTCTTCTCATTACAGAAATGTCTGTGAAGAAGTTGGTGGTAATGCAATGCAATGTCATAGTGAACATTTGTGCCAAGTTATTTTGAAATGCCTTCATTCATAAAGAAGTTATAGCCGAACAAGAAAATTCTATTTTTAGAAACAGTGACGACCTTGGATCTACAGGCATGAGTATTGTGCGGACACACCTCCTTGTCATGGTGAACATTTGTGCCAAGTTAATTTGAAATCCCTCCATTCATAACAAAGTAACAGCCCGGACAAGAAAATTCTATTTTTAGTAACAGTGACCTTGACCTTTGATATACAGGCATGTGCATGGTACGCGACACACCGCCCTGTCATGGTGAACATTTGTGTCAAGTTATTTTAAAATCCCTCCATTCATAACAAAGTTACAGCCTGGACAAGAAAATTCTATTTTTACTAACAGTGACCTTGACCTTGGATTTACAGGCATGGGTATTGTGCGGACACACCGCCTTGTCATGGTGAACATTTGTGCCAAGTTATTTTGAAATCCCTCCAGTCATAACAAAGTAACAGCCCGGACAAGAAAATTCTATTTTTAGTAACAGTGACCTTGACCTTCAACCTAAAGGCTTGGGCATGTACGTGACATACCGTCTTGATATGGTGAACAATAATACCAAGTTATTTTTAAAAAAAAAAAAGAAATAACAAAGTTACAGAGCCGACATGATCTTGCAAGAAAATTCTATTTTTAGTAACAGTGACCTTGACCTTGGACCTACAGGCATGGGTATTGTATGCGACACACCGCCTTGCCATGGTGAACATTTGTGCCAAGTTATTTTGAAATCCCTCCATTCATAACAAAGTTAAGGGCCAAGTGTATATTTTGCTTAACACAAAATGTAAGTGAAAAAGGGGCATAATTTGAAAAATATTGGAAGCAGGGTTATGGGTCTTGTTGGTTATGATGTAGATTTTGATGGTGAAAATATATTTCAAGTTTCAAGGCAATATCTCAAATAGTTTTAAAAGTATGGGCAAAATGCATATTTTGCTTAACACAAAATATAAGAAAAAAAGGGGCATAACTTGAAATATATTGACAGCAGAGTTATGGGTCTTGTTGGTAATGATGTAGAATTTGATGGTGAATATATATTCCGAGTTTCAAGTTGATATCTCAAGAAGTTTATAAGTTATGGACCAAAGTGCATATTTTCCTTAACGCAAAATTTAAGTGAAAAAGGGGCATAACTTGAAATATATTGACAGCATCGTTATGGGTGTTGTTGGTAATGATGTAGAATTTGATGGTGAACATATATTCCAAGTTTCAAGTTGATATCATAAGTAGTTTTCAAGTTATGGACCAAAGTGCATTTTTTGTTTAACGGACGCCGACGGGAACGCCGACTCGGACAACGGGAAGAGTAGTATAGCTCCCCTATTCTTCGAATAGTCGAGCTAATAATTGGTTGATTTTTGTTTACATTTTTAAATCATGTACTCGAATACTTTATGAACTACTCAGGTACTCGGACGTTAATTGAGTACCAGAGTACTCAAATACTCGTTCCCATCCCTAGTTTATATAATAAATTTAGTTATTTGAAAGCATTATATATTTTTTTTCCTGATAGGTAACCAGGCATCTCTTACATGAAGTGCAGTGCTGATTAGTTGTTGTGAATAATAGAAAAGGGATCAAAATAACAAATTTACTGCATTCTTTATTCATTCAAAGTAGGAATTCACAAACAATATAATTCTGGAATAAGCTGATAACTGCTCATTATGTGGCGTTTCAAACATGTTTGGACTGAATCTGTTCAAATAATATTCCCCTGGAATTGAAGAACCGCAAATTCCCTATTAAACACTCCTATCCCAGAAAACAGTCCCTCCAATTTTCCAAGAAAACAAGAAAAAATTTGATATGTGCAAATACAAAGGAAAGTTGCAAAAGATTTATCCCTAAACTTCTAGAAAAAAAGAAAGAAGTATTGAGTGTTTTAAATCACTTAATGGCTTTTGCTTCACAAATCTGTGGGTTTATGTTGCAATGTTGCATTTTAGACAACTTAAAATATCACAAATTGTGTTGGTTTTTTGGCATTTAAATGGCCAATTTTTGTTAAACATTACACCCCTACGTAACCCCCTCCCCTCCCACCCCAACCACCCCACCCAAAAAAAATACATACAAAAAAAACTACTAAAAAACAACAGGGCCTGCAGAAAAAGCCTAGCCAAAATCACCTGCATCACCAAGCTGGAGGCTAGGCAGTCAAATGCAACTAAGTATCACTTCACTCTCAAGTTAATTTTTATCTCATGTCTTTGTACAAAACTAATACAATCATTTGTTCAATCATAATATTTTCTAAACAATTTCCTGAAATATAAACCTTGGTTGATCCTAGATATAGTTTTACCAACCAGTTCTGGCCAGCAAGAGAAATACACTGTGGAGCAAACTCAAAGCTGAAAACTGAGCATTTATCTCAGCCAATCAGCTGCTCAGGACTGAGACAGTCTCAAAGCAGTACTTTCTATTTCGTCAGTTTGGAAACTGAGCCTTATTTCAGCCAATCAGGACTGAGGGCTGGTCTACAGATTAAATATCTTGAACCGGGACACTAAAGCTTTTCAAAGAGGAGTGCTTCTGTGCAAAAATAAAGGCATGTCTCTAGCACTATGACTAAAAATTTCAAAGACAGCTGTGGGAGGAACAAAAATGTATGTGTAGCGTAGGACTAGGATTTCTGATTATAATAAACTTACATTACGGGTCAAGATTTGCATAATCACCTTTGAATTTCTCCTTATACTTGGTCTCTGTAGCATATCATACATTTGGTTATAAAATATAAATTTTTAGCAAATATGCACAAATACATTTGAATCATGCTTATCATAACATAAGATTTTGCATACATACATATATGCTTATCATAACATAAGATTTTGCATACATACATATATGCTTATCATAACATATGACTTTGCTTACATACATATATGCTTATCATAACATATGACTTTGCTAACATACATATATGCTTATCATAACATATGACTTTGCTTACATACATATATGCTTATCATAACATATGACTTTGCTTACATACATATATGCTTATCATAACATATGACTATGCTAACATACATATATGTTTATCATAACATGTGACTTTGCATACATACATATATGCTTATCATAACATATGACTTTGCTTACATGCATATATGCTTATCATAACATATTGCTACATTACAAAATTACAATGGTAGAGTTAAGTAGAAAGCGTATGAGCCGAGCCATTTGAAAATGTATCATTTTGAGATATTTTTAGAATTTTCAGTTTTTGTCTTATTAAGAAACAACGTAACTTTATATTTCATTTTCTACTAAACCTTATATAACTTTTTTTCCAAATTTTACTATTTGGTATATTAATTCCAATGAAATGCATAATAATTAATGTTGTCTACTCATCTTTGTGACATCATTTCAAGGAATGACTTTCTAAGACATGTTTTCTCATGGCACGGTTCATATTTGGTTATCATCTCAGTCTGAAGTAATGTGGTATCATTATATTATGCACAAGTTTAATTTTAAGGTTTCACACACTATCAATATTCAATTGTGCATGTATTGAGAACATAACATCAGCTGGAATGCATGCTCACATTTTCAATTGAAAACATGTTCCCGCAAAATTACAGGATACCACAGTCTATCAGTCATATCAGGAAGAACAAATCACTAAAAAAATACAAAACCTAGTTGGTTAGATAACTCACTGTTAGGCTGTAAGGCAGGAGGAGTCTATAACTGACTTAAACAGGTGTCTAAAACTGACTTAAACAGGTTTCTACAACTGACTTAAACAGGTGACTAAAACTGACTTAAATAGGTGTCTATTACTGACTTAAACTTACAAACAATTCAGTTGCTGCTGGCATCATTCTTGATAAGGGTCTGTCCTGTTTGTTTGAAAAGTAGTAACATGTGATAAAACGTAAGTCAATAATCAGTTATATGTAATAGCACATGGAACTTCAAGGCTACTATACTGAGTGCCAATGAAAATGCAACACTGTACTTTTTGGCATATTTTTGATGTGTGTAAAAGTTTAATGATTTCACAAAATAGATGTGTTTTAAAATGAAAAAGATGTTGTCGGGCCAAGCAATTAATTGTCGACAGCAAACAATGCATTTGACAAGCCATTTCATGACGAGACATACCTTCTTGGATCATAACCTTAACCAAAACCTTATGTAGCTGGTTGCCTAAATGTCTTGGCAATTTCACATTTGTATAGAGTAAAATTTGAAAACTGAAGATGGGATTTGTGTAACCTATGTTAAGGTTATCAAATGAATTTGTTTTGAGGTTACTTATGCATGTCTACATGACAAAATGAGGCTTAAGTGTGTTTGCACAGGTTTACTCTAGGATAGATAATTTTAAAAATCAGTGAACGATAAATGTATCGATTGGTTACTTTTTGGTTTTGAAACACATATAACTTTGCCAATTTAATTAACTTTTATACACATCAAAAATATTCAAAAAAATAAAGTGTTGCGTTTTCATTGGCACACAGTATATATAATCACATTTTCAAATACTGTATTACTTTTTTTCTAATGCTAAATAAACATATAATATAAGAACCTTAAAAAAAAATGATTGTTCTCTTTTGTATTTTGTTTTTCGTAACCCTTTACTCCATAGATTCAATGGTTACGGCACAAGCAAACAGTGAATTTTTATGCCAATTTGATCAGGATCTACACTGTTTAATTTTTTTATTCATTTGGTTATTATAGACGGAAACAATGAAGATCCTGATCTGATGCTATGGATGTGCTGGCTAATCCGGATCAACTCTTGTTTTCACATGGAATAAAACAAGTATATATGGAGTAAAAGTTTAAATAAACATTTAGTTTTATCATATCCTATGATCTGTTAACTGCAAAATAACATCTCCTGAGGCTCAAAACAAAAGATTGAGACAATTTTTCGTTGCTAATTTGAATAATCATGAATAAATGTTAGTCTTGAATAATTCTTGACAAATCTACCTCATATAACTTTTACTCAGCAAGCACGACATTTTTGACCATTGTAAACCCAAATCAGCCTGCACATCCTTGCAGTCTGATCAACGTCTACGAAGTTTGCCATTTACAATAAGATATTGCAGCAAAAGATACCTAAGAAAAACTAATGGACAGAAATCCGGAAATAACCTCCCTGTAGTCATACTTTTAACAAGTTGTTTACTCAAGATCAAAACTGAAATGTCTGCAGTGTTTTCAGCTGTTCTTGAAAACCAGAGATCATCTGATTCCCTATTCGAGTCTTGTGTTGTATTCAGTAATCTATACTTCTAACAGAATAGCTTTAACTTCATTAAAATTTATTTTATTTACTTCATATTTAAAATGTTATATATATAATATTTATCTATTGTATGGACAAAAGTCTTGTCCGGAAGGAAGATTGCATCTTTTTACATGCCAATTTTCAACACATTATCTACCGGCAGCACTGGCTTAAATTTCAAAATTCTTTTTTCATTGAATGCATATAATTATCCTCTTTCCATCGATACCAAATTTATGCTGGTGGAGTAATGGCATTTTTTAATTTCACATGTTTAAAAGATATTATGGAAAACCACACCGGACAAGACTTTTGTCCATAAATATTTTTCCTTTTTACTCCTAGAAGGAAATGTCCCTAAGCTCGGAATTCAGGGAGGGCAAAAGTGGAAAACTCAAGTTTATATCAGTGATACAAGGATTAAATGAAGCCTATTTCACTTGGTTGAATCAGGAAGTAGATAGAAGAATCAGGAAGAGATTTGATGTATACTAATTGATCACATAGCTAAATACCAGTATTTTTCTAGTACATTTAACTCTGTACTTCACTAACATGCTTTTATGGCTTCAGCAGGGCAAACAGTGTAGATCCTGATCAGCCGGCAAATTCATGCTGTCTGATCAGGATCTGCCTTGTTCGCTTATTGATTTATTAGGATATTTTGTGCCAAAAAGCAAACAGTGCTGATTCTGATTAGATGGCACAGTTGTGCCAGCTGATCTGGATCTACACTGTTCACACATGCGTCAAAATGCGTCTAAGTGGAGGAAAGGGTTAACTCTGTATTTCATAGATAGTGGCACAACTCTTATCACATGGGCGAATATAGATACAGGTCCCAAGGTTATAAAGCTGAGCATGGAAACCAGTCTCAAATCCCAAGCATCTGATTGGCTGAAATGGCGACTGGTCGCCATTTCAGCCAATCAGATGCTTGAGATTTGAGACTGGTTTCCATGCTCAGCTTTATAACCTTCAACCCTGATCGCCTGCCAAATCTATGCCATATGATCACAGTCTACATTGTTTGGTTTTAATTTCATTTGGTTAGATCTGACCAAGAAGCAAACAATAAAGATCTACATCTGATCTAGATCTGATCTAGATATAGAGTGTTTGCTTTTAGGTTCATTGGGTTTTTCTGACCAGAAGCTAACAGCGAAGATCTAGATCTACTCTGTTTGGTTTCAGATTCATTAGGTTATGTCTGACCAATTGGCTAAAATTGAAGATCTAGATCTGATCAGGATATACACTGTTTGCACATGATAGCCATACCCATGGAGCTCTGTTCATCTACAGTACCACTGACATCGAAAAACTATTGAAATTTTGGTAGTAAATTTGCAAACTACCTGAATACCAATGTAAAAAAAATACACAAAGAAAGGTATTTTGAAAAACTGAGTAGATTGTAATTTTTATATATACAACTTTTACCACATGGGCAAATAGCGCAGACTGAGGAGCCAGCACATCTGTGCCATCTGATCTGGATCTAAAATGTTCGCTGAGTGGTCGGAAACAACCTGATAAATCTTAAGTTGAACAGCATAGATCCCGATCAGATGGCAAAAATGTGCTGGCTGATCTGGATCTACACTGTTTGCCATGAGATAAAGGCATATTTATTGTGTAAAGGATAACATAGAAATAAGTACTACAATGTCATGACTCATATAATGATTCAGAAACAGGTTAAGTAGAAAAGAAAAATACAGGATATTTGTTTTTACTAATATAAGATAAAAACGTTTTTCACAAAATGTGCTCTGAATAAGTATTTTAACGAGTGGCAAAGACATGAGCAAATATACATAATCCAGGAGTTCACTAGTGAAATATATTCCTATCTTTCACTGGTAAAAACAACTTTTCTGTTTATTTTATGCTTTTTATTGCACAATTTGCATAAATATGACAGAAAATTGCATTAAATGGCACCAAAAACATTTTTAATAATGTGATATTCAATATCTAAACTTGAACCCATTTTCTAAACTTTAACATGCGGAATTTTTTGTGTGTTTGGTTACCCACATGAAAAAAACAGTGGAAATAAAAATGATATTCCAGAGGGGTATGGAATACATTTTTGTTTGTTTGAAGTGTGCAAAACCTGAAGGTCTTCACCCTTAATTTAAATAACACTAAATACTTCAAAATGTTCTCAATTCTTAACGAAATAATGAGGAGAATTTGTGTTAACACAACTTCCTGAATAGCCGTTGGAACAGCCACATTAACCCTTTCCTGGATATATACGCATTTTTACGCGTGTTCGACCAGTGTAGATCCAGATCAGCCGGCACATCCGTGCCATCTGATCAGGATCTGCACTGGTCGCATTTTGGTCAGAAATATCCTTATGAATCAAAAAGCAAACAGTTTAGATCCTGATCAGACGGCACGGATGTGCTGGCTGATCTGGATCTAAACTGTTCGCCCTAGCAATAAAGGTGTGTCTGTACAGGAATGGGTTAAGGACAAAGCAAAAAACATCAGCAACACATGGTAAAATGTTGTTTCTCATCGATCGACATACAATACAAAACATTGTGCAGTCTAATAGTTTGTGCACAGCTTTTTTTGCAGGCACGCCCTGGACTGAATGTTTCCTAATTGATGCAGAACTGAAACAGTCTGAAGAAAGACCTATATCTTAACTAAGTGCAAGATCAGTAAAAATATGATGTAAATGGTTTTGGAAGAATAGTTACTACATTTCGCACATGCAAGGTTGTTTTCCTTAGATTAACTTACATAGGCTCTTTTCTCTACCAATGGCAGCATGTCTTTTAACTAATAAGCAACAAAATGATTACATGATTTAACTCTTTATTCCATTGGATGGCTGTCCCCATGGTTCTACAGCAAAGATCCAGATCAGCCAGCACATCCATACTGTCTGATCTGGATCTACACTGTTTGCTTTAAAATTCATAAGGTATTTTCCAACTAAAGGGCAACCAGTGTAGATCCAGATCAGATGTCTCAGATATGCTTGCTGATCTGGATCTACAATTGTAACACATTAATTAAAACATGTATATCTTGAGTAAAGGCTTTAGAATGTTTGTTGGAGTAAAAATGACTTGTATTCTGGGACCATTCAATAATTTGTCATTTGAGATTTGAGTGCGGAACTTAACCCTTTACTCCGTGAGATATGGCTCATACCACATGAGTGGATTCAAGAATAAAAATATTACATCCTTGTACCATTTTCCAGGAATAGACCACATCCGATTGGCTTATTCGGGTTGTGTGACTGCATTACACTTCTCAGTGAAGTAGCTACATACACTGCAGACTCTTTATAACGCGCTTCGTTTAGATCCGCGCTCCATTATAACGCGGTCGTCCCGTGGATCCCCTATTTTTTTTTCTAAGTCCATATTTTTTCATGAAACGGCAAAAAATCGAAACCGGAAGCCATTTTTGATCGTAAAACGGCAAATAAATCGAAACCGGAAGTCACAATTGTAACATGTACATAAGTGACGCACACATTTTATCCCTAAAACAACCGTGTTTTAACACCTTTCCCAGTGACAGATATCAGCCCGAGGCAAACTTGTGAATGCTTACTTACTGTTTATCATTGATCCATTACTAAATTCGATTGTCCCTATAATTATCACATATAAATCCGCACAATTCAGAAAGAAACAAAAAAATATTCCCAATCATGTTTTAAACCTGTCGGTAGTTCATTGATGTACATTTTGCTTTGATCCGCCTTCCTGTTAATTTCATGGATGTTGCATGTTTTGACTGGAGGTAAACAGCGATAATATCTGTCAATGAAATGCGACTTCAAAGAAAAATGTCGGCTCATATCGACACTGTGATGTTTTGTCGGCTCTGCTATGAAATTGTTTGATCTGGAAGGAGTGTGTACATGACATTTGGCATTTTTTAGCTGGTTTAAGTTGGTTGACGATGCAATAATACTGAAATATTGTACTGGAGATAAAATTAGGATGTTATTTATAAATTATAGAATATGTTCACGATGGTTAGTGTTTAAATATTTATTTTACATTTACGTTCATTTGTGTCATAAAAAAATAAAATATTTCTGCAGGCATCTAAACAAACTAGATATACGGTTTTAAATTCCATTACAATAATTTAAGGCCGATCCGATTTTGATCTTGGTGTTATTAGTCAGTCTCTTGCCGTTTTGCTTTTTTATTTGAACTTTGGTAATTGTATGTCTTGTAAGAAATATTTTTTGTCGCGTACAGTGTGGGGAATCATGACGTTACGTGGAATTATGCATAATCTCGTTAGTTGTGTATTAGGTAGTATATTTGCGCGAGAAAATCGGGTCATATATTTTTCGCGGGAAAATCGGGACATGTATTTTGCGCGGGAAAATATAACGCGGTTTCACTTATTAACGCGGTCGGGATGATAGACCCGCTATACCGCGTTATAAAGAGTCTGCAGTGTATTTAGGTAGCAGTTTTACTATGCACAAATGTATAGGACATAATCACAATTACTAAATAAATTAAGGGGAAATACTGAAAAAAATTGTCAAAGGTTGTAATTTGACATTCATTTTTCTTGGTTTCAAACCATTGGTTTTTATACAAATTCTGAAAGTTCATACATCAATGAAACACAGAAAAAATTCAAATCTTAACTAAACTGCACTGTTAAACACAAGGACCTTTAGTGACATACTTCCCCACAAAACTTCCTGCTCAAGATTATAACTGAGACTCTAACAATTATTTGAACATTACATCACACTAGGACAGAACTCATACAGCATACCCATATCTATGTAACTATCATCTTTTAACCCTTTCCTCCATATATACGCATTTTTACGCATGTGCGACCAGTGTAGATCCAGATCAGCCAGCACATCCATACCTTCTGATCAGGATCTGCAATGGTCGCATTTTGGTCAGAAATAAAATGAGGAATCCTAAAGCAAAAGGTGCAGATCCTGATCAGACGGTACAGATGTACCGGCTGATCTGGGTCTACACTGTTTCCCCACGCAATAAAAGTGTGTCTATGGAGGAAAGGATTAATACATTGTTTCTGTAGCATATACTGCTTGAATATATAACCTGTTTATTAAACTCCAAATACATGTACCATACTCTTTCTACATGACACATACCAGCCAATAATATGTGATGCATTGTTTACCTAACCAGCAGGGCAACAATTATTTAACCCTTTTTAATATGTATACTGCATTTATCACAAGTGCGAACAGATCTGGATCTACACTCTTCGATTGCACTATCAGCCGGCATATCAATACAGTTTGATATGGATCTACTCTGTTTGCTTCTAAATCATAAATAACCAAAAGAATCGAACAGTGACTAGGGTAGTTCCTGATCAGACTGCACTGATATGCATGCTGTGCCCAAGATCATGAAACTAAATCTGGAGATCAGTCTCAAATCTTAGTTTTATGATCTTGGGCCGTGGTCTAGATAATTTGCACAAAGGATAAAGGTCAAAGTCATGGAAATTCTAATTATTACAAAAAGTATTAGAATTAATAATGGCCCCTTAATAGAAAGAGTATGGTATGTATTTAAACTAATTAGGATTAGAATGTGTATGGTACCTTGACGTCTATCTCCACAGTTTTCATGCAGGACAGTGGCACAATTCTCTTGGAAACTTGGTCCTGAAATACAGTCAAGTCTGTGCTTTACCCTTTCCTCCATTTATATATACCCATTTTTATGCCTGTGCTAACAGTCTAGATCCAGTTCAGGCAGCACATCCATGTCATCTAATGAGAATCTGCACTGTTTGCTTTTTGGTCAGAAATAACCTATTCACCAAAAAGTGAACACTGAAGATCCTGATCAGAAGGCACATATGTGCCGGCTGATCTGGATCTACACTGTTTGCCCATGCCATAAAGGCATATATATATATATGGAGGTAACGACCACATGTAAACGAAGACCACCTGGTAATTAAGACCACATGTCATCACCTTAGTGCAAAAACAGCACAAGTACCCTTGACCTATGAAGAGGATATACTGTTATAGCACTAAAGTGATAATTCTTTTTTATTTCCCCATTGACTGATTTAACCCATTCCTGTATAGATACACCTTTATTGCTAGGGCGAACAGTTTAGATCCAGATCTGCAGGCACATTCGTGCCGTCTGTTCAGGATCTAAACTGTTCGCTATTTGATTCATTAGGTTATTTCTGACCAAAATGCGACCATTGCAGATCCTGATCAGACAGCATGGATGTGCCGGCTGATCTGGATCTACACTGGTCGCACATGCGTAAAAATGCGTATATGTCCAGGAAAGGGTTAAAAAACAACTTTACCTCTGAACAAAGACCACAATCATGCCTTAAAAGACCACTTTTTGATTTTCCCCAGAGTGGTCTTTGAAAGTAAGTTTGAATGTGCATATTTGAAATTTGCAACATCAAAAATGGGATGCACAGGAATAGAGGTTTAAAATTGACAATTTGGGTGGGCCCAGTATCATGAGACCAGAGACCAGCCTGAAATCTGATTGGTTGAAACTGAGCTTAGTAACAAAACTAACCAATCAAAAGCTAGAACTTTGAGAATTGTCTCACATTTCAGGTTAAGGATTTGGGCAAAGTTGTCAAATCTTAACTATCAGTATCTTTCATGATTGACTTTTTTTTCAAATTTTAACACTTTATTCCACTGGATATGGCTGTCATCCCATAGGCGAACAGTGTAGATCCAGATCATATGACACATCCATGCCATCTAATCTGGATCTGCACTGGCTCACACACGAAAAACTCATATAAATGGTGTAAAAAGTTAATTTTTGAAAAATCCTTCAATTATGCATCTTACTACCATCAATCAACTTAAGACTCGAGACAAACATATGCACTTCAATGATATTAACCTGTATGACAAGTGTACAGACCTTAGAACTTGAGTAATATCGGAGAGATTTTCCATCAAATATCACCCATCTCTTCCGCCAGCCTCTGTTCTGCTTCACCCTGTAAGCAAATAACAAGTAAACAAAATGACATATTTGTAAAATTGTGTTTGACCTCAAACTTTACTAGTTGCATAAATAGATGACAAAAGAATAAAACTGTTGATTTCTCTCTCTTCATTCCCGTTTCACCTATTTCATAATTAAATGTTCTTTTAAAGTAATTGCAAAGATATATCCAATGTTAAGTTTTCGGATGACAAATGAATGACTGACCTACAAAGCAATCTTTATGTATAAACTTCTCTTTAAAAAGGTAAGACCAAAAACTGTATCCATGGAATAAATCGTTCATGGGATTTTTTACATTTAACCCTTTCCTTGATATATAAGCATTTTTACTAATGTGCGACCAGTGTAGATCCAGGTCAGCCAGCACATCTGTGCCGTCTGAGCAGGATCTGCACTGGTCGCATTTTGGTAAGAAATAACCAAATGAATCAAAAAGCGAACAGTTTAGATCCTGATCAGACGGCACTGTTCGCCCTAGCAATAAAGGTGTTTCTCACTTACTAGACAGAAAAATCTCTATTTTTAGCCGTGTGAGATTTCCTTATCTCGCATGGCCTTATCTAACACTCCGCGTGCTCGCGTACTTTCGTATTATTGCGCACCGTATTAATTGAGCACTTTCATTATTGATTTAGCCAACGTCATGATGCTTATAACTACGTCATTTAAGTTTATTATGTGACGTAATTAAACGAATGTTTACTTTTTCAAACAGAGCAAGCTGTTGATTTTGTTTTATCAGGATTTATTTCATAATCATTTGGAAAGTATCCACTCGGAGGTTGCTAAATTCTCAACGCTGGAACTTGGAAGTGTTTATCGTGGTATGAGTCTGAAAATGCTGATTTTTTTTAGAGTGTTTCATTCTTATACCGCTGTTGCGAGCTTCGTTAAACATCAGGATCTATGAAGAAAGTGAATGGAGAATAAAATAGAAAATATACTGCTGTTTAATCGGGATATTTCAACTGGTAGATCTGCGTACAATTCAATTTTTTTGAATTTTGAATTGTGACGAAATCACGAATAACCTTAAAAATCGCAGATCCGTTTTCAAAGGATAAACCAGCTGTTTTCATTCAATGAAAACACGATTCTTTTCCTTTCTTTTATTTGTAACGATATTGTTGAAGGCCTACATGTTAGGGTTGATGAACGTTGACAGGACTTTGTATTCGTGGCTGATTTACCGTTCCTACTGGAAGTTACGCAAAAGAAATAGTTCTCTAAAATCGCGTTTTTTTTTAATTTTAAAGAACTTTGTTTAAATCTTCAAGAAGTAAGTGAGAAAAATAATCAATCATTGGTATTCGGCGAAGATCGCGGTATCCCAACCCTCGGGCAATGCTTTCCAGACGGAAACTCGGCACAGCCTCGTTTCCGTCTGGAAAGCATTACCCTCGGGTTGAGATACCTTGATCTTCGCCGAATACCAATGATAGATTCTCTTTATCTATACACAGGCTTTCCAGCACTACATTATGAAAAACTAGGAGAAAACTAGGAAGCAACAGCACAAAAAACTAGGAGAAAACTAGGAAAAACTAGGAAGAAGTTTTAAAAAACTAGGAGCTATTAACAGTTATCGTTTTACCATGTCATCTTTGCAGATGCAGAGGCTGGATGAGATAATATTTCCTTGCTATTTACATAGAGACCCAATGTTTATTAATCATTAATAAACATGAAAAAGAAGCAGACCAGATTTAACCTGTTAAGTTCTAAAACATTCATATTCATATATATACATGATAATGACTGCTGTATATACTGTTATTGTTACATAATGGAATCTTTTAGGTAGTAATATGCACAGTGTTCAACAAACATTTTAGAAACAATGCCTTGTGTTAAAAAAAAATCATTTTGCTGTTATCTTAATAAAAAATTTAACTAACTAAATATGTACATAAATGTAATTAAAACATCAGTTTTTAAAGTTATAGAGTCTGGACCCCACGAACCGCTTTGTATTGGATCTCCACTGTAGACATACAAAGGTCGTGCAGCTACATGGGTGCAAGTGAGAAATATAAAAAAACTAAAAAATATGCTGGAGTTCTGGGTCCATCATTTGGATCGCTGTTGGGTCCAAGGCAAAGCCCTGGCAAGGGGGCCAGAGGCCCCCAAAAACTCAGAAATTTAGCAGTAAGCAAGAACTGAAAATGTGTTTTCCAGAAAAAAAATTCTGCGGAACCCGCAATTTATTGCCTTGGCAAAGCACTTATAATAAGCAACAAACGGAATATCAAGTTTTTCTTAGCCAAATTTCCTATTTGTCACCCAGTTTGTTGACTCCTCTAGCCAGTCCCTATTACATTTTTAATATATACTGAGCCAAATTGAAAACTTGACAAAAATAACATGGAAAACTCCAATTACATAAATGATGCCAGTGAATGCAAACATCTGGAGGAATTTGATCACCAAAATGTTAATCTTATAACTTGTCAGTTCAGTACCTATCGGTTTAAAAAAAAGAAAAATTAAAAATGTTATGTAGTTGTGGAAAATTAAGCGTAAGATTGTGTTCTTTCTTTAATTAAAAGGGAGGTAATTTGCAAGAAGCTGTATGTTACTTTTTTGCATCATTGGACTATAAAGATTGTGTTTTTCCTTCTGTACATGACATATACTTCTAAATTAGAGCGCCAAATAATCTGTTTGAGATTTTAGTACATGTACCGGTATAAACAAATTATTGATCTCTTTATTATTTAGGAAAGAGGAGATAACCTTGACCTCTGTGAAAAAGTAACAACATCTTACCGCTAAATCAAATGTCCAGGACTGTGCAAATAACACAAATTAAATGAATGATAAAATATAGCATCACTGAATAAAATTTTTGAATTTAAAAACTGGCAAGTTTTCATTTTTGCTTGGTATACTTTGTAGCAATTTGGAAACAAAACTTGATGTTTGAAACATTATATTTCTTTTTGTTGCCAATTATAGAGTACAGGTTTTCAATCAAAGAAGGCCACATTATCACAGATACTTTAAATGACAAATTTCATACAATTTTGTTGAAATAAATCTAAATTATATCAGCCAATCAAATCTGTTTTTGGAAACACAAGACTTTGTAAGATAAACATGACTTTATCTTTGTCATAAGACTGTCTATGCCCCCAACAACTGATTTATATAATTTGGAAAACGACCTCTGAGTCCAGGCTAATATACAATGGAAAATTCTCTAAACTGTTACTTGTAATTTTCACTTTTCTTTTTCCTTGATGAATTAATCATTTTCATTTTTATCTCTTTCAAACATCATATCTATTTTCTACACATTTGTTCATTGCAACTGTTACTATGTTCAGGTTTATTTTTGCCACATCACGAAGACCTTGAGCAATGTTCATTTCTCGGAAATCCTTATTTTTTTAATAGCCTCAGATTTTCCTCTTCAAAAATCTGATTGGCCTTATCCGTTTCAGCCTATCTTCATTTTTCTGAACCTTCTTTTCTTAATTATCAAGCTTTCTTTTCTTGTCTTTCTGCTCTTTACAGCAAAGCGTTTAACAGTTGTTACCAAAATGCCTAAGTAAGTGGAGAGGTACTTAACAGCTGTGTTGTAAAAATTTAACTCTGATCAACAGTACTAAATATGTAAAATTTAATGTTCTAATCTTATTGTTTGATTATTCGAAAACAAAGACATCATAATTTCAGTAATAACCCAAATTACAAATACTTTGAAATTTGGCAACAACTTACTTTCGTCAGCAAAAGTATTAGGATAGAGTCATAAAGGGCATTACATTTAACTATTTAACTCACAATAAAAACAAATGGCATTGTTTCTAAATGTTGACAACACAAAGTTAAAGAAAACTCGTTAAAATAAAAGTTTTGTTTAAAGCTCTCCTCAGTGAACATAGGTTGAGATGGCTGGGTTATGCAAAAATGACACCAGACCACACTGCCAGCATAAGAACATGTCAACTAAACAGCTTTTGAACATCTTCAGTAAAAATACTTTGCAAAACATAATTTAAAGCATTGCAACTTGTGATTATGAAAAAAATACTTCTTCATTTTAGTAAAAACTAGGAATACTAGGAGCTTTTTGTAAAAACTAGGAAAAACTAGGAGCCAATTAAAAAAACTAGGAAAAACTAGGAAAACTAGGAAAAACTAGGAACGCTGGAAAGCCTGTATACAGGAAAGGGTTAACATGCATTATTTACTGCAGACAGAAAGAGATGCAGGCAAACAAAGACAGAGGCAGAACAAGACAGGCTGACAGACAGACAAATTTTTCTCATCAGAAATCAAACAAAATCCACTCTTACCCTCCTTGTTTGTACAGGGGACCACTTATTTCTCTTTTTCTTGGCTGAAAAAGCAAAACAGATCAGATTCAATATAATGCTTGTGATTGTAGAAGACAACAGAATCTTGATTGTACCACTGCCCATGATCATAAAACTAAATCTGTAGACCAGTCTCAAATCTCAAGCATCTGAAAATCTCTAGCATCTGATTGGCTGAATTGGCGACTGGTCACTTCCAAATATTATCAATTCTATTTGCACAATATTGAGGAGAATTTGTTATATCAGTCTTTTAAAATGGCTTTAAAACAGCCATATTGCTGACAAAGCGAATGAAGGCAAGCATTTTTGATACAAATCATGGTCAAAGTGTGTGCTCATCTACATCACAAGACAAAACATTGTACACAGTTCAAAAGTTGTGTATGCCTTTGTTGTAGCCTTGCCCCCGAAGAAATGTTTTCCAGTGCAAAATGGAAACAGTCTGAAGAAAGACTTTTATCTGATGGAAGTGAAAGAACAGTGTGCATATTATATAAATATCACATCCCTTTGGGGGATAACAGTACGAAATGTTAACCCGAGAGAAGTAATGTCAACCGAGGCGTTAGCCGAGGTTGACATTACCTTCTCAAGGGTTAACATTTCGTACTGTTTCCCCCAATGGGATGTGATATTTATTTTATTACACCGAACATTGGTTTTTTTAGAGATCTTGACTATGACCAAATTTCGTTTGGGAACAAAATCAAGCGCCGGAAGTCCAAAATCAATAATGCTCAATAAGCGGCTACAAATAATGATCAAAATGCGTTTATCTCCCTTGGTCAATTACGCATGCGTAGAAGTTTATTTGTAATCGGATTTCCAAGATATTTATTTTTAGATCCACGCGAGGGTGACATGATGCTGTCGCATATGTGACAGTAGCGATTATCTCCCTGTGACGTCACATTACGCTATATAGTAAACTAATCATGTGAGGTGTAATAAAGTAAAATATCTTTCAGCATGCAATTTATGAAAACCATCAAAATATTTGTGAAAAAATGGTCTAAACAAGCATACCTCCTTAATACCATTGACTGGACCAAAGCTGTAGAAAAAAGTGCTAAACTCTAAAAAAGGGACTAGGAAATAGTGGTCTAATTATGGGGTCACTCTTGTTCAGGTATTTTACTGTATATTGGTATACTTACAGAGAGAGCTGCTGTTGACAGAATCTCAACCTTGGTCATGTTTGTGTGCCCATCATCAGAGTGATCTCCACTTCCATCTAACAGATCATCAATGCTCCCATTACTGCTTGAATCGTCATCTGAAATATACAGAGGATATTTGTTTGGTTGAGTGAAATATTGACTTTATTTCAAGAGTGAACACCAGAAAATGATATTTTCACTCATGGCTGTTTAAAACCTCATCATCTGAAATACATACATGTTTACATTCCAAACTAACAGAAATCTCCATGTATGCTTTCCTGGTTTACAGATATATATACAGGATATTTTTCTGTTTGAGTGGAATATTGATTTTATTTCATGAGTGAACACCAGAAGCTGGTATATTCACTTGTGAATGGCTGAATACCCATCATCTGAAATATATAGAGGATATATGTCCGCGTAAAATGTTGGTTTTACTTCATGAGTGACTACCTTTAAACAAAGATCATCTGTAGATAGAGTTTACATTTCATTTGTACAACAAACTGATTTCAAGGACAAATTCATGTAAGAGCAACAACCGCCGGTCTTCAATAACCACTAGGTTTTCCCCGAGTGGTCTTTGAATCACTTTGAATCTGACTCTATTGGCTTTCTTTACGAGTGAACGCCAGAACTTGATACTTTCACTTGTGGCTGCTTGAATCCCTGTGAACTGAAATACATAGTGGATATTTGTTTGTTTGAATGAAATATCTAGTATGTTATTTCACAGGTAAACAGCAGAATCTTTTGCCGTTTAAATCAGTGTCATCTAAAATATAATATACAATTCAATCTCACAGATATCTCTATGCATGCATTCCTTATTTACAGATACATTCCTGAATTAAAATAATCTCAATGTCAAATTCCTTAACAATAGAAATCTCAAAATATACATTCCTCATTTGCAGATACATTCCTGAATTATAACACTCGATCTGAACATTCCTTAACAACAAAAATCTCCAAATATGCATTCCTGATTTACAGATACATTCCTGAATTATAACAATCTCAATGTGCATATTTCTAACTCACATTCTTAACTCCATGTATACACTCCCTGCAAAAAATGCCTAAAAGTGGAAGGAAAAATTTTATAATTGCTGCTTTACTATTTTTAACTTAGATTTATTCAAGAGCTTTATAACTTAACAAATGCAAAGCAGTAAGTAATAAACATTTTATTGTAAATTTAATATTACTAAAACATGGTTAACAAAAGAATGAAAATTACAGAAAATACTATTTCCAGCGCTGGAGCACACACAACGATCACTCCAGCACGGCGTCATTAAATCTTTTCCATTTATAATTTTCTACATTACATTAATTCTTAATCATAACTTAAACAAAATGTTTTTTGAACCAAAACATCGTTCATATGCTGAATACATCTCCGATGGTATCTTGGAGAAAATCAACCACTAATTATTGAAATCGTACAATGTAACAGGAAGTGAAAATAACACATGCACATTTTTATGTGCCTCAATTTCTGTTTGAGTACACACAATAATTAGAAGACTACACCTTTTATTCCATATATGTGTATACACATTTTATCACTTGGGTGAACAGTGAAGATCCATATCACCTGGCACATCTGTGCCATCAGGATCTGCACTGTTGGCCAGAAAAAACCTAATAAATCATAAAGTGAACAGTGCAGATCCCCTATCAGACAGCATGAATATGCCAGCTGATCTGGATCTAAATTGTTTGCTCACACAACAAAAGGCATATATATGAAGAAAAGGGTTAAGCATAAAACTGTTGTATCCCATAAAGAATTTACAAGCAAAAATAATAATAAATCTCAAAGTTAGTACAGTTGAACCTGCCTAAGCAGCCACCTGCATTCAGCAACCACCTGTCTGAAACAGCCAGTTCAAATATGCACTAAACTGACATTTTGTTTTTATTTTTACCTGTCTAAAACAGCCACATGTTTTAAGCAGCCACTTTTTGTCACCATCTTGGGTGGCTTCTTAAGACAGGTTTGACTGTACTTAAATGACATAATCTCCCTGTATCAAAAATTTCAAACACATGTATACATGGGTGAAAGTTAGAAATTCCGAAAATCCTGAACATTTGTCAATTTTTTTAAGGAAAAAAAGGAAAATCAATGATTTTTACACACAGAATCCTGAATTTCAGAAATTATCCTAAAAACTTTCACCCATGTGAAAAAAACTAACCATTAACTGCATGGATACAAATTCTATTATATAGGTGACCAGTGAAGTTCCAAATCTGCTGGCTCATCCACACCATCTGATCAGGATCTACATTGTTCCCCTTTAAATTCATTAGGTTATTTCTAAAGAAGAAGTGAACAATGCAGATCCTTATCAGATGGTATGCGTGTGCCAGCTGATTGGGACTTTCACTGGTTGCCCATGTGATTTGTTTGTTTGTTTGTTTGTTTGGGGTTTAACGCCTGGTTTCAACACTTTTCTGGGTTATATCCCGGCCGTCAGTCCACCTAACCGGTGTTCCTGGGTCTCTAACCAGTACTAACCAATTTCTCCGCAAGCGACTGACTGCTTCCTCACTTGAATCAGAGGTGAGGGACAAATGACTCTCAGACGCAATGTCCGAGTTCAATTGTCACGGAGAAATTTTTCCCGCCTCGGCTGGGGATCGAACTCACGACCCCTGGATTGACAGTCCGATGCTCTATCCACTGAGCTAGCCGGGCGGGCTGCCCATGTGATAAGAGACATATCCAAGAAGTTAACCCTTTCCTCCATAAATACACATTTTTACGCATGTGCAACCAGTGTAGATCCAGATCAGCTGGCACATCCATGTCTTCTGATCAGGATCTGCACTGGTCGCATTTTGGTCAGAAATAAAAAAGCAAATAGTTTAGATCCTGATCAGATGGCACAGATGTGCTGGCTGATCTGGATCTAAACTGTTCGTCCACGCAATAAAGGTTTTGTCTATGGTCCCAGGAAAGGGTTAAACAGTTTACATTTGGCAATAAACCCTGAATAAGATCATAACTACTCACTCAAAATTTTATGAACAAAGTAATTCATTTTTGACATGATCACAATGCTTTGATAAAAGGAAGAGAAAAATAATTTTGTGTAAAAGGCCTTTTTGTTAAGTTGTTCCCAAGAATGGAAACAGAAAGGAAACCAGCACTCACTGGTTAGTTAACCCTTTCCTGGATATATATGCATTGTTACGCGTGTGCGACCAGTGTAGATCCAGATCAGCTGGCACATCTGTGCCGTCTGATCAGGATCTGCACTGGTCGCATTTTGGTCAGAAATAACCTAATGAATCAAAAAGCGAACAGTTTAGATCCTGATCAGACGGCACGGATGTGCCGGCTGATCTGGATCTAAACTGTTCGCCCTAGCAATAAAGGTGTGTCTGTACAGGAATGGGTTAACTAAGCCACCAGCAATTAAAGCTAATCTTAAACACACTGTTAATACATTTGAAAGTTTTAGCCAATCCCCCACTAGGGCAGAAGTGGAGGATCACCAATCTCACAGTATTTTTTTTAGTTGTTTTTCTTCGAAATCTTAACTACCATAAAACTCCTTTTAAATGCCCCTGGGGGTAACATTTTCTGAAAATGGAGGAGGCTTTTATAATTTATATTAATAATTTGTATTCTAATATTAGATTCTTAAGAATATTTTATAATAAATATTAATGAACTGATTTTGTTTCACTAAAAATAACAGGGGGGGGGTATTTATTAGGGAAGGGTGTTTAAAAGGAATTTCACGGCAAGTTAAAATTAATGTGTTTAGGAAGTCTAGTTGATTGTTCAAAGTTGCATGCAGAAATTGTAAACTTTTATTACCTGGCACAATACTTCCTTTTCCAGAGTCATCATCAGAATCATACAGATCTTCCATTTCTGCTTCATTCACACTCCTCCCTTTTTTAAATTTTTTATAGTCAAACAGATTCTCATATATAGCCTCTTCAACGTTTAAAAATAATTTGTTCGGCAAGAAATTTTCGTAATTCACATAGTAGTCACTGTCGTCATCAGTTAGAACAGATGCATTTTCTTCAAAAATAAATAACTTTTTCAACCTTTTACGCCATATATACAATCACGTTTTATTACATGTGTGAACAACATAGATCCAGATCTGCTGGCACATATGTGCCATCTGATCAAGATTTACACCTTTCACTTCTTGTTCAGAAATAACCTCAGAAATGAATCCAAAAGCCAACAGCGGTGATTTTGATCATGGGCACAGTGCCCAAGGTTATAAAACTGAGCATGGAAACCAGTCTCAAATCTCAAGCATCTGATTGGCTGAAATGGCGACCAGTCGCCATTTCAGCCAATCAGATGCTTGAGATTTGAGACTGGTTTCCAATCTCAGCTTTATAACCTTCAGGCCAGATGTGCATAGTGATCTGAATCTACACTGTCGCCAGTCAATAACAGTCATATCCCATAGAGTAAACGGTTAAACGGAAAGTGTTGATTAGGTAGACTTTAAAAGCATCAAAAAATAAACAATTTTTTTTTACATGGAAAGAGTAAACCTTAATCCAATTGCAACATAAGATGGTAAATGAACTTTTAAATTAAAGGCAAGATTTTAGAAAGTTTTTTTAAAAGTACAGTACATTTGTATAATTATCATACCATAGGCACACTGTTAAAAAAATTTAACCCTCACCTCAATAAACATGAAAGACCATCACCAAAAAAAGAAGATCAGTTTTAAAATTATGTTAAAATACTGCAGGTTACCATTAAGTTTGAAAGACAAATTTCAGATTTATATCCACTCCACAAAAATAACAAAGTTTACTCTGATTTACTCGCCTATAGACCAAACATTACAATTATATTAGAAGATTTTTAAAATTTGTTTACTCCTTTCACAACTGGAACTTAAGTTTTAATTTGAAAGATTCAAGATTTTATTAAAACACTCATTGCATGAACTGGAATACACAAGTTTACAGTTTATCTTTATAATTTTGTTGATTATATACTGAGTGCCTATGAAAATGCAACACTTTATTTTTTGAATATTTTTGATGTGTGTAAAAGTTAAATAAATTGGCAAAGGTGTGTTTGAATATCAATAAGTAACCAATCGATACACTAATTGTCCACTGATTTTTTAAAAATTTCTCTCTAACAGTTAACTCATAAAAACGCACAAAAGTTTTGTTTTGGCATGTAGACATGAATGAACAACCTCAAAACAAGTCTATTTGTTAACCTTTACTTTCGGCTACACAAATCCCATCTTCAGTTTTCAAGTTTTACTCTATACAAATGTGAAAATGCCAAGACTTTCAGACAACCAGCGAGATGAGGTTTTGGGCATTATCATAGGAGGTATGTCTCAACGTAAAATTGCTCGTCAAATGTCTTGTGCGCCGTCGACAATTACTGGCATGGCCTAATGACATCTTATTGATTTAAAAAAACATCTACTTTTGCGAATTTATTAAACCTTTACACATTTCAAAAAATTCTCCAAAATAAAGTGTCGCATTTTCATTGGCACTCGGTAGATAATATTCCATTAACCCTTTACTTCATAAAGACAGTTTTAACCCTTTCCTGGATTTATACGCATTTTTACGCGTGTGCCACCAGTGTAGATCCAGATCAGCCGGCACATCCGTGCCGTCTGATCAGGATCTGCACTGGTCGCATTTTGGTCAGAAATAACCTAATGAATCAAAAAGCGAACAGTTAAGATCCTGATCAGACGGCACGGATGTGCCGGCTGATCTGGATCTAAACTGTTCGCCCTAGCAATAAAGGTGTGTCTGTACAGGAAAGGGTTAAACCCATGTGTGACAAGTGTAGATCCAGATCAGTCTGCATATCCTTGCAGTCTGATCAGGATCTACACATATCCTAGTTGCTTTCAGATTCATTTGGTTAATTCTGACCAAAAAGCAAATAAATATAGATCTGGATCAGATTGCAATGACTTGCATGATAATCTGGATCTACAATGGTCAATCATGGGATATGGAGTAATGGAGTAGAGCTCCAACTTTATATTCAACAATATTTACTTCTAATTTTAACACCAATATTCCATTATCTTTTCTACATTTAACAATAGTTCTCCTTAACCCTTTCCTCCATTTATATGCCCTTTTACGCATGTGCGACCAGTTTAGATCCAGATCAGCTGGCACATTCGTGCCGTCTGATCAGAATCTGCACTGGTCGCATTTTGGTCAGAAATAACTTAACAAATCAAAAAGCGAACAGTGCAGATCCTGATCAGACGGCACAGATGTGCTGGCTGATCTTGATCTACACAGGTCGGACATGCGAAAAATGTGTATATATGGAGGAAAGGGTTAATCTATAATAGTCAGCTATAAGATATGAGCAGATCCAATGGAGTCAAGCCCTAACAATATTTACTTCCAGTTGTAACATTAGACTTTTTTATCTTCAACAATAGTTGTCCTTAATATACAATTATAGTCAACAGTGGGACATAAGCCATATCTCATGGAGTAATTAATAAACATTAAGCTCCAACTTTTTATTATATTCAGTAATTTCAAATCTTAACACTGTAATATTCCACTACAATAATATTTTCCCTTCTAACAATCCAAAGCAGAATGTGCACCTTATAAAAGTAGACCTGGTTATCATTAAAATGTAGGTAAATATTGGCTTATCTACTTGTAACCTGATAAAATCGATGATATTATGCAAAGTCTTGATTGTAAAAAAACACTTTCTTAAGACTTCCTGGTTCAGATATTTTTATTAAACAAATATAATTGTATCTATATTGATAACAAAAGTTTTTTAAAATGTGTTTATTACCGTATTTGTTTGACCCTTAACTTCATGGGATATCACTTTTATCCCATGAGTGAACAGTGTACATGTGTATATCAAAATCAGGCTACATATCTATGAAGTCTGATAAGGATCTACACTGGTTGGTTCTTAACCCTTTCCCGTACAGATACACCTTTATTGCTAGGGCGAACAGTTTAGATCCAGATCAGCCGGCACATCCGTGCCGTCTGATCAGGATCTAAACTGTTCGCTTTTTGAGTCATTAGGTTATTTCTGACCAAAATGCGACCAGTGCAGATCCTGATCAGACGGCACGGATGTGCCGGCTGATCTGGATCTACACTGGTTGCACATGCGTAAAAATGCGTATATATCCAGGAATGGGTTAATCTGAAAGGACCCTATAACTTTAACCCTTTACTCCATTATGTATGTGTTTTATCGCATGTGCAACAAGTATAGATCCAGATCAGCCTGCCATTTGTGCATTCTGATCTAGATCTATACTAGACTCTTAGATTTATTTATATTTTTATAATATAATGAATTATCATAACTAACCACAAGAAAGTTAAGAAGATCTAGTTGTGAAGGGATTTTTAAAGATAAATTTTGAAACTTACACTGTTTTCATAGAATTTCTCTGATTTTAACCCTTTCCTCTATATACACATTTTTACGCATGTGCGAATAGTGTAGATCCAGATCAGCCAGATCGTAGACACACATCGATTGCATGGACAGTGTTGATCCAGATCAGCTGGCACATCCGATCAGGATCTACACTGGTCGCATTTTATTCAGAAATAACCTGATTAATCAAAAAGTGAACAAGGAAGATCCTTATCAGACAGCATGGATGTGCCAGCTGATCTGGATCTACACTGTTCGTCCATGCAATCGATGTGTGTCTATGGAGGAAAGGGTTAATTAGATCTTACCTAATACAGTAATCAATATATTTGATCAATAAAATTCTGACAAGGAAGAGATAGAATGTAAAATGAAGTGTTGTAAAGTGTGTGAAATTAAATATTATAAAAAATGATAACCACAAATAATGTCAAGTGAATTTCTTGGAGGAAATGAAAGTGTGACTGACCTTATTTTTTCATGGGAGTTAAGTTGAGGAGGTGGGGGAGGGAATTACAGAGTGACTGACCCAAGGGTATAAAGAAAAGAAGAGTTGGTCAAGCTTCAAACCTTGATGTTTTCTGGTTACTATAACCCTTTCCTGTACAGATACACCATTGTTGCTAGGGCGAACAGTTTAGATCCAGATCAGCCGGCACATCCGTGCCGTCTGATCAGGATCTAAACTGTTCGCTTTTCGATTCATTAGGTTATTTCTGACCAAAATGCGACCAGTGCAGATCCTGATAAGACGTCACGGATGTGCCGGCTGATCTGGATCTACACTGGTTGCACATGCGTAAAAATGCGTATATATACAGGAATGGGATAATAACCCCTTACTATATGGAATGTGGCTGTTATCTATAGGCAAACCTTGTGGATAAAGATCAGCCAGCATGTGCATGCAATTGATCAGGATCAACACTGATTGCTTTTTTAATATTTTCTTACTGTTTTTTCTGACTAAGAAACAAATAGTGTAGATCCTGATCAGATGGCATGGATGTGCTTCTCTGTTTGCACAGGCGCACATATGAAGTAGATGGCTAGATAACTGTTACACTAACTGTCACCATAAACCTCAGTTAGGGCATAAAAATATTATGTGATAATATTTGATAGTATACTCCAGCTTTGTATTACCGACGTAAATTAGTAATGTAGTAATGCGTTTAATTATTTGATATATTTAACCTAGATATGGTGAACTCTGTAAATTCTTTGTAAATATAACGAGTACTTTGATCTGTTATTTTCACCAAAATACAGAAGTAATTAACCTGTATTGAACTGCATAAGAATCATTGATAATTTTAACAAGTACGTCGATAATACAGCGTCCCAGGCTATTTTGTGTCCTGTTTGCTTTCTCCGCATAACTCCTCTAATTTATCCCTTTCCTCAATGGGATATGGCTATTACCCTATTGCAAACAGTGTAGATTCAGTCACCAGATCAGCCGGCACATCCATGCCATCTGATCAGGATCTACACTGATTTCTTTTTAGTTCATTAGGTTATTTCTGACTATAAAGTAAACAGTGTAGATTTCGGTCAGATGGTATGGATGTGCCTGGTCTGGATCTTCACTTGTTGCATATTCCATAAAACCTGTATATAATTTTTTTTAAAGTTATTAAGTAAAGGGTAAAATTGCTTTTAAAACTAAAACAAATAACTTTAACAAAAACAGAATGTTTTTCTCAAGTACTTTTGTCATTTCATTCCTTTTTATGATTGCAATACATTTTTCTCTATGAACATTGCTGATAAAGAAAACCTAATCAAAAGTGTACATGAAAATTTTACAACTTTAAAGGCCTGCCCAATATTAAATATGAAAAAAAAGTAAATAAAAAGTATACTAGTGTCCAAAAGAAACGATACCAAACTCTCAATAAAATGTTTGTTTTAGACCTAACCCATCAGTAAATTAAAATGTTTGTGCTTGTGAAGGATTGATTAAATTGTTTTTGTACACATGCATGATTCTGTTAAAAGGTCTCTTAAATGAATTAGACCAATTCAAATGTTCTATTGCATACAATAAATTGTATGTCCTTGCAAATAAGTGGTATCATTTCTTTTGGACACTAGAATCGTCAAAATAATAATAATAATTTCAATTTCATTACGGTGCACAGGATGAACATCATGTTCATATTCTAGAATTTCAGGCAATGACCTTGACCTTCGACTTCTTGGAGTTCCAGGGTCAAGGTCAAAGTTAAGTAAATCCATTTTATGCTCCTCTTCAATGATTTGTGGCAGAGAACTTGATCTCAGTGACAACGGTGTAACATCCCATAATGCTGGTAACTTTTTCGCATTAAACGGCTCTGAAATGAATGTCCGTCTGCCTCGGAAAAAGAAATCATTTACAACAACTACCGATTCACTATGATTTTCAAATTTCACAGCATTTCCCATCATATGCGAAATCCTTTCAACATTGGAACGAATAGCTCTCCGCAATTTGCTATGGCGATCCATTTTCGTTCACTTCACAACACACTAATTCTTGATCAAAATTTCATAAAATAGTTGTTATTTGTTATACTTCCTTTTCTTCCAAATAAAATTTTAGAAGACAGAAACTATGCTCAAGGAAATTTTATGTTAACCACTGTTGAACACCATTTAGAAATCATAAAATTTATCTGCCAGTTCAAGCATGACTACAGTGTACACAAATTGTAAAAACACTGTTCACTCAAGTAATGAAGAGGTTGTAAGATTTTAGGCAAGGTAGAAACAATTAAGTTTTTACTGTTTTATCATTTAATTTAGCGGGGATCAAGTTTTGCACAAAAAAATAGATTACAATTTTCATGCAGAAATGCATTTGTGCAGTTGGATTATTCTCATGAAATAAGATTTTCAATGGTTTGATTTCATGAAGGTATGAATATGTGCAATTTCCCTTACAAGAAATGCACGAAAATCAAACCCCCGTAAAATATAATGATATAACAGTAAAGTGAAAATTACCAAAGTACTTAATAGGAAATTGGTACATTGTAATTGAAAAGCTCAATTAACACACGGGAAATTAATCGTTCATAAGTATGTGTAATGTTTTATGGTCATTCAATGACACATTACACCCTTATCACACATCTAAACTGCATATAGCTTTAAAACAAAAGTACATGCAAATAGCTATATAGTGGAACCTCCCTTAGCAGCCATCTGCATTCAGCAACCACCTGTATAAAACAACCTGTTTGAATATGTCCTAAACTGACATTTTGTTCTAGTTTTTATCTGACTTAAACATCCACTTGTATTAAACAGCTAATTTTGCCAATCCCTTGGATGGCTGCTTAATACAGGTTTGACTGTACAGTGAAACCCATATAATAAGACCACCTCTGGGCTGGACAAATGTGTTCTTAACCCTTTCCTCCTTAGACACCTTTATTGCGTGGGCAAACAGTGTAGATCCACATCAGCCAGCATATCCAATACGTATGATCAGGATCTGCACTGTTCCCTTTTTGATTGGAGTTAGGTTATTTCTGACCAAAATGGGACAAGTGACAGATCCTGATCAGACGGCATGGAAGTGCAGGCTGATTGGGATCTGCACTGGTCGCACATGCGTATAAATGCATATATATGGAGGAAAAGGTTAACAAGAAAAATTTTGATGCAAGGCATCAAAGTCGGCGGGAGAAGGATTTTCATGTAATTACAACAATGTAATCACACTGCTCTGAAGAAATCTGAATGACTGCGATTATTACGTTGTATTACTACAAAAATCAGAACATACGCAGTGAAACAGTCAACATCCCGATAGTACGGGCTCCAGTCTTTTTCAAAAATCGTCACATGAAAAAAATCAAAGCACTGAAAGGGCTGCTTGCACAAGCCAGCGGAGCGTAAACATAATCAAAATAAAACAAACACATAATGTTCAATGTAACAGGAATTCCAGTTTTATTCCAGTTATGAAGATTTATAATAACTAAACAGAATGAAGAAACTCCTATAGAAGACATTTTATGTGCTTGCAACATTGTGTGTTTCCTATGTTGAATGAGATATGTGATATAAGTTAAATTGCAGTAAAATTTTCATTGTAAATAAAAAAAAAAAAAAAACGAAGCTGTATTTGGACAACACATATGCCCCGGTAGCGAAGTTTGTCATGATACAAATTTAAATTGATATTTAAAACAGCAAGAAATCACAAGTTAGATCTAAATAATGAGAAAAAAGAACTTTCTTGTGTCAGAACCTGAGAATAAAAAGTATTTTACATGGAAATCAATTAATGTAACATATTTATAATCTAAGATTACAATGTACAGATTATTCATGACAAAATTGGGAAAGTTACATATTTTATGTAATTAATGCTTAGGCATTATTACAAATACTGATGATGCAAGTATTTGGAGGGTGGGCATTTATTAGAGGCACATGATTGAAATTGAGAAATATCCAACATGCTGAAACAGATAAACCATTTCTCTAAGTACAAAATGGGAAGATAACCTCAGAAATAAGGTAGCTGGAGTTATTTAACTTGTCAGGGCCATGACCTGTGCACTGTTAAGTAAGTGTGTTAAATTAATTTTACTGTTCTTTGCAGACAATGAGAAATATCCAACTTTCAGAAACAGGTTAACCATTTATCTCTTAGTATAAAATCGAGAGATAACCCCAAGAATAAGCTAGCCAGAAATAAGTAACTTGTAAGCGTCATAAACTATGCACTGTTAAGTAAGTGTGAGAACTTTCATGCCAATGCCCTTAGTAGAAATTAAGAAATATCCAACTTGCCGAAACAGGTTAACCATAGTACAAAACGGGGAGATAATCCCATAATAAAGGTACACAGAGTTATGTTTCTTGCTAATGCTCTTTGTAGAAATTGAGGGGGGATTGCATATAAATACCAATAACTCAGATACAACAATCATTGAAAATTATCCAATACAATAGTTGCTAGAAATGGGGATATTCAACAAAATAAAACTGGTCAAAAAATTGACAAAAGTAATTTTTGGGGAACTGTTTAAATAAATGAGAAAGGGGACATTAAAAGCAATTGAACAGGATAAATACAAAAACATTACAGGATACATGTATGTTTGATCGAGCAATACCAGGATCAAATACATCACTACCCAGAATGCCTAGCCCTGGTTTTATGCAACTCAATATTTACACAAATAACAATTTTGATGATAATTTTATATTCATGCTTTATAGCAACACATCACAACTTAAAACAATGCCATTAGCCTTATAAATGTCATTTAGTAAATAAAAGAGGAACAACAAATTTTTCTGTGTTAGTCATATAGTTTGGAAATTGTTGAGTTAGCAAAATTGTATTTATTTCATATATTGTTATAGCTTATTTCTTTACCTTGTACTATGTCTCTTGAATATTTTCACTTTCAACGTAAATACACAGGGACCCCATGAAAGGCTGTTTGATCTTGGTTTCATGTATAACAATGTGTCAGAGGGAGCCAGAGTTATGTTAATGTAACCATATTTTTAGGAAGTGTCCAACCTTATAAATCAGATAAAGGGGCTCTTTAAATTCATTTCATTAGCTAAAGCCTTTAACAGACACTCTTTTCCCACTGTTATCTGTCAATTTTATTTAGACCCTTTTAATGCATGCACCACATCTATCTGATCTATATATACATTCTTTGAATCTTGACCAGGAAGTACATGTACCTAAAAGATCAAAACATTAACAGACTCTGATTAGCCAAACTGATATGCATGTTGATATGGTCTAATCTTATGGTCTAATATTGTCACACATGGAATAAAAGCTGCATGGAAAGAGTAGACACAAAACATGGAATAATTGACTTTTGCACAGAAAATCCATTTCTAACTTCAACCCTTAACATATGCAAACAGTGTAGATCAGGATCACCCTGCATCTCTTTGCTGTTTATTCATAATCTGCAATATTCACTTTCAGATTCATATTTGGTTATTTCTGAACAAGACATGACCAATGTAGATCTGATCAGATGGCACAATTGTTCAGTCTGATCTGGATCTACACTAGTAACACAAGCAATGAAAGGCATATTTTTATAGCAGAAAGGTGCCCTTGATCAATAATTTTTAGTTTTGCCCCTTATAATGACCTGAACAATCTTTCTTAGTGAATATTATCATCTTCAACTAAAAATTTAGAAATTACTCTACATGTACATCATAAAGCTATTACAGTTACTATAACTATTAAAGTTAATACATAGGTAATTATAATATATATAATTATTCTTAGTTTGTCATCAGAAATATTAATACATCTATGTTCTTTAAATGCCATTTAGTTAAATTATTTTCATTAGAAGATATCATTTAGGGATTTCAAAAGATGCAGATTCTTGCATTTTTATGCAAGCATATTTGATTTTTTTCACTTTTGACCCCCTGGCTAAGTTTAATATGTTCTTTTAAATATGTTTTTTATTCACAAATTTATCACATCTAATGAGCCAACGACTGTTCTTTGCTCGTGTAAAGTCTTTTCAGAGGTGCAGGGATTTCGGATTTCAATAGCTTTTTAAAACCAGAGGTTGTTTGTCCCTGTTGAGAGTTTTTAAGGGCTCATAATTAAATAGTTGCAATATATCTTGTGTTCAACTTGAACTTAACTACTTATAAAAGTGCTTTAACTTCGTTTAAATATATGTTCAGTGGTCTAATATAAGTATTCATTTTATAATTAAAATGCAGACACAATATTTATCTTTATTCTTGCAATATTCGACCATGATTTCTTCATCAAAAGAACCCAAGCTCAAAATCAGGAACGGTCAAATGTAGAAAAACTAATTTGCTTGCATCAAAATGCAAGAACCTGCATCTATTGAAATCCCTGGGGCAGGAAAATTAAGTCTGACATGGTTAATTTTCAAGTTTAATCCAAACTGATCGTCATAATTTTTTCCTGTTGTTGCGATAATTACCTGGCAAAAACTAGATAATTTAAAAATTAAAAATACCAGTTTCTTTAATCCATGTGTAAAGTGGTCATATTGAAAAAACAAATATTATATCATTGAAATTTAAGAAGCTAGTTTAAGCTATTCTAGTAAAAAAATACAACTATTTACCTTCAAGACTTGTAAACCTGGAGGGTGTTTAACTGCCAGTGTGATACAGAACTTTGTTGTCCTAAGGGCTTGAAGAGTCTATCTTTAGTAAGACTACATCCTCACCAGTAAATGTAAACAATAATCAGATGTGTTTTCATGCAGCTGGTTTTATACAAATCATTATATGCAAAATATGCCATACTGTTTTAGTAAAGTTGATTGCACATTTATGCATACAATGACTGCACACTATTTGGGATAGTTTTAAACAGTTAAAACCGTTATGCCATGACCTCTTGAAATCACAGATAATTTTTTTTATCCATGTCTGTGTTTATTTGTAATCCTTTCAGGATTTCACGTACTATCTGTGATGTTAATTCCACTTCCGAAAAACTCAGTTTGCATCATATTTATAACTTTCACAATGTAAATTCGCACAAAACATTAGAAATTTGTTCTAACGAAAGTGTTCAATATTTTTGGGTAACACAATCAAGGGGAGATCACCAGAGTTGTGTGTAGTTTGGGCTAAACGCCGTCTGTGTTACGAAACAATGTCAAACCCGTAAAACAATCGACGCGGTATATAACAATCATTTACAAACAACCATTGCACGATTAAAAAAGCAACGTACCATAATTTTATAGTATAATTACGTTTTGTCCCGAAAAAACAATCTCACCAATTATGTTCCACAAGATCACAATAGGTATAAACGCAGTGCAAAGGTCAGCATCCCTGACCGATTATACGGAAACTACGTCTTGAAATGTACAATTAAAAACAATGGATGACCAGTATCGCTATTGTACATTTATTCAAACCTTTGTTTCCGAGCACAACTTTCACGAATTGTGTTCCAAAACTCACAACAGGTACATCTACAGTGCAACAGTCAACGTCCTTAACCGACTATACGGAAAGACCGTTTACCGTTGTTTTCAAAAAATAGTCACGTGCTCAGGAGAACTTATTATTTCAAAATTTAAGAAAAATAAAGGAAATCCTACAAAGCGTTGTCAACCAGTTTCTATGGTACAATTCGTTTACCATTTGTTCATACTTTTTTTGCTTAACAACTCTCATTTAAATATATCTCGGAACAAAAATAAAACCATTTCTGAAATTATGCTATTATCCCGACAAAAAATAGTCACGTGCTCAGGAGAACTTATTATTTGATTTTTTTTTAAAAATCACTGAAATCCTACAAAGCGATGTCACCCAGTTCCAATGGTGCACATCGTTAACAATTCGTGAATCCTTTTTTTTTTAAAAAACATCTCTCATGAATATATATGTGAACAAAAATACAAACATTTCTGAGATTATGCTGCTCTCCTTCTACATCAAATTCTCAAAGTAAGCACAAATATAAGTCGGCCGCTTCTGCGGCCGACTAATAATCAAAGTGGGCTGGTTTTATTTGTGAGGTGGAAAAAAATGCAAAACTATTAAAATGGACAATCAAATGTGGTCTTATTATAGAGTTGGTACTTAATTTCTGGTTGGCCTTTAGAGGTTTTAATGTATTGGTGTATTTCCTTTTTGTCCAGTCAGAATGCAGGCATCTGGACAACCATTCTCAACATATCAATAATTAAATGTGTACCATTACTAAGATATCTTCAAGACAAACATTCTGATAAGTCTTGTGATAATCTGAGCATAAAAAAAGCCTTCATTGTGATAACAATGCTTTACATGGATTTGACCTAGTGATCTAGTTTTTAACCCTACATGACCTAGTTTCTGGAATATCAACCAAGCTATCATCCGTGCAGGTTTTATGATAATCAGATGAAACAATGGGTCAAGATTATAAAACTGAGAATGGAGACCAGTCTCAAATCTCAGGCATCTGATTGGCTGACAATAAGACTTGTCTCCATTGCAGCCAATCAGATGGTTTGGTTTTGAGACTGGTATCATATCTCAGTTTTGTAATCTTTGGCCTTGACCTCTATCTTACATACAAGGTTTTTTGTTTTTATTGGATCTGACAAAATGACCTAGTTTATGACTTCAGATAACATCTATTTCAAACTTTACTGACATTATCTGTAAAAAATATACTGAGCAGGTTTGATAACAATCTCATGTCCAATAGTGTTAACCCTTTCCTCCATAGATACACCTTTATTGTGTAGATCCAGACTTCAGACCGAAATGCGACCAGTGCAGATCCCAATCAGATGGCACATCAGTGCTGTCTGATCAGGATCTGAACTGGTCACATTTTGGTCAGAAATAATTTTATTAATATAAATATAACAGTACAGATCCTGATCATATGGCACGGGTGTACCCGCTGATCTGACTCAACTGTTCACCAATAAAGGTGTATGTATGGAGGATAGGGTTAATTGTTAATACTTCACTTAATATACACTAAATAACTTAGTCATCACTACAGTTTTACCTTACAACTATCAGACATTTTGTCCTAATATTATGAATATTCAGACACTAAATAATTAAGTGGCTGAAGCGTGGAGATTTAAAAGATATGAGGTGCAGAATGAAATTCTGGCTCAGTGATTGGATGAAAAATTGTGGTAAACACTTAATGTAACTTGGGATGCACTAACAAGTATAATGTATTTTCAACAACCTTCATGATTTCATCAATTTTAGATGGTAACCTTGTGACAAACATGTTCATCTTTTATCCTCACTTAAATATCAAACCACATTTCCTGCCAGAACTTGAAAAATAGTCATATATTGATATAAAGTGAAGTCACCAATTGAGGCAAGTGGGTGATATATTTTTTTCCGCGGAAAATATGCCTTTGTCGATATTTTTAACATTTTAGTTGTTAGTAAATTTGGAAAGAACCAACAGTTGTCTATTATTTTCTTGATGGTACGGATTAACCTTTATAAATTAATATACCTATTACTCTATCTTTATTTATTTATATGTCAAATTGGATCTTTAATTTAACCGCAAGCGCAAATGAGGCAAAAATAGTGCAATGTTTCATTAATTTTATTAATAGTTTCTAGTTGTGTTACTTGATTGCAAATAATTGACCGAAAAGATACAATATATTTTAAAAGTACTTAATTCCGTTAAGAGACTGTACAAAAATTGATTTCTTTAGATAATTGTCTGAGAATAAAGTCATTTGGAACTCCTGCTAGGACTATATTATTATTGCGCGTAGTTCTAGATATTGACCGTTGCAAACTTCCTGTCTATTTAGACAACAGATGCTGCACATTCAGTGGGTGCGTGTATAGCAATTATACGTAAAATTGACCGTATTTTCTAGATAGATTATGGAAATAAACAAACTTTCAGACAGTTATTTCATAAGTTAAAATATAGTAAAACTGTAAATGACACCAACACAATTTCTTTTTATGTTACTTTCAGTTTCTCAAATAATAAGTGTGATCACGGCAATAGCATTGTTTGAAAATTATTGATGAATGATAAATACAAATTTCATTGTTAACACAGTAAACACGGCCGTTTTTTTTTGTGTGTGATTTCGAAATGTTGTTTTTTTTAGTCATGTGTCATGTACTTGTAGGGCCTGGTTTTTTGTGACTTCGAAATGTTGTTTTTTTAGTCATGTACTTGTATACTGCTACTCAGAACACCAACAAATCTAGGGCAGTTAAAGAAGTTGACTAGAAATAGAACATATTAAAGATGAACCGTCTGTAAAACAGCATTTTCTGTTTTACTTTTTCTTGTTAATTATTTCAACAATATTTTTGAAATAAATGTGTCGAATTAAGATTTTAAATGACATGAATTTACTTATGTAATTAATTTTTTCTATCAATAAATATTCATGTAACAAAGTATGTAATAATTAATTTTATTGTTTGTCCCACTTCTTGATCTGGTCAAAGGGCTTTAAATCTTTCCTCCATATATTATATGCACATTTTTCGCGTGTACAACCACTGTAGATCCAGATCAGCCAGCACATTCCTGCCTTTTGATCAGGATCTGAACTGGTCGCATTTTGGTCAAAAATAACCTAACAAATTAAAAAGCGAACATGCCAAACAGTTTAGATCCTGATCAGACAGCACAGATTTGCCAGCTGATCTGGATCTACACTATGGAGGAAAGAGTTAAATATCTGAATGTCTATTCTTCATAAATTTCTAAATTTATTAATGCACATTTAGGTGACAAATTATTGACATAGCTCTATGCATGACCTCATTTCCCGTCCCATATCATCAAAAGTAGGACAACCTATTGGTCAGTTAGAAGCTAAACAGAACAATTTCTACAACATAAAAACCCCAGTTTTTATTTGTATAAGGTCACCTTATTGCAATAATGGCATATAACTCTTTTTGATTTCAATGCTATATATAGCCTGGAATGCTGTATTATCGATGTTAAAATTATCAATAATTCTAATAACTAACATTCATTCAATCAACATAATATTTACCAAGAAACAACAGAGTTTGGCATATCTAGGACTCGGCTTTAAAATATAGAAATGTATGACTACTTCACTAATTTACATCGGTAATAGAGATGCATCGATAATACAAAGTTCAAGTATACTGTTTTTGCACTATGATGATGATAAATTAAGGCTCTAACCAATACGTAAATTTCAACTTACTTAAATTTGTGGCCTCCGAGTACATACTGCTGGTTTCCGACAAAAACTTATACTGGCTTGGAGGTGGTGGGACTTCACTGAGGCGCAGACTATTTCCGCTCGACACCGAAGCAGTCAACGATACATTACTTGGTTTGCGATTCAGACCAAATGGATCAAAAGGAGGTTCCTTAGCAAACTCGTACAGGCCATCAACTTTTGGTTTAAAAATGTCCGTCTGACCCCAACTTGACGCGAAATCATCTTGATTAACTTTCTGCGAAGCAGGCCTTTCAAACGACTCAAAAGACTCCTCGTCAGGTTTAAACTGTCCAAAGGGATCCTCATTTTGAAAGGGGTCTTCATTCTGAAAGGGATCTTCATTTTGAAATGGATCTTCTGTTCTTATAGCCATACTTTTACCGATCTGCTGTGGAGGATATACCGGTAAATCCGGTTCCATGATTCCATGATAACTCGGAAGTGTAGGAGACCCTCTATCATCTACCAGCGGGAACTTGACATTTTCGTATGGTATGCGTGTTGGTGGTTGATAGTTGGCAGGTCTTGGTGGTATAGGAGGCATGTCTTGTGGCTTGTTTGTGAGCGGATCGAACTCTGCTACGTCCACGATTGAAATATTTTCCGGAAGAGGTGGAGGATCAAACTTAGGATGTGGCATGTCGAATGAGGTGGAGTCTCTATTTGAAAGTATAGACTTTTGTTGTTGATAACTTACACTGTTACGCATAAAACTTTCCCGTTTGTTAGGAGAAAACTGAATCAAAATTGACGCTCTATCATTCCTTTGTGGTTCTAATGATGGTTTAACATCTTTCTCCCAAATAGGTTCATAAACAGCATCTTCTTGTTTTTCAAAGTCATCAACTTCATGCACCTCCGTGTCAGTAACTTTCCCAGCACATGCAACGGGGGGTTCTTCAACAGTGTCCGGTAGATTTGTGTCCAACATCCCTGATTTTGGTTTATAAGTTTTAGATAGTGGATCAAAATCAGCATTAATAAACTTCTCTTGACACATATGTGGCTTAGCTAAATTTTTTCTTGTTTTTGCAACCTCTTTTTCCAACTCATGTCTTTTTTTCCCATTTTTGAGATCTGTCTCTTCTAAGTTGATGTAAATATCATCAGCAGTATTACTGTCAGTCGATGTTGCGTCTTTCCTTTCACTTTGTGAATTAATAAATGCTTTATTACCTTCACCAACACTTTGTGACGTTTCGCTCTTTTTACTTTTGTCTAACAGACTTGGCTGAGGTTTAGTATCTTTTTTTTTATCGGGGAAACTGTATAAATCACTCGGTTTAATGTCATCTGTCGATGTCTCTCCCTCACATACGTCAGGAAGTTTGACAGAACCTTGATGTTTACTCTGCACACCTGAAATGTGATTAGAGTCAGGTTTTAGATTTACCGAAGTTCTTTCCCATATTTCTGTTTTCTCACTGTCGTAAATATCATCCAATTTATTTTGTTCTAGTGAAGATTCCTGTGATGTTTCAGGCACTGTTTCCTCTTTTACCTGGGAGAGTGACCCTATTAAAGTTGTACTCTCAATTCTTGGGGACGCCAACTTTCTAGGGGCTGGTGTGGGCCTCTTTACCAGTTTTGGCTGTTCCGGTTCTTCTTCCTTCGATGTACTTGTAGATTTGGGTCTCCGGGGTCTTGGTTTAGGAACTGGGGTCGGAGAAGCATCCTTTTCAGCAAGTCCAACTGTTGTATATTCAGTACCAGCCAAGCTTGAAGTCACATTCGGATCATTTGTTAAGTTAGCAGGCTTCCAATCTTCACTAAGGAAAGACTTTCTACCCGGGTTCTGCTTAGGGGGTAAATTTGGAGCAGAGGTCATATCTTTAAACCAGCTATCGGCATTTGGTAAATGACTCAATATTCGTCTTTGATGACCGGGCACCGTAATACCAATATCATTCAGAATCTCTTCATTTAATTGCTCAAGCTGCTCAAGTCGAACTATGTCATGTTGTACAAATTGAGATAAATACTGCGGAAGATTTATGCTTTGCAGCCAGTATTGAACAGCTTGACTCTCACTCATACCAGCTCTTTTAGACTATAAATGTTCATACCAAACTTTGTTGTTGTTGTTGTTGTTACAAATTATAAAAAATATCTCTCAAGTCCATCCCTTCTGGTCTCATGACCTGTGTGAGGAAATACACTTCTTTTGATCTAACAAATCTTAAGGACTTTTATGTTTCACATATTTGATCTTATCTGGTACAATTCTTTGGTTCAAGAACACATAGATTACTACAGCACAAATAACACAATGTTTTACTAACGAGGTTGTGATGGAAATTGGTGATCCTATTATGCAGATTTTATAACGGGCATCTGTTGGCCAGTTGACGAGCCCAAACTTGCTGAGCAGCCCAAACCTTCCTGCAAGAATAAAGAAAGTTAAAAGTAAGACATATCAGTTAAACAAAACAAACAAGCACACATTTACAAAGTTTTTCATATGCTGATGAATGCATCAATTTAAGTGTACATGTAGATCCAGATAAGACAGAGAGAATATGCTGGTTGATTTGCTTCTACTCCGGTCACACAGCCGATAAAACTCATATAAATGGTGTTTTTCCCAAAATTTGGATGAGAATCTAGGATTTAATTTAATTGCCTAAGATGAAATGAAAATAAATTCTTGGGGATTTCCTCTGCAGCAACTGACAAGGAAGTTAATGTACCTGTAAATCGCTCTGTCATGTAATGTTGATTATTTAAATAACATTCCAAAGTTACAGTCACGGATTTCTATACCTTTTAAAAAACCAGGGATCATCTGACCCCTGTTTGGAATTTTTTAAGGGGTCATAATCAGAAGGTCATGAGTATTATCTTGTTTTCAGGGAATTTTACTACTTATAAAATTGATTTAACTTCATTTTAACTTATTTTCATGGTTCAAATAAACATAAACTTTAAATTTTAAATGCAAAAGACATGACATCTATCTTTATTCTTGAAAAAATTTACCACTTTTCCTAAATTCTCCTGAATCAAAATGAACCCAAGCTCGGACATCAAAATGCATCTGTATCAATTGAAATCACTGTACAGCATTTCTATGTATTTTATTAATTCAACAGAAAATACCACTGATAAAAAGTATTGACACACATAACAGGATCATCAGGTAGAATGACAAATGTAAACATAATCTTCAAAACGATAAATGCTCTCTTATTTAAATAGTTACGCCTAAGAAAATATTTTCAGTGTATATGTTAAGAGAACAATTTAGCTGATCTACAAAAGAATGGAGAAGTAGAAGTTTCATGTAGGCCAACATAGCCTTCACCATTTTCTGCAGGTTTCTTCAATTGAATGGTTCACGTAACTGCCATAATCGCCCCATCTACCACCCAAAGGGCTAAGAACAGGGCTTTTTTTTACTGTGTGGGGAAGGGGCCCACGCCCTATAATTTTGGGGAAAATAGCATTATTTTTTCTCTGAAGGGGAATGAAAAAACCTGATGTAAAGATGCTTTTTGGGGAAAACTGCATGATTTAAAAAAAAAAAAACTGATCTGGATCTACACTGGTCACTTCTTGGTCAGAAATAATCTAATAAATCTAAAAGCAAACAGTGTAGATCCTGTTTAGATGGTACAGATGTGCAGCTGATATGGATCTACACTGTTTTCCCATAAGATGAAACCATTATATTCAATTTAGTAAGGTTAAACTTTAAGAAACCTGTAGTCATACAGGTCACACAATAACTGTATTATATAGACAACCAGAGTAAAAGAATTAGAAATTGTCAATCTTTTCCAGAATACATGTATTCTTTTCTAGAACATATTAACTTCTTCATCTGACTCGAGTTTATTTTTTCTATAATTGTCTCTTTTAAATTGATGTGAATATTCGTACATGCACCTGTGATAAGACATTTTCATGCTTGAAAATACAGTAATACCCTCATAAAGACTACCCTGATAGTAAGACCGCCCTGATAGTAGACCACTTATTTTGGACCACAGTTTTGAACTATTTTCTTCTCTGGAATTAAGACCACCTCACTTTAATTTAGACCACTTTTTTCTAGTCACAGAGTTTGTCTTAATAGAGGGGGTTTCACCGTACAGAAAAAACCTCTAATTAAGACAACACCCATAATAAAATCTGGTGCATTATGGGGGTACTTAATTTAAGGTCGGTCTTAATTAGGAGTTAAGTGTTCAAACATGAAAGTGTCTTATCACCATTATCGGATGAACACAGCTGAATCAACCTGATTCACCATACAAATAAAACACCCAGAATGCACCCATTTTAACAATTGTTTTAAATAAAACAGGAGAGAGAAAATGTGTTTGCCTAGACCAGGATTCAAACCTCGGACCTCCGGCTTACCGTGCCGTTGCTCTACCAATTGAGCTGCCGAGGCTACCTGTTAAGGACTCTACTACTGTGTAGGCCTTGACCAGGATTTGAACCAAGACCTCCGGCTTACCGTGCAGTCGCTCTACCAAATGAGATACCGAGGCTACCTGTTAAAGACGCTACTACATAAATAACATTGGGGTGTTGGGGCATGTCACCCGACCCACTCCCACCACCAGCAAATTTATGAATCCACATGAATAGGGGACAAGCTACGCCCCTGCAGGAGCCACTTAAGAAGTTTAAATTTAATAACAAAAGCAAAACATAAAAAGTTCGCGAAAACGCATAACATTTAAGATATCTATAATAACAAAACTTACTAGATTTAATATGAATGTAGATATATTTTGAGCATTAATTTCTCACTAAAGAAAATGATGATTCTACAATAAACGTTTCAATATATCTTTTGACAACAAATAAATCTTTACGATTTTCACACTTCCTGGTTTTGCATTTTAATGTACTGACGAATAAATGATACTTACCGCTATCGTACATAGACATACGGTGACACATTGACATCTATACAGTTCTTTTCGTCCTTATATAACAAAGGCCTATAAAAGGCCTCATCCCAATCCAAAAATATAGTATTTTTCCCCAACTGTGGCAGAGACTCTTCGCAAAATGCAAGGTAAGATGTCCATTTCTCTAAGTGGTGTTTGAAAATAGAAGTCTGAAAAATAAAGTTCTTAACATTAGAGTTAAGTTAAAAATATCTAATACTATTCAATTTCATAAACTAGAACCCATCTTTCAATTTATTTTGTTTTCCCAAAATAAACTATTATCGCGCATGAATTTCCCAATTGGAAGAGGCCATGGCCTCTTCCCAATTTGCTGATGAATAGCCCTGCTAGGCCTACAGGCTACGTGTGTTTAACGTAGGCCTACTGTCCCGACTCATATTCACACGGATATCCGTCTGGTTTGTACTTAAAGTAATATGATAACAGTTCAGGGAACATAAATATTTTAATAATACGATGTGCTATTAAAAAGATTTATGCCAATTATCAGTGAAGTTTAAATTAAGAAAAATACTTAAGTCCACGGAATATACGAAACAAACATCTTCCAGCATAAATAGAAGATGTGTTTACAATTTCTTCAGTTTTCCCTGAAAACGAAAACCCCGTGACCAAAACATGAAGAGGAACAAACGAAGCTAGACGCAACTCGTGCTATTTCTCGAGTAAAAAAACCCGCTTTGACGCGCAAGTAGTATTAGTACACTCAAACGAGGTGTTAATTTTATTTCCAGACTGAGGGTTGTAAACAGGTTCGGGGTTGTTTGTTTCATTCGCAGAAATGCAGATTCAAGCCAATTTATCAAATGATGAGGAACACAACAACGGATCAGGAACACACCGATTTTATATTCCATAATTATAAACGTTTTTTTCCGAACAGTTGAATTTAAACAGAGTCGGGGACGGTCTCGGGCTGACGACCAACATGTTGTTCGCCTGAGTGCAATACAGAGGCTAGTTATTTCGTGGTTTTAAACACAAAATTTTTACCACTATGCACTTTTAGAAACAAGAATTGAGAAAATATTACCTGTGATTTTGGGCTATCCCAATTAATAACTTCCCCAACTAGGTTAATAAATTTTCTTCAAAATCAAATGATAATTTGTATGCAACCATTGCCGCTTTTGGTACCACAGGTTCGTTTAAGTGACCACTTCGACAATCAGTTTGTATTTTATTTCATTATATGTGATGATTTTGTAGTAGAGTTACCGTCTTAAAATAACCATATATATGTCTCAGTCCGCTTAAAGAATACCGAAATCACAATCTTTCAGACGACACGATTAACGTATATACATCATATGTTTAATGCTTTAAAGAGTCTTTGAATAATATTTAATGTAAGTACAAGTGAAACTGTCACGTTTAGAACTGTGCCAAAATGCAGCTCATCAAGCCCTCTATGAGCAGTAAGTATGTCATGGAGGCGCTACTTTAACGGGAAAATATGTAATGGAAAGGCAATTTTAGCGGGTGAATTTGTAATGAATGGCCATTTTAGTGGGTTATATTTGTAATGGAAAGGCAATTATAGCCGGCAAATTTGTCATGAATGGCAATTATAGCGGGTATATTTGTAATGGAAAGGCAATTTTAGCGGGCAAATTAGCATAAAAGGCAATTTTGGCGGGTTAACGAAGCAAATCGATTTGGTCTCATCTTCAAAGACCTGTTGACTGCCAACTTTCAGTTTCGGTGGTTAAGACGCACAGATTTTTTTTTTATTTCCACGAACAAACAGTTTCGGTGGTATAGCGACGCAGACCCAATGATTGCCATGAAATTTCAGTTTCGGTAAATTAGCGGCACATACTCGTTACTTGTCAGGAAATTTCAGTGACGGTGGTTTAGCGGTGCAGACTCACTGATTGTCATGAAATTTGCGTTACGGGAATTTAGCGCCGCAGTTCTGCTGATTTTCGTTATATGTAAGTTTTGATGGTTAATTGGCGCAGACCCGTAGATGCTAGGAAATTTCAATTTCGGTGGTTTAGCGACACATACTTGTTGATTGCCAGGATATGTGAGTTACAGTGATTGAGCGGCGAAGATCTGTTAAATGCCAGAAAATTTCAGTAACGGTGGTTTTGTGTCGCAGATCTGACAACTTGATTGGCAGAAAATTTTCGTGGTTAAGGGCACAGACCCGTTAATTGCCAGAAAATTTCAGTTTCGGTGATTAAACCGCACATCGTTGATTACCAGAACATTTCAGTTTCGGTGGTTTAGCGGCGCAGATTTGTTGTTTGCAAGGAAAATTCAGTTACGTAAGTCTGTTGATTGACAGGACATTTCAGTTTCGGTAGTTTAGCAGCGCAGATTTGTTGTTTGCAAGGAAAATTCAGTTACGTAGGTCTGTTGATTGTCAGAACATTTCAGTTTCGGTGGTTTAGCGGCGCAGATTTGTTGTTTGCAAGGAAAATTCAGTTATGTAGGTCTGTTGATTGTCAGTTGATAGTGCTTCTAGCTGGGAGCGATATTCAGTTTCGGCGGTTTAGCGGCGCAGATCCATTGATTGCCAGGAAATATCAGTTACGGTTGTTAAGCAGCACAGAACCGTTGATTGCCATAAAATTACAATTTCGGAGGTTTAAGAAGTACACCCATTGATTGCCAGGAAATTTCAGTTTCAATTGTTCAGCGACTAGGATCGTGATTGCTAGAAAATTTTCGGTTGTTTTGTGGCGCAGGTCTGTTGGTAGTGAGAGAATTTTAGCTACGGAGGTTTAGCGGCACAGATCTTTTGTTTGCCATGAAATGGCATTGTTATATCATAAATAGTTTTTAAATAAACACCACAACAACTAACGAAAGTGAGAATCCAAGAGGTTACGGTGAAAAGTCAGTTTAGGTGGGTTAGTAGCGCTGACACATTGGGCCTTCTGATTGCCAGAAAATGTCACGGTGGTTAAGCGGCACAGACTTTTTGACTGCCAGAAACAATTCTGTTTAGATTATCAGTTTAGCCTACTTACTGCTAGGAAAAGTCAATTTCGATGGGTTAGTGGCGTATACGCTTTGGGCCTTCCGATTTCAAGGAACTTATTGCAGTGTTGGTGATTGAGTTGTGCAGTCCTGTTGAGCCTTCTGATTGCCAGTAAATTTCAGTTACGGCGGTTAAGGGGCACAGAATAATGGGGCCTTTTGATTGCAAGGATGCCAATTTCAGTGATTTAGTGGCACAGGCGAGTTCGGCATCTGTCACGAATGTTCAAATATAATTGGTTGATGGCGCAGACCCATGGTCTTTCATAGCAAGGAAAGTTCTGATCAGTTTCAACTTTCAAGTGATGCAGACAGAAGTGGTTAAAGTTTTCTGATCTTATTTGTTTAGATACGAGGTGGTTGGGTAGGAAGCTGGGGCAGCTGGAGAGCTACATGGTTCAAATTTCATCTACAAAGCATCACTCGTATCTTTGTAGCAGTAAAGTTTAAATTGCGAATTACTAACAATAATAATACACATTTTGTCAGTCGGCTACCTTGCTGCAGGCCTGCCAAAACTTCTTCATTAAATTTTCAGGAGATTGCGTCTGAATATGTCAATGATGAAGACGACGATGATGTTGTTGTTGTTTTAATGTGTTGTTGCTTTTGTTAATAATGACTATGACTAAACAAAAATGATGATGATAAAGATGATAACGATGGAGTTGTCTTAATGTCTTTTTTGTTCTTAACACTATGATTGTGACTGAAAACATGAAGAATGATGATGATATTTTTCTCATATTCTTCTTTTTAATTATTTTCGTCAAAGAATTTTATAAATGTATTTTGCCGATTTTGTTAGAAATGGTTAAAGAACTTGTTTAATAATGACTATTGTCTATTTTTAGCATTCATTTTTTAACTTCCTGCTAAACCTCTTTTTTGACAATTTTAGAATGAACATGCAATGCAAATAGATGAAGCAGGTGTAACATCGAGGGCCTTTTTTAGTTTATGGCACTGGGGCAGCATGTCACTGACCAAGTCCTTGTCGTCTCGGAATAAACAGGAAATATGCGACTGCAGTAAAATAACTATAACGTTCATTGCACAACTTTAAATAAGGTTTAATTAATCTTTTTTTGCAATTTCATAGAAATCCGGAGATTTGGTCTTTAAATCCGGAGATTTCGGATAGGGTCCGGAGATTTGACAGGCCTGTATGCTGGTCGGACCCAACTGACCAACAAGACAGACAGAACAACAGTTAAGGTACAAAGTCAGAAGAAAAGTTTCCGGAAAGGGGGTTGGTTTAGGGCACTCGTAGGATCATTACACGAAAAGTTCTGACTTTTTGGGCAGATATCCCTGAGTTAAAAGCTGCGTTTTACATTGGCCCCTTGAAAATTAAATATTGCTGCCCAGAAAGGCGGTTCGACTGACGAGCAACCCCACTGAAACCCCTCCGAGCACCCACATGAGGTGAGCTTGAATAAACACAAAACAAATTTTCTATGATTTTTATTGTTTTAATATAGCTAAATTGTTTCATAATTTATATATTCACATTTAAATCAAAAGATTTAAAAAACTGTCAACCAAAGCATGAATGGACGGCAACTTGCAAAGTTAAAATGTTAGCGAGTCAAGTTGAGCTTCACTTAATTTTTTTTCACAGCATACCCTAGCAAATGATTTATTTCAAGCATATCCTTCAATAACTTTCACTTCTAACCCTTTTTGCAATCAGTGTAGATCCAGATCAGCCTTCACATCTGTGCTGTCTGATCTGGATCTACAATAAAAGCTTCTTGGTCAGAAAAAACTTAAGAATCTGATAGATCCTGATCAGATGGCATAGCTGTGCCAGCTGATCTGGATCTACACTTCACCCATGAGATAACTGTCATATTACAGTGAGTAAAGAGTTAACCCTTTCCTCCATATATACGCAGTTTTATGCATGTGCGGCCAGTGTAGATCCAGATTAGCTGGCACATCCATGCCGTCTGATCAGGATCTGCACTGGTCACATTTTGGTCGGAAATAACCTAATAAATCAAACAGCGAACAGTGCAGATCCTGATCAGATGGCACATATGTGCCGGCTGATCTAGATCTATACTGTTCGCCCATGCAATCAAGATTTATCTATGGAGGAAAGGGTTAAATGAATACCAACAACACCTAATAATGGAATAATTCTTAAGAAACCGTTCAGATAAAATGAACCATACAAGACAGTTGAAAAAGCAGAATAAAGCTTATTTAATGACTCATGGTTTATTGTACCGGTAATGTTAAAATAATGCATAGAAAACAAAAATAATGGATTGTAAAATAGTTTGTGTAAAATAATTAGACTAAGGCACATAATGTTCTACTGATATCTTTTATGTGATAACAGTATAAGAAGGAACCTCGATCCTGGATTGAGACAGTTACACTTAACATTATCTCTTTACTCCAAATATACACAATTTAACATTTGTGAAACCATATTAGATCCAGATCAGTTGGCATATTCATGCCATCTGATCTGGATCTGCACTGGTCGCATCTTGGTCAGAAAAAAACATATAAATATATTAAGTGAACAGTGAAGATCCTGATCAGATGGCACGGATGTGCTGGCTGATCTGGATCTACACTGTCTATGAAATAAAAGTGTATCTATAGAGTAAATGGTTATACCGTGAATTCATTAATATTTGTGGGGTAATAAATTTTGTGCATTTCGTGGCACGTCGATCCAAAACTTAAAAACCCAAACGTAATATAGAACTGTTCATAGAAATATGTTTAGACAATTGTAACCATGAATTTAAGTACCCGAGAAAATGCCTTTTTACTGAAAACCACAAAATTTTATGCCCGCAAATATTAATGCATTCACAGCAACACAAAAAAGATATTTCAACATAGGAAACATGGACGGAAAAACATCACTAAGGAATAAAAGCACATCCTTATGCAAAGGTAAAAACATACAAAGACATCGGATTAATAAGATTGAATGACAAAATGTAAACCTATAAAAAGCTGCTTATACAGATATAACCCTTTCCTCCATATACAGTGTATATGCCTTTATACGCATATGCGACCAGCGTAGATCCAGATCAGTCGGCACATCCGTGCCGTCTGATCAGGATCTACACTGGTGGCATTTTGTTCAGAGATAACCTAACAAATCAAAAAGTGAACAGTTTAGATCCTGATCAGATGGCAATGATATGCCGGCTGATCTGGATCTACTCTGCTTGCCCATGTCATAAAGCTAAGTATATGGAGGAAAGAGTTAAATGGGGCATGTCACAGGAAAATGCGTCTTTTGACAGTTGACGTTAATCCTTGGAATGATGTCATAAAGTTAAGACAACTACATTGTTTATTATGTATTCACAGTAAAAATAGCCTAATATTGTCAAAATGTGGAATAAAATCACTTTTAGTTATGAGAATATAAAAGATAATTTTTATTTCTTTAAGGATTGAATCGATATTTGATGGTTTTCATTTGGGTATGGAAAACAGTTGGGTTGTTTAAAGTGTGTGAAGCCCGAAGGGCTTCACGCGTACTTTAAACAATCCAACTGTTTTTCATACCTAAATGAAAACCATCTAATATCGATTCAATCCTTATATTAACACACATTAATTATCTCTTTTATACAGAAATTATTTGAAGAATTTGTGATATTACGGCTTTTTCTAATGGCTGTTGGAACAGCAACATTGACAACAAAGTGAATGACGGCACGCTTTTTCACAGCAACTCGTGACAAAACGTATGTGACCGGCGACGGCACACGTCACAACATTGTGCAACGTCCAATAAATTGTGAACAGTTCTACTTTAGCCACACCTTTCAAAAAATTAAGTCACACTGTTTACCATTAGAAGTTATGATTCGTTAGATGAATAAGACTTCATTGTAGAGGATGAAGTTGAAGTGTAAATATTTTCAAATACAGTAACAACTTCTATATCAAACAGAAGACAGCTATTCCTCTGGCATGTCCCATAGAAGCTGTGCCACAAGAAACGTGTGTCTTCAATGAGTTGAGCAGACGAACCATGTTTACTATGCAATTTCTGGATATAAATAATTTTTGACATCAAAAATTTGCAACAAAATAAATTACTGTTTAGCAGAAAAAACATCTTATTTTACAAAAATAGAAAAAATAAAAAATGTTAAAAAGATCACTTTAAACATATTTACCTATGAAGCTTAATAAAAAAATATATATAAAATAATTTATATACATAATAAATAATATTTTTATTAATATACAGTGGTTTCATTTTATTTTGCAGAATACAATTTCTTGCAAATGCCAAAAAAGACATATAGAAATGGCATACAAAAAAAGAATGTCTGATTTATTTCCTGAAATCTGTTGATCATTAATATACATGTAGATCAAAACTATTTCAAATGCCATTTCAAAACCCACATGCTTGCATTATTTAAAATAGCAAAAATCTTATGCACTGTTTTATGTTAACTCTGAGTATTAAACTTACTATCCTAATGTATAATGATGCAGTGTGGTTTCTATGCGGATTTAGATTCATCTAAAAACTAGAATGTGTCCTCAGACACTGATGCCCCCACTGCTGCAACATAATTTTTTATAACAAAGGGCCATAACTCTGGTAAAAATGGTCGCAGGAAAAAAACCTTTCTTTACCATCATCTACACATCCTGCTTGATCATCTAAGCAAGTTTGAAAGAAATCCGCCTAATAGTTCAGGAGGAGTTGATGCCACAAGATTTGGCGACGTACAGACGAGTGCAACTCTATACGCCTCCCACTTTGTGGGGGCATAAAAATTAAAATTACCAAGTAAAAACCATATCACGATAATATCACATGTTTACAGGTGATAGATGAATAGTTTCAACTTTGCAGAATTGAACACATAATTTAACCCTTTTTCTAGCAATATATTTACTCCATATACATGGTTTTTATAGCGTGTGCTACCAGTGCGAAACCAGATCTGAGAGCACATCCATGCCTGATCTGATTCAAAATTGGTCGTATCCTGGTCAGAAAAAAAACTTTCAAACTTAAAAGCAAACTGTAGTTCCTGAACAGTTGGCACATATGTGCCAGCAGATCTGGATCTACACTGTTGACACATGCCATTTTAAGTCGTATGTATGGAGTACAGGCCTGGGTTAACCTATTAAGTGATATGTATAAAATCTGCACAGTCTAATATTGTCTCAGCCTGACTCTGAGAATGAAAACCAGGGCCCTGAATAATTGATGCTTGTATTTAAAATGTATGCACTGGGCCAAAGATCATAAAACTTGGTGACCAGTCTCAAATCTAAAGTATCCAATTGGCTGACTGACCACTTTCGATTGGCTAAAATGGCGACAAGTCACCATTTAAGCAAAGCAGATGCTTGAGATTAGAGACTGGTCTCAAAATTTAGTTTATGATCTTGGAAACAGATATAACAAAATGTCACGTAAACAGACTCAACAGAGCAAAAACAGTATTAAAATCAATGCTTTAAATAGCACTCATAAACAAAAATGCCATGTACAAAGGGACAAGTTATTAATAACCAACCAGCAGACTGAACAGTACAACAAAAATTCATGTACATGGGGACAAGTTATTAATAACCAACAAGCAGACTGAACAGTAAAATAAAAATGTCATGTACATCGGTATAAGTTATTAATAACCAACCAGCAGACTGGTCAGTGAAACAAAAATGTCTTGTTCATGGGGACTAGTTATTAATAACCAACCAGCAGACTGAAGCTACAACAAAAATGTCATGTACATGGGGACAAGTTATTAATAACCAACTAGCAGACTGAACAGTACAATAAAAATGTCATGTTCATGGGGACAAGTTATTAATAACCAACCAACAGACTGAACAGTATAACAAAAACTTCATGAACATGCGGACAAGTTATTAATAACCAACCAGTAGACTGTACAGTACAACATAATGTTATGTACATGGGAACAAGTTATTAACAACAAACCAGCAGACTGGCCAGTTAAACAAAAATGCCATGTACATGATTATTAACATCTTTTCAAAAAAGCAATTAAAACTATCAAAAACACAAATAAACATGTCACATAAACGTCCTGAGAAAAACTTAAGGAGCAAAACAACCAATTCTATAACGAATATCAGAAAACTATTTTATACTGTCAAACCTGTGCTTAAGACCAGCTGTAAACAAAGACCACCAGTGGATAAGAACCACATTTATTTGTCCCACTGACTGATTTACAGAACACATTCACCTGTGAATAAAGACAGCCTACCTAAAAAGACCATTTTTGGGTTTTCCCCAGAATGGTCTTTGACAACATGTTTGACTTTAATTAAATTTTAGATGAAGTTTATTAATTTTTTTGCAACAGAGTCAAATAGCTCTATATTATTCACAATGTCATGGTAATCCAGCAAAAAATCAAGATGTTCAATAAAAAACATCAATGCACAAATGCAAGTGGTTGAGCAAATTCAATGATAATCTATTGTAAAGTAAAGAGTTAATTTTCTGAATCAATCACCGAAAAAGATAGAAAAAATAATGGATTGGTCAAAATAAGAAGAAAACTAATTCAGCATATAAAGGCTTGATCTTTTACCCCATTTATTTGCCTTTTATCACATGGACGACTATTGTAGATCCAGATCACCTGGCAGACCTGTGCTTTCTGATCAGTATCTACACTTATTTCAGAAATAACCGAATGAATCTAAAAGCGAACAGTGTCGATTCCGATCAGATGGCATAGATATGCCAGGTGATCTAGATCTACACTGTAGCCCTTGTGATGAAGGCTTATCCTTAGAGCAAACTGTCAACCCTTTCCTCCCTAGATACACCTTAATTACTACGGCAAACAGTTTAGATCCAGATCAACCGGCACATCCATGCCATCTGACCAGGATCTAAACTGTTCGCTATTTGATTTGTTAGGTTATCTCTGAACGAAATTTACCAGTGCAGATCCTGATTAGATGTGCCGGCTGATATTCATCTACACTGGTCGCACATGCGTAAAAAGGTGTATTTATGGAGGAAAAGGTTAAGAAAGATATACAATCCAGGGATTCTAAAATCGTCGGCAGGCCGGTCATTGACCGATTTTCGGGAAGAATGTCCGATTGAAATTTCAAAATTGGTTAAAAAAATCGGTCATGAATATTGGCCTACAAACTGTTACAAAATTACCTACATGTACATTTTTTCACAGCTTAATCAGCTATTAACCTGTCAATTAGCGACTTCACAAGTCTGCTACCATGACTACCACGACTACACGTTCCGTGAATAGCCTGCGGCATAGATGAAACGGGATGTGGTCGATCTCATTTTAACAACGGGCGGGTTATTTAATTTCCAAAAAATGGACTGCGCCAGTCAAAGGCTGTCTGACGTCAGAATTTAAGATAGCAAAATTTACACATGGTTGTATAAACGATAAAACAGTTTACATTTTATTGACAGACATGTTAGTCCGATATGTGCGTAATTCTAAAAGACCGACGACCGAAAATTGCTGTTTATTATTTAAAGAAAACTTATATCATGAGAATTTTACTTGAACTGTTAGCATTTCACAACAAATTTGAAATGGCTCAAATAAATATATACTTAAATGTGAAAAAATTCGAGTGACCGGCTTGGTAACTTACGCATATAACGATTCAAATAAATTTCAAATTTACAAAAATCTACGTAATTAACATTTATTTCCGAGTAATGTTGCATACGCTGACTCTTGTTAGTTCATAGATTCAAAAAAAATACATCCGGTAAAGAAAAGAATAATATTTCAAACAACTATAAATATAATATAGTGTTACAAAACATGGTGTGATCGATGTATATTAACGTAAAGCGAATACTTGCCTTCCGAAATTCCGAGAGAGAAAACATTTTTAATAACTAAATAATCCACTTCACAATCGCTATGAACACTGCTGAAGATAACTGTTTTGAACCATTACGTCACGTTTTAAATGCATGGAATGCTTGTGTATTACAACAAAGACGCCGATCGTCGTAAACTTCAAACGTCGCGTGCCGCTCTTATAAATTGATCAAAGAATTTTTCGGTCTACAGCTCGAAAACCATTAATCTTTTGAGAGGTTGTAGGATATCGCCGACGAGAAAATATGCCGGAAAAGAGAAATGGAGTGGGGGTCGGGAGAGTGAAATACGCTGAACCGGGGACCGGAAGTCGCAGTTCGTGCGAACCGGAAGTCGGCGAAATGTCAATTTTGGCGCCAATGTCCGATTGGGATTTAGAAATTTTAGAATCCCTGATACAATCACACTTCTCAAAAGTAACATTATATGATTATTGTATGGTCTTGATACAGTATACAGATAATAAATAAGAGACATTGGTGCGAATAAAAAATTTACATATGAAACTTTTCTTGAGAAATATATGATAGTAAAATATAAATCTAAATGATTCAAATAAAATGGAACACTAATATCACATAGATAACCAAAATATCATTAAACATGTCATTCTATAAATAGCCGTCACGTCATCAGGCTAACATAGACCTCTATCATAAGAACGCATAACAATCCTAACCAGGATTTTTGTCGTCATACGCGGAGTTAACAGTCCGCAATGTAGTTACGTCAATTAACCGTAGACACATGAATAAATATGGTATTTTTTGTCGATTTAGTTTAGAAACGTATCAGATAACCCGTAATATTGAGTTGTATATCCCTTATTTTAAGTCTAATGTGAGTTTTGAACACTGTCTTATCGTGAAATTATGTCTGTATGTAAGAGCGGTATCTAGAGGCATTCTATAAATAACTGTCACGTCATCAAACTAACTAGTCCCAATCCCAGTATACTTTGAGCGAAAGTACACAGGTCAATGTGATGATCACGTGACCGGTGTGTACACAATGTTAAACATGTTACATTTGAGTGAAAATACTTAACCCTTTTATCCATGGGATAAATCTATTATTCATAATTGAACAGTGTAAATCTACCAGGGTTGAGGTAAACCTGCAAATCTTTGATTAAGATTTACACTTTCAGTATGCTCTTTTAGATTCAATGAGTTATTTCTGATCATGAGGCCACGAGTGTAGATTCAAATCATATGGCATGGATGTGCCATCTGATCTATTTCTACAGGGTTGGATCATTGATCACAAATAACCTAATGAATCTAAAATAAATATTTGATTATAACACTAGGTGTGCCAGCTGATCTGGATCTATGCTGTTTTTCATAGGTAACTGCCATGTTCCATGGTGTATAGGGTTAATATTATCTGATGACATGACTTGTACTCCATAACTACTGGTGTCAACCGGTTTAACAGATTTGGCTATTGAGGATTGTACTTAGCAAAATACACTTGTACTGGGTTCTACAGAATGGAAATTCACTGGTAAGTTACAAACCCTTAACCCTTTACTCCATATTCTCAGGTTTTATCACATATGCTAACAGTGTAGATCCAGATCAGCCAGCTAATCAGGATCTAAACTGTTTACTGTTTGGTCAAAATTAAAACTGACAGTGTAGAATCTGATCAGATGGCACAGATATGCCAGCTGTGCCCAAGGTTATAAAACTGAGCATGGAAACCAGTCTCAAATCTCAAGCATCTGATTGGCTGAAATGGCGACTGGTCGCCATTTCAGCCAATCAGATGCTTGAGATTTGAGACTGGTTTCCAAACTCAGTTTTATAACCTTCAGCCCAGATCTGGATCTGGATCTACACTGTTTCCCAACTCCCATATCCCGTGGAGAAAAGGGTTAAAGATTTGTCAATGAGTGCTCAAAGCAAAATAATTCAAACAGAACCCTAAAATTACAGACATTAATGTTTTGACAAAAAAAACTTCACTTTCACTTTTGTAAAAATGTTTATGTAAAATTCTACAAAATACAAATCTATACAATTTTTTATATTTTGGCTCTGCCTATTTAAATTCCTGTACTGTACTGTTACCGTATCAGGGTGGCTATACCACGTAACTTTTTGGATGTCATGCACACACAAAATTGCTTGCTTCAGGTAGGTTTTTGCTAATTTCTCAGTAATTTCTGGACCGACTTCGATCAGATAAAGAGCACCATACTCCTGTTAAAAAGCATTTTCATCGACATTTAATCTCCATTATCAATCGACTGCCGTATTCTTAAACATTCAAATAGAAAGTCACACTTTCAAACAAAATTTGTCTTGGAGGTTGAATGTCGATGAAAATGCTTTTTAACAGGAGTACTGTGCTCTTTATCCGATTGAAATCAGTCCTAAAATTACTGAGAAATAAGCAAAAACCTACCTGAAGTGAGTGATTTTGTGTGTGCATGACATCCAAAAAGTCACATGGTATAGCCACCCTGTGTATAGGGGTTTATTTTCAATGTATTTTTTTTAGTAGATTTCCAAATTCAAACCTGATTGTGGTTAAATAAAGTAAATCGTAAATTTTGTTATTCATATTGTGCAATTTCATACATTAAGCATGAATATTTTCTGGAACTTTTTTTCAACATTATAGCTATTGAATATATCAATAAATTTAGAACTATTTTGCAAAACTTTACAGAAGGTACCCTTAACTGCAAAAGATGCATCATAATATGACTCGTTAGACACTTAATTCGGTTTGTAATGTATTTTCGCGACAATGATGGCTTTGCACAACGATAAGTTCTACAATTAAAACTTACGTTTATCTGGTCTATTTAGTTAATACTCTAAAATAACCATTAAATTTGCTACAGTTTCACTATTTTATAAAGAATTTTAATTTCACATAATGAATAATTTAAATGAGAAAATTATTTCTGATAACAGTTGGCTAACAAGTTACCAGTTTTGCAATGTTTGTTTGACTAAAGACCAAAAAGCTGGTAAAAATATATTGGCAATGTAAAAATTGACTGATTTAAGCTAAATAAATGCATATTGAAATTTCCCAAAATGGACTATTATATTGATGTGAAAATTCCCAAAATGGGCATTTTTGTTGATAAAAATTCCCAAAATGTCCTGACTCCTTTTCCCAAAATAGGCAGAAAAACCCCTGCTTACTTTTTTTTTAGTTTAGATCTACTGTCAATATAGTGAAAATAAACACCATGAATCAATATCCCCCATGCAGTACAGAACATGGTAAACCGATGTATGAGGTTCTCAACATATTCAGGTTTTACTCAATGAGATATGGCTGTTATCACATATGCAACCAGTTTAGATCCAGATCTGGGCACAAGACCATAAAACTAAATCTGGAGACCAGTCATAAATCTCAAACATCTGAAACAACATCTCCATTTTTAGTTTTATGATCTTGGATCCAGGATCTAAAATCCAGACCTTGATTTACCATGTACACTTTTAGATTCATTAGTTGATTCTAACCAAGAAACTGACAGGTGATAATCCAAACTAGAAATGTGTCCAAAGGACACGGATGCCCCCGCTATAGGTTTTTCATAAAGCTCCCAGCAGTAGTGTAGAACAAGTTGTGTTCACGAGATAATTATATTCCTATTACAAGAAAATTCTATTTTTAGTAACAGTGACCTTTACCTTGGATCTACAGGCATGGGTATTGTGCAGACACACTGCCTTGTCATGGTGAACATAAAAATTTTGTGCCAAGTTATTTTGAAATCAAACAAAGTTACAGCCTGGAGAAGAAAATTCTATTTTTAGGAACAGTGACCTTGACCTTGGACCTACAGGCTTGGGAATGTATGTGACACACAGTCTTAATATGGTGATCGATTAAACCAAGTTATTTAAAAATCCAATGACAAATAACAAAGTTACAGAGCCGACACAATTTTGCAAGAAATTTCTATTTTTAGTAACAGTGACCTTGACCTTGGACCTACAGGCATGGGTGTTGTATGCAACACACCACCTTGTCATGATGAACATTTGTGCCAAGTTATTTTGAAATCCCTCCTTTCATAAGAAAGTTAAGGGTCAAGTGTATATTTTGCTTAACACAAAATGTAAGTGAAAAAGGGGCATAATTTGAAAAAATATTGAAAGCAGGGTTATGGATCTTGTTGGTTATGGTGTAGATTTTGATGGTGAAAATATATTTCAAGTTTCAAGGCAATATCTCAAGTAGTTTTAAAGTTATGGGTAAAATGCATATTTTGCTTAACACAAAATATAAGAATAAAACTAATGTAAATGGAAGTATCAAAGGGCCATAACTTTTGAACAGAACATGTAAGAGCAAAACCCCGCCTTTATGCACAACAACATATCAGGCCAAGCATTGTGGTAAAGTTTTATTAAATTCCCACCAGTAGTTTAGGAGGAGTTGCGTTCACGAGATATATTCCTATTAAAACTAATGTAAATGGAAGTATCAAAGGGCCATAACTTCTGAACAGAACATGTAAGAGCGAAACCCCACCTTCATGCACAACTACATATCAAGCCAAGCACTGTGGTAAAGTTTCATTAAATTCCCACCAGTAGTTTAGGAGGAGTTGCGTTCACGAGATATATTCCTATTAAAACTAATGTAAATGGAAGTATCAAAGGGCCATAACTTCTTAACGGAAGATGTAAGAGCGAAACCCCACCTTCATGCACAACTACATATCAAGCCAAGCATTGTGGTAAAGTTTCATTAAATTCCCACCAGTAGTTAAGGAGAAGTTGCGTTCACAAGATATATTCCTATTAAAACTAATGTAAATGGAAGTATCAAAGGGCCATAACTTCTGAACGGAACACGTAAGAGCGAAACCCCACCTTCATGCACAACTACATATCAAGCCAAGCATTGTGGTAAAGTTTCATTAAATTCCCACCAGTAGTTTAGGAGGAGTTGCGTTCACGAGAATATCGGACGGACGGACGGACGGACGGAAGGACGGACAGGAGCAACTCTTAATGCTCGTCGCCATTTCATGGCGGGGGCATAAAAAAGATCAGGGGCCAGCTGATCTGGATCTACACTTGTTGCACATGAAATAAAACCTGTATATATGGAGTACACGGTAAACTACATGTTTGATCTCTGCATACATGCCAGGTATCGAAAAATAATTAAGTGAGACTGGTGACATTTTTAAGTGAGATTTGAGCAAAAATAAGTGAGATTCTCTAAAGCGTGTCGAAACATGGTATATTTTAAATGTTCTTATATACCTTTACATTTTTTTTATAACAAGAGCTGTCACTTGAAATTGACATATGCCCCCGAAATGCAGCTTTGAAATCGAATAGGTATACATATGTAATAAATGTGAAAGATGAAAGGATCATATGTTTTAAGTCTGTAGTAAATATATAGTTAAATAAAGTAAAATATGACATTTTTTTTTTTAGAAAATTCGAAGATGATTGGGGAAATTATCCTGGAAAATGATTATTAGAGTTATGAACCTTACTACATGTGATGTGGGTAATATGAACCTTTATCACTCACCAGAGTACAACAAAGTTGTGTTGTACAAGACCCAACGTCTCCATATGGTGAACATTTACACCAAGTTATTTTAAAATCCAATAAGAAACAACAAATCTACAGCTTGGAAAAGAAAATGCTATTTTTCGTAACAGTGACCTTGACCTTTGACCTACCGGCATGGGTATTGTAAGCAACACATGCCTTTGTCATGGTGAACATTTATGTAAAGTTATTTTGAAATCACTTCATTCATTAGGAATTAACAGCCCAGACAAGAAAATGTTATTTTTTGTAAAGGTGACCTTGACCTTGGACCAACAGGCATGGGTACTGTACGCGAAAGTACACCTTGTCATGGTAAACATTTGAGCCAAGTTATTTTAAAATCCAATGAGAAATAACAAATTTACAGCCGTGACAAGATTTTTCTATTTATAGTAACAGTGACCTAGTTTTTGACCCCAGGTGACCCATATTCAAACTCGTCCAATTAATAACTGGGACATATGTCCTGACCAAGTTTCTTTACAATCTGATAATCAGAGTAAAGTGTGACCACTATAGTGTAAACAAGAAAATTCTATTTTTAGTAACAGTGACCTAGTTTTTGGACCCAGATGACCCATATTCGAAATTGTCTGAGAAATCATTGGGACAAACATCCTGACCAAGTTTCATGACAATCGGAGCAAAAATGTGACCTCTAGAGTGTTAACAAGAAAATTGTATTTTTAGTAACAGTGACCTAGTTTTTGGACCCAGACGACCCATATTCAAAATTGTCCCAGAAATCATAGGGACAAACATCCTGACCAAGTGTCATGACAATCAGAACAAAAATGTGACCGCTAGAGTGTTAACAAGAAAATTCTATTTTTAGTTACAGTCACCTGATGATCCATATTCAAACTCATCCTAGAAATCATTGGGACAAACATCCTGACCAAGTTTCATAATAACTGGAGCAAAAATGTGACTGCTACAGTGTTAACAAGAAAATTCTATTTATAGTAACAGTGACCTAGTTTTTGGACCCAGATGACCCATATTCAAACTCAGCCTAGAAATAATTGGGACAAATATCCTGACCAAGTTTCATGATAATTGGAGTAAAAATGTGACTGCTAGAGTGTTAACAAGAAAATTCTATTTATAGTAACAGTGACCTAGTTTTTGGACCCAGATGACCCTTATTCGAACTCATCCTAGAATTCATTGGGACAAACATCCTGACCAAGTTTCATGACAATCGGAGCAAAAATGTGACCGCTAGAGTGTTAACAAGAAAATTCTATTTTAAGTAACAGTGACCTAGTTTTTGGACGTAGATGACCCGTATTCGAATTCTTCTAACAAATCATTTGGACAAACATCCTGACCAAGTTTCATGACAATCAGAACAAAAATGTGACCGCTAGAGTGTTAACAAGAAAATTCTATTTTTAGTAACAGTGACCTAGTTTTTGGACCCTGATAACCCATATTGGAACTCGTCCGAGAAATCATTGGGACAAACATCCTGACCAAATTTCATGACAATCGGACAAAAAATGTAACCTCTACTGCGTTAACAAAATTTACCTTAGGGTTAGGGTTTAGGGTTAGGGTAAGGTAAAAAGGCCCATAACTCAGCCAAAAATAATCCGATCAAAAATTCCTTTGGATATGCACAATAAGTCTTGGTGACAAACACTCCTGTGAAGTTTCAATGAAATCCCTCAAGCGGTTTCAGTTTACGTTAGGGTTAGGGTTTAGGGTTAGAATTAGGGTTTAGGGTTAGGTAAAAAGGTCCATAACTCCGCCAAAAATAATCCGATCAGAAATTCCTTCGGATATGCACATCTACACTTGGTGACAAACATTCCTGTGAAGTTTCAATGAAATCCCTCAAGCAGTTTGGGAGAAGAAGCGAGGACAAGATTTTGCTTAAAAGGGCCATAACTCAGCCAAAAATAATCCGAGCAGAAATTCCTGACGATATGCACAACTAGGCTTGGTGACAAACATTCCTGTGAAGTTTCAAAGAAATCCCTCAAGCGGTTTATGATGACAAGCGAGGACAAGATTATTTCGGACGGACGGAAAGACGGACGGACGGACAGTGCGATTACTATATGCCTCCCTTCGGGGGCATAAAAAGTAACCACAGTCAGTTACATTACTTTAATGAAGTAACAAGACAATTAAACACATTTTTTCAAAATCAAATAAAATATTTGTGACTAAAATCTTTATGCCACATTTATTTTAAAAATGTCCTCTGAAAATTTGTACTTTCCAAGCCGTTAGTTTTCCACTATTTAAAGTGCAATTACTGACTTGGCATAAATTTTATGAATAAAGTCTAGTGTTGCATTTTTATAAAAATTATTTTGTATAGCTTTACAGAAAGGAAAAAGAAGGGTCCGAAAGTTTGAAAAATCTAGCTTTTATTCACCTTGGATTAATGCTTCCACATGCCAATTAAAACCAAAACTATTGACAATTTACACCTTCAAAGTAGATTAGCCCTTAGATGTTTACCAATCCATAGCCGAAAACTGTAACACTTGCAATGAAACTGTACCCCAACTGAGACATAAAGATGTTTGAGTAAACATATCAATTATTAAGAAAAGTTATTTGAATAACACTTTATCTAACATGGGATGTTAATCCATTGCCCTAGGGTAATTGAAGCAGATGAAATTAACAAAATGTCATAATTTCTAATAATCACTGTCAATCGAGCGCTTTCATTTCGGATTCGGCGATCCTCGGACTTATTGGAGACATTGAAAATTGCCTTGCAGATGACAATGTTTTTTAAGAGAAATTATGAAATTACGTGAGTTTTTTGTTTTTAGCCGTTAGACCGTGAGGGTGGGTGAAATTCTGTGAGTTTTTACCTCACGGCGTGAGACTTGGCATGTATGTCTCTGGTGCTGCTAAAAATTTCTATCACAATAGAGCACAACCAAGTTTTGTTCAGAATGGTGCCCAACAAAATGTCTTGTTTACTATGGTGCACATATATGTAGATGATCTGCATGTATATATAGATGATCTATGAGATCTAAGCTTCAATTACTACTCTAGCACTTGGTTTCTTTGGCCCCTGTTGCCCCTGTCCTTGGCTCTGCCCAGGTTCCTTTGACTGCCCCACCATTCAACTGCTGCACTGGGATGGTCACTCCAGCTGAAAAAGGGTTATAAATTTATTTAATCATATACTTAGTGATTGGACTTTGAAAATACTTAGCAAGTTTCTTACTCTTAACCATTTCCTCCATATATACGCTTTTTTACGCATGTGTGACAGTGTAGATCCAGATCAGCCTGAACATCCATGCGGTCTGATCAGGATCTGCACTAGTTGCATTTTGGTCAGAAATAACCTAATGAATCATAAAGCAAACAGTTTAGATCCTGATCAGACGACACGGATGTGCTGGCTGATCTGGATCTACACTGTTCGCCCATGCCATAAAGGTGTGTCTATGGAGGAAAGGGTAAAAACTGCCTATTTACATATCAGGGTAGGATACTTTAGTATCTCAGTTGTGGTTAATATTAATTGTGCCACTCTATAATGCCTATTAATTACTAAAAAGGAGCAAATTTTGCTGAAGTATTGGACTTACCAGTACATTTTATGATTTGTTGTGGTTGAATTTTACTTTATAAGTAACACTATAACAACTTAGGCTTTAAATATTTTTACTCATACGTTGAATGTGTAAGAGTATTAGATCATATTTACTTTGTTTACAGGTCCTCTACAGTTTATATTATTAAGTAACTAAAACTGCTTGGGGAAACCATAAATAACTTAATATATAATATCAATACAGAATGTATTTTTCAACAATACAATATTTACATTTAAACTGAAAAAGTTCAAGTATTAAATGCAAATCCAATAGTCTCCAGATGCTGAAAAATTGTTTGCAACACTGAAAGCAACATATAATAATTATGTGAAACAACACTAAGTAAACATAATAAATTGAACTTAAAGTAAATGTTAGCCTAAACATATTAAATAACTTTAACTTAAATGAAATGTTGGCCTAAACATAATAAATAACTTGAACTCAATGTAAATGTTGGCCTAAGTATAATAAATAATGTGAACTTAAGGATGATCGCCTGGTTAAGTGCGCATGTGCTAACTACCGCAAAAAGGACGAATTGTCGTTTAAATTAAACAGCGGTATTTTAAATTTATTGAGTAGCTATAATTAAGGAAATAACACATATTTATCAGTAATGTTCTAAATTTATTGATTTTCACTTTAAATTCGTCCGTGGGTTAATAAAATATTTTGCGACAGTCATTTTTTTTTCAAAACGCTTTACTTTCGCTCGTCCTCCAACTTGAAATTGAAAGCTAGTTTTTGCCCGTCTGGCTTAGTTAGCCCATTCCATGTCATTGCATTGTCATTTTATGGAAAGCTATACCTTGTAGACAGGTAGAGAACGTGTACCGGGCCAATATTGATTTTCACAGCAAGTGATTTCAATGCTCGCAAAGGTCAACCTGTTTTCAAGGACGATAAAACAATTTTGGAATGACTTGGAAGAACAACCAAATATTTTTTGTCAGACTGGCTGGTTGGTGATGAATTTTATACCGAGCTATGTTGTAAATAATGGACATTAGCTCTGAGTATTTTTTAATTACCACTGGCTTATTACAGCATTGTTATTGACCTACTTATCTTGTAAATAATGGACAGTCATGACAGTGGAGAACTGGTAATGTATTGTTTATCACTTTATAGTTTATGTTTCAGTGTGAGTTGAAAAAAATTGAGGTCTTGAAAATGCGGATCTCCATTCCTTGTTGTTGTCACTCTGCTAACTTACAAGAATTATAGTACACCAACTCTTTTTCAATAAAATTTGCTTGGTAAAGACTGCAATTTTGAATGAAATGTGAAATAAAGGCAAATTTAGTGATCATTGTCATCAATGCAAAGTGTAGTTAAGCTGCAAATCTGCAGGATCATTTTTGTCAATTCAAAGTGTAGTTAAGCTGCAAATCTGTAGTGTCAAATCTTGATTTGTATTTAATTTTTCAACAAAGATATTGAAATAGAGCCTATATGGCAATTGGCATAATTATCAGGCAGCCAAACAAGACCTATTGTGAGAGTATTGCAGTATGCAAAAGATCTGAAGTTCTATTCCTGGCGGTTTCCTGCTGTGGAGATCCTACAGTAAAATCTCAGTCGAGGTTTATATTTTCATCCTACTATTTTACTTTTGGTTACCACATTACCCGTTGCCCAACACTGCACTGTAGGTCCAAAAAGTGAAGTGACAGTCACCACAACCCCATACATTCCTTGAAAGTTGCCGCCGAACAAGTATATTCTTCATTATTAGTTATATCATATTTTTCATACTGTTAGATGCCACCTGAGATGCTGTCTTGAGACAGGGTGTTTTGGGAAAAAGGCCCCTGCTCAAATTGGGAAATTTTTACACAGTATACACTGGTTTTACACAGGTTGCATACATAAATTAAAGGAATGTAAATTTCACAGATCACTGATCAAATGTAAACAATTGAATTTTGTCATTTGAAAAGCCCCTTGATTATATTTGTAACCAAGTATTTCAGGCAATAAACTCTTTATTGCATAATTTTGAAATTAATTATTTTAAATTTTAAAATATAGAAATTCTTATTCATTGATTTTAGCTATTTTGAAATTTGTTGATAAGTCCACCAGAATTAAAAAGGAATTTAGAACTTTACAAATGGAGTTATAGTTTTGATTCACCTGTTCCCAGTAAAAAGTTGGGGACAGGATTGAGCTCGTGACCAAGAGACCCAAACGGTGGCTGCGCCGCTTGAGCCAGTTTCCCCCAAATAGACTTAATAAGCTCGGACATTCGTCTAGTGGCCACCGACCAACGGTCACATATTTATTCTCTTTTGTATTTAGGTTATTGGCAAAAAAGTTATTTCTGTTGAAATGGGATTTGTTTTCTTAAAACTGGGAATTTTTTCTTGAAATTGGGAAAAATAGTCCTTATTTGGCATTGGGAATGGGTCCCATTATCGGCCCCGTGAGACTAGTTGAAAAAGCCTTGTATGCATATTTCACCTTTTTGTGAGAGTAATTAAAGTGAATATTTATCTGTTGTACTGAAAATGGCTAAAACTTTACTCTATTTATATTTTTAAGCAAATATTAACTTTTAATGAATCTATTCCAAATTTTCTGCAAAACAGGTTACACTTCTTGTCTGTGAAATGAAAACAAGGCAGTATTTTTGGTAAAAATCTTTCTTAATATATCATTAAAATTAAGTTTTCCATGCATTTTTGTGGTTTTTTTTTAAAGAGACTCGCTTATTTTTCAAATAGAAGTTTAATGCAATCTGTGAATACAGTAATTCCACAAGTGTCCTTAAACAATATAATACAACACAGACTGACATGTTGGTCTAGTAATTTTACTTTTTCATATACTGAAAATGCAAAAAATTATACAATTAAATTGCATTTCTTGTTTACAAATAGGATTTTGTCTTTTTTATAATGTGATTATTTTTCACATGTTTTGGTATTTTCACAATATTTTATATTTTGCTATTAGTGAGGAACTAAAGTTTACTTTTAATAGTATTGCTTTATCTAAATATACCAGCTATATAGGTATTTATAGTCACAAAGATATCATAATACAATGAATACAGAATGTAAGCAAGTTTATGTAGTTCCAACTAGTATGACTGGGAGAAGGCAGAGAAGTTTAGTTGAAAAATACCAGCACTGCATTACTTGCAACTTCAAATGTTTCCAGAATGAATGAACCATATACATGTATCTGAAACATGGGTTCATAACTTTTAATTACAATAAAGTAGTCTTTATCTTAAATAAAAGTATGCTTTCAAAAAAGTTTGATTTATCAGTGTTAGATTGTTCAGATGTTTTATTCCTACAACAGTGAGAAAAAGGAAAAAAACTATACAAAGTCACATTTTATTATGTTTCCTGTGCATTAGTGGGTGGGGTAATATAACACGTTTTCTTTCAAATAAGCAAGAGATTTTAATAAAATTATAATTGAATCTCTAAAAAAAGTATTTAACTTAACTGATGTTTTTTTTGCATATATTGCTATTACTTACTGAGGGCTGTAGTGATATATTCCAAGAAAATTTGTTATTAATAATATGTTTCTTCTTTAACACAGTTTTAAAGCCTGAAGGTGTTGTGAACTTGTGAATGGTGTTCTTCAGGGACAACATGTATAACATCATTAACATGTATATAATTATTAATTTCTAATGTCAACTATATGAAAATGTTTTCAATCTTAAAACATCAAAATCACAGAAAACTTTAAAATATCTAATTTGTGTGGAGTGCTGAAGTTTTATTTGGAAATTATCAGCCTCTAGTTTCAACATACTTTTTCATATCAATTTTATAAACTAAATACCTTTGATTAAATACATTATTTTTTGTAATAATCATTTGCATAAGCTTGTTTTTCATTTATAGTTATATTTAATACAAAACAGATAATACTAAGAATGCTCCAGATAACAAAATAATTTTATTGTACATTTTAAACTGGTGGGTGGGGTAATTTTATAGGCATTATCCTCTATTTGTCAAGTACCTGACCTTTTTTTATTTCAAACCATGAATATTCAAATACAGTATTATGCAAACCTTCAGAAATAATGCCTTTGGTGGTGAAAACCACCATTTAGAAGAACAAAACCTCATCAATAGGACAATTTTCTTAAAAAATGACGATTATGGAAATAACTGTCAATATTTTTCTTAAATGGTCGGTGACCCCATATTTTTTTGGTGTAATTGTGAAGATTGATATATAAACATGGCTATCATCATAGTTTAAGAAAAAGTTAAATTAATGTATGCACTATTTTTACTCCATTTTCGTGATATACAAACTTTTGCTTTATAATTAAGTGGGTGGGGTAATTGGTGCTCTGTTTTCCAAGCGAAACCAAGGAAGTCAAAATGTGTGCTACAGATGTGTTGTTTAATGTGTCTGTAAACCGATTCGGTAAAAACTTGCAACAACTGCTAGCAGAACAACCTCTAAAAATGATTCATCAAACACCACCCTTTTATTTTTGCGAGTTTAAAACTTTGCAAAATTTCTGAGGGTATGTTGATTAAATCGAACTTTTTGAAAAAAGAAGCACGGTGACCGCTACATTTTTTACTTGATTTTTTCTAGTTAATGAATAGACTAACTCCTGACAAAATATCTAGAAAAGTTAAATTACTTTAGCAAACCAGGCGATCATCCTTAAATTAAATGTTAGCCTAAACATAATAAATAATTTGAATTTAAAGTACATGTTGGTCATGACATAATAAATGACTTGAAATCAAAGTAAATGTTAGCCTTAACACAAAAAATAACTTGTCTGAACTTAAATTAAATGTTGGCCTAAAAATAACAAATAACTTGAACTTAAAAGTAAATGTTGGCTGAAACATAATTAATAACTTGAACTTAAACTACTCATTAGGCCAGAGAAAAAAATTTTATTAGATTCTCATCCACATGTTGGGAAAAAACGGGTGGGTAGACACTTTTTAATTTTTATATTTTATTAACGAAATATCTGAGAGCAGAAGTAAAAACTAACTTAAAATTTGGAGAAAATGGTATTTATATTAAGTTTTATTTATCAGAACCATTGGGGTAGAATATTCGTCCATCTTTTCAATTTCTTCCAAAAATCATGAATGTAGCAGGTTGGTGCCTATTCTTGCTTGAAAAGCCTTACCAGCCTTTAATGGTGACACTATCACCTTCGGTAAGCTTCAAAGCCATGTTTTTTCCATATCTGGGATGGTCTAAAACCCGTTCTGTCCGAAACAGAATATGTTCCGATTTTTTTACCAATAAATTTTTTGGGGCGGTTGGTTTTGGACAGGGGCGGGCGGGGATGAGAATCTAAAATATTTGTGCAGTTAACCCTTTACCAAATAAAATATGCCTTCATCTCATCTGGGCAAACACTACCAGTGTAGATTCATTTAGGCTGGCACATCTGCGCCATCTAATAAGAAACTAAGATTCATTTGGTTATTATTGACCGAGTACATGCAGCCAATAGTGTAGATCCAGATTACATGAATACACCAGCTAATCTGGATCTTCACCATTCGCTCATGTGTTAAAAGTTGTGTAGTCAAAGATTACAAAGATGCATAATGTGCTGGCAATGTCCGATCATGATAACCATCATTTATGTTGGTAAATCAACCAGACAAATGGCCCAATGACCACACATTATATGTTTAATCTAGAAAGCTATAACTGGAAGTGCAAAATATAAACAAAGTGTTTAAAATTTCTGCACCGTATTTGGTTGAAATCCCTGCCCATGAAATTCACAAATATTTGTACCCCATGAAAAATAGTTTAAATTCCATTGCCATTGCTGAAAACTCATCTAATTTTCATTTCGAATACTGAAAACTCAAATCCAATTTCCATTTCTGTAACTGAAAACTCACATTTAATTTCAACTGCCATATTGGTAAGTGAATTCATATCCTAATTCTATTTCAATAACTGAAAACTCATATAGGTAAGTTCTATAACTGAATACACCATTCCCATTACTGAAAACTCGTCTAATCTCCATGTCCTTAACTGAAACCTCATATATTGATTTCATTTCCATATCTGAACTCTTATCTTGATTTCATTTCCATATCTGAACTCTTATCTTGATTTCATTTCCATATCTGAACTCTTATCTTGATTTCATTTCCATAGTTTAACTCATATCTTGACTCCATTTTGATAACTTAACTCATATCTTGACTCCATTTTGATAACTTTACTCATATTTTGAATACATTTTGATAACTATATATTGATTCCATTTCCATAACTGAAAACTGATATTGGTAATTTCATAACTGAATACAGCATTCCCATAATTGAAAACTCATATTTTATTTCCATAAATGAAAACTCATTTATTTGATTCCATTTCCATTACTGAATCTAATTTCCATTTTGGATCCATTACTAAACTCATATCTTGATTCTATTTCCCTAACTGAAAACTTGTTTTCACATACTATAAGGTAACTTATTAAGAACTGTATACAGTACTGATATATTAATGAATAGGTATTTTAAATTAAATGAAATAACTGGGCAACTGAGTAACTTTCTGGAACTGGTGAAAAATTTCTAGAGGTTTTGTTTCAAACATTCTACAAACTACAACTGCAACATTGCTAAAACTAAAAATGTTGCAATATTCTACATCAACTATAAAACATTTTTGTTTCAAAATCAAAGCAGTGTAAAGGTTACAGTTGAACTTCGTAAATTTGAACTTGGAAAATTCAAACACCTGAAAATTTGATTTCTAATCATTGTACCAGCATAACTTACAGTGCCTTCCAAATTTTCACGAACAAAATATGTTAATTGCTTAAATTTGTAATTTTTATAGAAATATGAAACAGGGGCTGATCCAGAAGGGGTTCGGATGGATTGCTCAACAGCAATATTAAATGTTTATAGAGATTTTGGCCAGAAAGTTGGAAATTACATTGTAACTACCATAAGACTTCCCCAGACAAAACCCCTATCTGGAAATCTTGCATCAAGCCTTTTTCTAAAGATCAATGAGTTCAAATTATTGCAGTTCAAAGGTTTATGATTATTGCAAACAAAAGAAAAATGCAACCTAAGTTCTAATCTAATATACATACTGTACGGACAACAGAGTAGGGGTCATGTTGGTTTAACTCAAGGTCAAACTGAACTGCCCCTGCAAAAATATTCACAACACATCTATATAATCTAAATAGACCACACAATCATGTAGTTATATTCTTGTTTCATGCATCATTTATCCAAGTCTGTTATATATTTTTTGGACTATTTTATCTTTATTTTATTAATAGTTCTTTAATATTAGAAATATAAATTATTGAGAACAAACTTTTATGTCTCGTTTCAACTCTATACTCCGTATATACAGGTTTTATTGTACATGTAACCAGTGAAAATTCAGATCAGCCAGCACAACCATGCTGGTCGCTTCTTGGTAAGAAATAACACAATGAATCTAAAACTGATCCTGAAAGTGTAGATCCTGATCAGATGGCATGGATGTGCTGGCTGATCTGTACCATGGATAACAGCCTTTTCCTTTTAAGCGGCGTCCAATAATTTAGTAAAATATGGCAATAACCACTTGTAGTCAACAGAAAATAAGAGAAAACCTTTGCATGAAAATCATAAAGGCAAAAAAAAACATGTTTAACTGATTTTACCAAAAATGTCAGAAAGTGATTTTACAGAAAACTTCTTAAACTGTTTTATCATAAACTGATTTATACCGACTAAAGACAAATTCTTCCTTGTACCGGTAAAAATGCTTCATAAGATTGTGAACATTTATCTTGTGTCAAATCAATACAATAATGGTGAAGAACATTCAAGAGATAATAAAAAACATAAGCAGAAAGTGTTTCATTCATAGAAATAAATCAGGGAAAAAGTCAGTTAATCTGTATTTTTTATAAAATATTTTTCAGATTCTAATACATGTACTAGAATAATAAGAGGGTCCATAGGACCCTGGGTCGCTCACCTGTCAACAACTGCTCAATGGTTGCAAGAGTTGTGCGCAAGTTTGGTAAAATCAAGTCAAAAATTTAAAAAAAATTAAGCTGCTATTGTGGAGAAAATGTAACAAGATGATGCTCTATACCAAATATCTAAGCTCTAGGCCTTACGGTTTCAGAGAAGAAGATTTTTAACCCTTTCCTGGATATATACGCATTTTTACGCGTGTGCGACCAGTGTAGATCCAGATCAGCCGGCACATCCGTGCCGTCTGATCAGGATCTGCACTGGTCTCATTTTGGTCAGAAATAACCTAATGAATCAATAAGCGAACAGTTTAGATCCTGATCAGATGGCATGGATGTGCGGGCTGATCTGGATCTAAATTGTTTGCCCTGGCAATAAAGGTGTATCTGTACAGGAAAGGGTTAAAGATTAACTATATAACACTATGTAATAAAACTAGTGACCCCCGGGGCGGAGCCATTTTCGACCCCAGGAGAATAATTTGAACAACTTTTGTAGAGGACCACTACATGATGACACATACCAAATACCAAGGTTCTAGGCCTTGTGGTTTTAGAGAAGAAGTTTTTTTAAAGTTTTCCCTATATAAGTCTGTGTAAAATGAAGTGACCCCTGGGGCGGGGCCATTTTTGACCTCAGGGGGATAGTTTGAACAATTTTGGTAGAGGACCACTAGATGAAGCTGTATATCAAATATTAAGGCTCTAGGCCTTGTGGTTTTAAAGAAGAAGATTTTCATGTTTTTCCTATATAACTATATGTAAACCAAGAAGACCCTAGGGCGTGGCTGATTTTGGCCCAGGGGACATAATTTGAACAAATTTAGTAGACATCCATTAGACAATGCTACTAACCAAATATCTAAGCTGTACGCATTGTGGTTTGTGAGAAGAAGATTTTTAAAGATTTCCTATATAAGTCTATGTAAAATGAAGTGATCCCTGGGGCCGGGCAAATTTCGACCCCAGGGAAATAATTTGAACAATCTTTGTAGAGTTCTACTAGAGGGTGCTAAATGCCAAATATCTAAGCTCTAGGCCTAGTGGTTTCAGAGAAGAAGATTTTTAAAGTTTTGCCTTTAGGTTGCCATGGCAACCAGAGTTCTGCATGGAATTGATTTCTTTGAACAAATTTGGAAGAGCTTCATGCAAGGAACATCCGTGGCAAGTTTCATCAACTTTGGCCCAGGGGTTTAAGAGGAGATGTCGTTTAAAGTAAAAGTTTAAGGACGGACGCCGGACGGACGGACGGACGCCGGACAAATTGCGATCACAAAAGCTCACCTTGTCACTACATGACAGGTGAGCTAAAAATCAGTAATATAAATTAGAAGTGCCACCATTCAGAAAATGTAACGCTCTTCTGGGGCCTTAAAAAGGAATTTTATTTATGTATCATACACTACAGAAAATATGGTAGTTGGTAGTTTGAATTTTTTTATAAATGTTTTTATTATCTATTAATCATTTCCTCCATATACATAGGTTTTATCATCTGTGCGACCAGTGTAGATCCAGATCAGTGGATTCAACCTTGCCATCTGATCTAAATCTTCAGAAATAATCCAATGAATCTTAAACCAAACAGTGTATATAATTATCAACAACATGGATGTGCCAGCTGATCTGGATCTACCGGTACATTATTTGAATACAGTAGATTCTGATAAGCCTACAAATCTATGCCATCTGATCAGGATCTACACTTTACTTTTAGATTCATTAATTTATTTCTGATCAAGAAGGGAACAATGTAGATCCAGATCAGATGGCACAGATGTGCAGGCTGATCTGGATCTACAATGTAGTGTGATAAAAGGTGTATCGGTAGTGTTAAGGGTTAAGGATACTAAAGCAACAGTGACTGTCAAAGTAAATCAAACATAAAACAAGAAATTGAAGACACTTGTTTTATATAAAAAAATCAGCATCTTGAATAAAAACAAGTTCTTTGAGGGAAATGGGCAGAGGGGGATGGGGTGTGTGAGGAGGGTGGGTTCAAATCAAGAAAATCTATGAGATGAGATGCATTGAATCCCAAAACTAAACTGACGGTGGCAACAAAAAAAATAAAACTGAGGTCATCAGCTATTTTAAGGTTTCTGATAAAGCTCAATTTATTCATCTTAATTAATCAAATCTGGGCCATTACTCCACATATATGAGTTATTGCATGTATGACCAGTGTAGATTCACATCAGTGCCACCTGAACTGAATCTACACTGGTCAATTCTTGGTCAGAAATAGCCTAATAAAGGAGTAGGTTCACGAAGGCCTAATATTGGCCTAAAAATATGTAAAATTTTAAATTTTGTTACAGATCGCAAATTTTAATGCCATTGAATACATAAATAGTTATACTTTTCATATCTTTAAATTTTATATTGATTACATCTAAAGGAGTTTGACAAGGGGCCAGCAAAATTGCTAAAAATGAGGAAAATGTGCAAAAATTCATATTTTTGTCCATTTTCACAGCAGATTTTAAAGGATTTCGATAAGAGCACACTTCTCGACCAAAATCAAAATTTGACCATGAATTCAGCACACATTTATTCAAAGAAAATTCTTTAAATTATTTTGGTCGAAGCCTGTGCCCAATATGAAAATCATCAAAATATGATGAAAATTTAACAAAAAATTGTATTTTGGCAAACATTTTCAAATTTCAGACACATTTGACACACTTAATTTTTTATTTTGGCGTATGGGTTTGTCTTCACTTTTTATCTTTTTAAGAAAACAACAATAATAGATTATAAAAAGCACACTTTAAGTGATGTAAATGCAATTTGAAAATTTGAGATAATTTTAGGCCAATTTTGAGCCTTCGTGAATCTACCCCTTTAAAAGCACCCAGTGTCGATCCTGTCATCATACAGCGGATATGGATTTTACTGTTTGGGCATGGAATAACAGCCAAATCCCATGGAGAAATGGATTTAAAAAATCTCTGTTCTCAAAGAAATCTTGATGATTGTTAAAAATATCTGTTCTTATAAAACTGATTTAAAAGCACCGATTGACTTTTGATCATTTTTTCAATGATGACAAAATTAATAAAAGACTGCATTTTGATTGGTCAGACATACAGTTTTAACAATTTTATACTATTAACTTGGTGAAAATGAGTATTTTCATATATTTTCTGCTGTCTTTAATGAAAGCTGTCATTTAAGCAAAATTGTTACTCTTTTGTTGGTGACTCAGTATCTGTTGTAATGGTGTTTTGATAACCATGTTACAATTTGTGCATAACACATCCTATAATGTACAGAAAGTCAACAACAAACTAATACTAAAGTCGTTTATATGCAACTCCTCATGTAACAGAATATCACCCCTGTACTTGTATTGACAGTGAATATAATGCCCACATTCACAGTGAGGGAGGCTGTGACAGAACAAAGTTTATCCACCGTGGCTTCATGCAAAAAAATTAAGGTGGCATGCCGTCTCAAACAGTATACTGTGGTAACATTAAACTAAGTCACTGAATTTTGTGAAGAATCAATCTCTTAATTTTAACCTTTTACTCCTTTCATCACATTTGTGATCAGTGTAGATCCAGATCAGCTGGCACATCTGTGCTTTCAGATCTAAATCTACACAGGTCACATATTGTTCAGAAATACCCTAATGAATCTTGAAGCTAAAAGTGTATATCCTGATCAAACAACCCAGATGATTGCAGATCTGGATCTAAACTGTTCACTCATGGGATAACAGCCGTATCCCATGGAGCAAAGGGTTAACCTTTTACTCCATTGATACAACTTTTTTCTCACATCTGCGACCACTGTAGATTCAGCTTAGCCTGCACATCCATGCAGTTTGACCTTGATTTACATTGTTCACTTCTTGGTAAGAAATATTCTTATTGGAAAACAGACATATTCTATGCAGTGAATTCACTTAGACTCAGCGATACTTTTCTTGCAACCGAATTCACATGAAAACAAGGTTTTAATTTCAAGCTCATGTTTGACCCCACACATGCAAAATATTAACTGATACAAATCAAAGTGACTGCACAATACGGCATCTACATCTGATAATTTCAAACGGATCTCTACCAAACTTACGCTCTATTTCAGAAACTGTCTCCGATTCCGTTGCTAATATTATAGGGGAAACAAAATTATAGAATATTCAGTCATTTTATGTTTTCATATTTAAATAAAAACACAATATTTTACAAAAGAGTATAACAAGAAGCACTGAAAGGGTGCAAAAAGTATAGATTGTAGTCAATTATACACTTGTATGATATATATGTACAAAATTTGTCCATTGGAATATAAATACACTGTTTTAGTACTAAGGGGACAAATCATGTTAGCAATGACAATTGATGAAAAGGACTTTTTCTTTCAATCTACAAGCCAAGTAACAAAAATAAAAATAAAAAGTTCATAAAAGGAATCATTCACTGTTATGACTAAAATCATGTTTATGGATGGACTAAATAACCAAAATCATGTTCATGGACTGGATAAGAAACCAAAATCATGTTCATAGACTGAATAAATAACCAAAATCATGTTCATGGACTGGATAAGAAACCCAAATCATGTTCATAGACTGAATAAATAACCAAAATCATGTTCGTGGACAGAATACATAATGGATCTAATACATATACTGAGCAAAAATGACAACTTGACAAATTAACATAGAAAAATCCTATTACATGTACATTGATGATGCCAATAAATGCAAATATCTGGAGGTATTTGATCACTAATATGTTTATCTTGGAAGTTGTCCGTTCAGACTTATGTCAGTTAGAAATACAGAAACAACTTATGTTGTGTTAGCAAATTAAAAGTTTGTTCTTTTTTTAATTTAAAGGGAGGTAGTTTGCAAAAACTTATATTTAAGTTTTTTAGTTCTTTGCACCAGTGAACTTTAATGACTGGGTTTTTCCTTCTGTACATGCCATCAACTTCTAAATTTGACTGTCAAAAATTCTGTTTGAGACCTATATGTTAAAAACATATCAACCTCATCATTATTTAGGCAAGAGGAGATAACCTTGACCTCTGTCAAAAAAATAACAATATATCTTCCTGCTTTATCAAATGTCCAAATATATGCAAATACCAAATTACATGAAGGACAAAATATAGCATTTAATTTAAGTTTTCATTTTTGCTCGGTATATGAGTCACCAAAATCATATTTGTAAACTGAAGACCAATATCATTTTTATGCAACAAAAAAAGTAACCAAATCATGTTCATGGATCAAATATGTAACCAAAATCATGTTCATGGACTGGATACTAACCAATAACATGTTCATGGACTGAATACATAACCACTATCATGTTCATGGACCAAATATATAACCAATATCATTTTCATGGATAGAATATAATATATGTAACTAATATCATGTTTATGGACTAAAAACATAACCAATATCATGTTCGTGGACAGAAAATGTAACCAAAATTTCATGTTCATGGACAGAATATATATCCAATATCATGCTCATGGACTTAATACATAACCAATATCATGTTCATGGTCCGAATACATTTTTGTATAATTTGCATGATTTGGACAGAAGTATTGCATGAAAAAGCACCAAAAACTTTCATCTAAGGCTACATCATGATGTCATATACCCAAACTTGAACCCATTTACTAAATGTTCTCATTGGGAATATTATGTGCATATGGGAACCAACGTGAAAAATAAACATTGAAAAAAAATTGAAAAGATAATCCACAGTTTTTAACCTTTTTCAAATTTTGATATATACGCATTTTTACGTGTGTGCGACCAGTGTAGATCCAGATCAGCCGGCACATCCATGCCGTCTGATCAGGATCTGTACTGGTCGCATTTTGGTCATAAATAACCTAATTAGTCAAATAGTGAACAGTTTAGATCCAGGTCAGATGGCTGATCTGGATCTAAACTGTTTGCCCCAGCAATAAAGGTGTATCTATACAGGAAAGGGTTAAACAGTGAAATATCACTTTTATTTAGTTCATGTCAAGGGAAAAGGTACCTTTGGACAATACCTGTCAATCCTTGGAAACAATTTCATAAAGTTAAGCAGACGACATTTATTTTCATGCATTTTGCTTTGAAAATAATATTGTACAAATCAAAACACCTTTTCCTGCAACATGTCCCATTTCACCAGGAAAACTCGGTTGTTCACTGAAAAGCATTAAAAAACAGCAATACGTGCTAGAAACATTTAGACTGTTAACAAACACAGGCACCTTGGGCACAAACCTTTCTTTACTATATCTGTGAATACAGCTTTCTTTTTTATATCTGGTAATATACATTTCTTTACTATATCTTCGAATACTAAAAAGAGAAATTGCAAAACTACACTAGTCTAGAAATAATGACTGATCAATTTATAAAATATGGAAAGTTAAACCTTCCCTTGATATATAAGCATTTTTACGCATGTGTGACCAGTGTAGATCTAGATCAGACGGCACATCTGTGCCGTCTGATCAGGATCTGCACTGGTCGCATTTTGGTCAGAAATAACCTAAAGAATCAAAAAGCGAACAGTTTAGATCCTGATCAGATGGCACGGATGTGCCGGTTGATCTGGATCTAAACTGTTCTCCCTAGCAATGAAGGTTTATCTATACAGGAAAGGGTTAAACCTTTTCTCAAGAAATATTCATTTTATCGCTTGTGCAACCAGTGTAGATCCAGATCAGCCAGCACATCTGAGTCATCTGATCAGTATCTGTACTGTTCGCTTTTCGCTCAGAAATAATCTAATAAATCAAAAAGAGAAGTGTAGATCAGATTGCAAAGATGTGCCTGTTAATCTGGATCTACACTTTTTGCACATGCAATAAAAGCTTAAATGTAAGAAAGGGTTAAGTAAAAATATCAGCCATGGGTATCTGACAATGTACTAAATCTAATAACTATCTCTAGATTTTAAAAGTTATATATATGTTAAACCACAATATTGAATACAGTAAACTCTTCATTAAGACAAACCTTAAATAAAGACCACCTTGATAATAAGACCACTATACTAATACTAATATCCAATTTTACATTTTTGCTCTATTTTCTACCTTAAAATAAAGAAAACCCCAATATTAAGACCAATTTTTTCCAGTCACAAAGGTGGCCTTAATACAAAAATTTACTAAACAGTCAAACCTGTCTTCATAGACTACTCAGAGGAAAAACCAAAATGTGGTCTTTGAAGGCAAACAGTCTTTGTTCACAGACTGTTCTTTAAATCAGTCAGTGGGACAAATAAATAGAGGATATTCATTTTTACACATGTAAGATAGAAATATATTTCACCGAGTGAGCTCCGAAATTTGTATTTTCATGAGTGATGAGCCACGAGTGAAAATACATAATTCAGGAGTTCACGAGTGAAATATATTTCTATTTCACTAGTAAAAACAAATTTTCTTTTTATTTTATGCTTTTAGAGCAAAATTAACGTGAATTAGACAGAAAAGTTGCAAGAAATGGCCCCAAAACCACTTGTTCATGACGTGACGTCATGACGTAAAATACACAAATTTGAGCCCGTTTTCTAAACGTTCTCATCTGGTATGATATGTGCATCTGGGTACCAACGTGAAAAAATCAGTGAAAATAAAAATGATATTCCACTGTTTGAAAACAGTGAAATACCACTTTTATTTCACATGGAAAATGCGATAATTCACTGAAAAGCATACAGTAAAAATGTAGTCTTTGATCATTAAAATAAGGTCTTTATTCAAAGATGGTCCATGTTTACAGGTGGTCTTTAGCACAGGGGCCAAGATCATAAAACTGATATTGGAGACCAGTCGCCATTTCAGCCAATCAGATGCTTCAGATTTCAGACTGGTCTCAAGCTTTAGGTTTATGATCTTGTGCCCTGGTTGGACTGTTGATACTTACTATAGTCTGTATCGTCAGAATTGTCATCTAGGTGATCAGACAAGTACTGGGGTGGAGGGGGTGGGGGGTTGCTGGGGATAAAATTCACACTGCGTACACTATCTATCGTTTCTGTACCATCAAACTTGGTCTTGTTCCCGCTAGACGCCAGGTCCTGGGTACTGTGTAGTAAGGTTCCCTCAGGGTTCACTGCCCCTAGGCTGGTCTCGTCATGACGGGGAGAGGCACTGAAGGGGAAAACGAGAAACAAGTATTATGGTATCATTTGATTGCTTGGGGATGAATTTTCACAAAAAAGCCACAAAATATATATTCATGCATGCAAAAACTTTGTAAAATGTATTTTAACTTTTACGACGTATTACATGTTGTAATTGCTAGGGTTTTGTTTGGCACATTACTGCTTGCACGAAATATGTGAAATTTAAACCTGCGAAAAATATAATAATAACATAATTATATAATCCTTGAAAATGTAAGTATAATGATATACATACTATCAAAAAACTGTTTATCTTAAGTACTGCTTAAATCTTCCAAATCCTAAAATAGCAGCTTTCAAAAATACCAGCAGAAAACTTCATGCAATCTTATTTGAAATGGCTGTATGCAAAGCTAGCATGAAAAATAACTTTACCCTTTTTTCCACAGAACGGCTGTTATCCCATATGCAAACATTGAAGATCCAGATCAGCCAGTACATCCGTGCTGTCTGAATAGGATCTACACTGTTTCCTTTTTTATTCATTGGGTTATTTCTGATCAGATGGCATGGACACATGTTAAAATGCAAATGTATGGAGTCAAGGGTTAAATTACTACAATGTACTTAAGTGCATGCAAACTCAACTGGAATGTCAAACCAACAAAACAAGGTGGAAGTAATTTTCAGATTACATGTTTTAATAATTAAATTTTTCACTTACAAAATAAACTGTAATCAAGATTAATTTATGATTATATTTATATAATAATACCCATATCTTTATTTAATTAAAAAAATTAAAAAAAAAACTATTAAATACTTATTGAAATATTTTTAGAACAGAATATCAGACTTTGAATAATTCGTATTTTAAGGATGCACATTGCTAACACAAGGAAGATTCTGTTCATGCTTATATTAATGTATATTATGTTATGAAGTAAGATCAAAACCTTGCAGTAAAAGTTGAACAACAGTTTTACCAAGTTGACAGGATAATCTGCAAATAAAGTAACCTTATTTTTTGTACAAATACAGTTTTATAATGGTTTTATCATGTGTTTCCCATGATTAAGTATGAAGAATTAAAAGTTTCCTCATTTTCTAGCAATCTAGAAATGGATAAACAGTTCAGCGGCTAGCACATATGACTTTGATTCTACAGATTGCCAGTTCAATCAGGGGCTCATTCAGTCTTTCGACTAACTTTAAGCTTAGTTATAGTAAAGCGGTACCAAACATTAAGCAGTTCTAGCTGAATGTTTGCTGCAATATATGTGTCAAAAGTTATAACCTATGGTTCCATATGCGAGCTGAATGTTACGCCCTATAGTTCCGATATGCAAGAGATACCTGAATGTTTAATGCATATATGTGACTCCCAAAATGTTACACCTTACGGTTCTGTATGCACCAGAATGTAGAATGTGTAAGTATATACATGTGTATGTCAAATGTTACACCCTAAATAACGCATGATTCTGTCCTAGTAGCACTGTTTATGGCTGTCATGTTTAACCCTTTCCTCCATATGTACACGTTTATTGCATGAGTGAACAGTTTAGATCCAGATCAGCTGGCACATCCGTGCCATCTGATCAGGATCTAAACTGTTCGCTTTTTGATTTGTTAGCTTATTTCTGAACAAAATGCGACCAGTGCAGATCCTGATCAGACGTCAGGGATGTGCCGGCTGATCTGGATCTACACTGGTCACACATGCATAAAATCGCGTATTTATGGAGGACTAGGTTAATAAACTGACTGATAAATGAAATATTCTGACAAAACTGCGGCACTAGCTAACACTAGCTGAATATTGGATGCATGTTTCATATAAAACACCCACTAGGTACTTAAACATTCTGATTTAGGACGATTAGTGAATAATCCAAGCTGCATGTATGATTCCAGTCTTGCATACTGCACAAACACACTGCATGATATAACACAACAGGGCACTAGACAACTTTCGGGGACAGGTACACATACCCTTATGAAAGGGGAATTTTGCGCCGTTCAAGACAAAAAAAACAAAAAAGGGGAATTTTAAGTCATATATGCATGTTTTGACTTTGAAGTGTCACACATTCGTAACACTGTGTTCTTCCACTGATTATAATAGCTAGTATATTTTGTGACTTTAGACTTACAAATAAACAATATTATGGCCAAACAAGTGCCCTGCATAAAAAACTTTCAATCAAAACAGCAAATCTTGCACCAGACCCTAAATTAAGCCATCGTAACCCTTAACCCTTTCCTGGAAAAATACGCATTTTTACGTATGTGCGACCAGTGTAGATCCAGATCAGCCGGCACATCCGTGCCGTCTGATCAGGATCTGCACTGGTCGCATTTTGGTCAGAAATAATCTAATGAATCAAAAAGCGAACAGTTTAGATCCTGATCAGAAGGCACGGATGTGCCGGCTGATCTGGATCTAAACTGTTCGCCCTAGCAATAAAGGTGTATCTATACAGGAAAGGGTTAACTCCATGTATACGACTTTTATCGTATGGGCAAAGAGTGTAGATCCTGATCAGCTGTAACATTCTTGATTAAAATCCAACAGTGCAGATCCTGATCTAAGGGCATAGAAGCTGGGTGATCTGGATCTTCACTGTTCACATTTTCTCATGGAGTAGAGGGATATCAGAAATGAAAACAATGTTTGTCCCTATAGACCCTTTTGAGTATGGTGCGATCTGTGATACAAAAACTTGTGGTGCAACTATGTTATGTTACTCTGACATTAACCTGGTTAAAAGGAATTTGAAAATTAGTTGTTTGTTAACCCGTTCCACCATATATATGCCATAATGGCATGGGCAAACAATTAAGATCAAGATAAGCTGGCACATCTGTGCTGTCTGATCAGGATCTACATGGTTCTTTTGCTTTTTGATTTATTTGGTTATTTCTGACCAAATTGCAAACAGTGAAGATCCTGACCAGATGTCACAGATGTGCTGGCTGATCTGGATCTTCACTGTTCACCATGGCTCATTGCGTAAAGGGATAACAGAAATGAAAACAAGTTTTTTTCCGTTTAGACCCTTTTGAGTATGGTGTGATCTGTGATACAAAAACTATGGTGCTAACATGATATGCGCTGGTTGGCTGATCTGGATCTACACTGTTCGCCCATGCTCTACAGGCATATATATGGAGGAAAGGGATAAGTGAGTTCAGTGGGCTGAGCTTCTGTGTAAGGGTTTACTATAGTCTCAATGCAAAATAAAGTGTCTTTTCCACTAAGACTTGTTTTAAAAGAAATGCAAGCTTATGATTCTGGTAGCCTCTTTCAGAAAAGATATAATTTAGGATTAAATTGATATTCGATGGTTTTCATTTGGGTATGGAAAACAGTTGGGTTGTTTAAAGTGTGTGAAGCCCGAAGGGCTTCATGCCTACTTTAAACAATCCAAATGTTTTCATACCCAAATGAAAATCATCAAATATCGATTCAATCCTTATATTTACACTCATAAATATTCTCATTTTTACAGAAATTATTAGAAAAAATCATGATATTACGGCTTTTTCAAATGGTTCTTGGAACAGCCACGTAGGCAACATAGTGAATGACAGCACGCTTTTTTGCTGCAACTCATGGCAAAACGTGCGTGCTCATTGACATCACACATCAAAACTTTGTGCATCGTCCAATATATTGTGAGCGATGTTTACTGTGGCCACGCCTTTTCAAATAATACATCACACTGTATACCATCAGGAATTATGATTCGTTAGGTGAATAAGACTTCATCGTAGAGGATGAAGTAGAAGTGTAAATATTGTCATTTAAGAAGCAGCTGCAAGGCTATTTAAGTAGGAATTCTGACAGCCCTGTTAACTGAATATCTGGAACTAGCTTTAAACTAGTTTTAACCCTTTCCTTCATAGACACACCTTTTTTGCAAGGGCGAACAGTTTAGATCCAGATCAGCCGGCACATCCGTGCCATCTGATCAGGATCTAAACTGTTCGCTTTTTGATTCATTAGGTTATTTCTGACCAAAATGCGACCAGTGCAGATCCTGTTTAGACAGCATGGATGTGCCGGCTGATCTGGATCTACACTGGTCGCACATGCGTAAAAAGGCGTATATTATGAAGGAAAGGGTTAAAGCACAAGTTAGCCTACATGTTACAGTGCCATGTGTGTACCTCAATAATGGAAGTTCTACATTAGATTTTACTTCATACCATTCTGTGACATTTGACTTTCTGCAAAAAATAAAACCAAGCTACCACATTTATCATCTACATTAGATTTAACTTTGTACCATTCTGTGATGTTTGATTTTCTGCAAAAAATAAAACCAAGCTACCCATATATGAACTGTTATGAAGCAAGTTCCTAGGTTTGATATGAGAGAATCCTTATCCTTTATCTCCAAATATACACATTTTATCACATGTGCGAATATTCAATAGTATAGATTCAGATCAGCTGACACATCCGTGCCATCTAATCAGGATCACATTGTTCACTTTTGGGTCAGAAATAATATAATAAAATAACAAGAGGGCCATGATGGCCCTATGTCGCTCACCTGAGTACAAAAGTACTCTCAGCTTGTGGTTTCAGACAAGAAGATTTTTAAAGTTTTTCCTATACAAGTCTATATAAAATGAAGTGACCCCTGGGGCAGGGCCAATTTTGACCCCTGGGAAATAATTTGAACAATCTTTGTAGAGTTCTACTAGAGGATGCTAAATGCCAAATATCTAAGCTCTAGGCCTTGTGGTTTCAGACAAGAAGATTTTTAAAGTTTTTCCTATATAAGTCTATGTAAAAAGAAGTGACCCCTGGGGCGGGGCAAATTTTGACCCCAGGGAAATAATTTGAACAAACTTTGTAGAGTTCCACTAGAGGATGCTAAATGCCAAATATCTCAGCTCTAGGCCTTGTGGTTTCAGACAAGAAGATTTTTAAAGTTTTTCCTATATAAGTCTATGTCAAATGAAGTGACCCCTGGGGCAGGGCCAATTTTGACCCCAGGGAAATAATTTGAACAAACTTTGTAGAGTACCACTAGAGGATGCTAAATGCCAAATATCTAAGCTCTAGGCCTTGTGGTTTCAGAGAAGAAGATTTTTAAAGTTTTTCTTATATAAGTCTATGCAAAATGAAGTGACCCCTGGGGCAGGGCCAATTTTGACCCCAGGGAAATAATTTGAACAAACTTTGTAGAGTACCATTAGAGGATGCTAAATGCCAAATATCTCAGCTCTAGGCCTTGTGGTTTCAGAGAAGAAGATTTTTAAAGTTTTTCCTATATAAGTCTATGCAAAATGAAGTGACCCCTGGGGCGGGGCCAATTTTGACCCCAGGGAAATAATTTGAACAATCTTTGTAGAGTTCCACTAGAGGGTGCTAAATGCCAAATATCTAAGCTCTAGGCCTTGTGGTTTCAGACAAGAAGACTTTTAAAGTTTTTCTTAATATAGAAGTCTATGCAAAATGAAGTGACCCCTGGGGCGGGGCAAATTTTGACCCCAGGGAAATAATTTGAACAAACTTTGTAGAGTTCCACTAGAGGATGCTAAATGCCAAATATCTCAGCTCTAGGCCTTGTGGTTTCAGACAAGAAGATTTTTAAAGTTTTTCCTATATAAGTCTATGTCAAATGAAGTGACCCCTGGGGCAGGGCCAATTTTGACCCCAGGGAAATAATTTGAACAATCTTTGTAGAGTTCCACTAGAGGGTGCTAAATGCCAAATATCTAAACTCTAGGCCTTGTGGTTTCAGACAAGAAGATTTTTAAAGTTTTTCTTATATAAGTCTATGCAAAATGAAGTGACCCCTGGGGCGGGGCCAATTTTGACCCCATGGAAATAATTTGAACAAACTTTGTAGAGTTCCACTAGAGGATGCTAAATGCCAAATATCTAAGCTCTAGGCCTTGTGGTTTCAGACAAGAAGACTTTTAAAGTTTTTCTTAATATAGAAGTCTATGCAAAATGAAGTGACCCCTGGGGCGGGGCCAATTTTGACCCCATGGAAATAATTTGAACAAACTTTGTAGAGATCCACTAGAGAATGCTAAATGCCAAATATCTAAGCTCTAGGCCTTGTGGTTTCAGAGAAGAAGATTTTTAAAGTTTTTACTATATAAGTCTATGTAAAATGAAGTGACCCCTGGGGCGGGGCCAATTTTGACCCCAGGGCTATAATATGAACAATCTTGGTAGAGGACCACTAGGTGATGCTACACAACAAATATCAAAGTTCTAGGCCTTGCGGTTTCAGAGAAGAAGATTTTTAAAAATTTTATGTTCAAAATCTATTTTTTTCCTCTGTGACCTAGATAGGCAATGGACCGGAACCATTTGAACAATTTTGGTAAAGCTTCATGCAAGTAACATTCCTGCCAAGTTTCAGCAAGATTGGCCCAGGAGTTCAGGAGAAGAAGTCGTTTGAAGAAAAAGTTGACGACGCACGGACGCATGCACGCACGCACGGACGACGGACGACGGACATCAGGCGATCACAAAAGCTCACCATGAGCACTTCGTGCTCAGGTGAGCTAAAAAGCTAATATGCTGCCTGATCCGGATCTACAATGTTCACCCCGGCAACAACGCTGTATAAATGGAGTAAAGGGTAAATTTACCATATATTCCAAATTAAAAGACGGAGGAATTACTGAAAATATTTTTGGAAGAATTATGGAACTTGTTGGAAATGAAGTAGGTCATTGTGTTAGACATTTTTTAAAGTTGTGAGTTTGAGATTAGAAACAACTTACACATCTTTTTTGTGACTTGGAGATTTGTAACTGTCCTCATTTTCCTCTGTAACTACTGGTAATTCCTCTTTACTGGTTTTTCTGGCCCTTTCAGCTGACCAGGGGGCAGATGGGGCTTTGTTTTCAACATTATCACTATCTTCTTCATCAGTGAAATGTCTATAATTGGCAGAATTATGCCTCGCTCTAAAAAAACAAAAGGACAGTGTATTTATAGATATGCAGTTATTGACCTTAAAGATTAGTAAGAAGACTGTAAAGTATTATTTTAAGAATAGAGCATCTATATATCACTTCAAGTCATATATTAAAGAAGAATTCCAGACAATTTGAAATTTGTGCACATAAATTGATGACGTCACTGATCACCTCAAAATGGCTGCTTGCATACAATAGGATAGATATTGAAATGACATTATCTCAGCAAGTTTTGTGCTCAGTTTAAAAATGTCTTTGCAATGACAACATATTCATATATTCTAGACAACCCTTTTAACTGAAAAGCCATATATTTTACTGAGATACATGTACACTGAACATGGTGTAAGCATTACAAACTTAACAGACATACATAAGCTGTGCACACTCTCTTTAATGAAGCATGCTTGTCTGCATGCCTTACTACACATCACAAGCCACCAAAAATAAGAATGGACATTCAAATCCAAGTAACAGAAAAGAAAAATCCATTTCAGAAATCAGTATTAACCGTTTACTCCATATTTTTGCCTTTTATCACAAGGTTGACCCGTGTAGATCCAGATCAGCCGGCAAATCTGTGCCATCTTATTTGGATCTAAACTTTTTGCCTCTTGGACAGTTATAATGAGCTGACTCTAAATCTGAACAGTTTAGATTCAGATCAGACAACTGTGATGTGCAGGCTGATCTGGATCTAAACTGTTCCCCCGTGTGATAAAAGCAATATGTATGAAGTACATCTGTAAAGTGTTAAGTGAAAGACAGTCATCAGACACAGATTCAAACCAAAAAAACATGAAAAACAAAACAAGATAATAGTGTAGTGCATGTATAGGAAATTAAAATAAATATTTTTTAATTATTGCATAATAAGCAAGCCAGGATGTGAGACACTTGGGATGTTTGCATTCATGCCACCTCACTGCTTAATAGAATATGCATTAATGAACATTGCTCATCATTGTCACTACTTTTTCTTTTCAAATGAAATAATAAACTTGTTTTTCTTTTTAATTGAAATAACAAATTGGTTTTTCATTTTAATTGAAATAATGAAGTGGTTTTTCTTTTTAATTGAAATAATAAAGTGTTTTTTTTATAACAGAAAAGTGGTTTTTAACAGTTATATCAAAAACTATCCGTTTAATAAGACAAATTTTATAAATCTTCATTAAACTTCAAACTTTTACTAATAAATAAAATATTTAAGTCTGTCATTGTTATGTCCACCTAAGCATTTACAAGGGGTATTTTCACCCAAGCAAGTAGAGGGATAGCGGGACTTTTTATGTTTATATACAAACCCTTTATCACTATCAGGTCTGCAAAGCGCAACAAAGAGCAAAACTTTTGAAAAATGGTATACTACACCGACTCATAAATTACTAATGAAATTTTATATAGCCAATATTTTGTTGTGTAATTGCATAAACAAGGAACATGATAAACCCTGTATTCCAAAGATACACCTTTATTGCATTGGAAAACATCATAGATCCAGATCAGCTGACACATCTGTGCGGACTGATTAAGATCTACACTGTTTGCTTTGAGATTCATTAAGTTATTTCCTATCAAGAGCGGACCAGAGTGTAGATCCGGATCAGACTGCACGGATGCCCTGACTGATATGGATCTTCATTGGTTGCTTTGAGATTCATTAAGTTATTCCTATCAAGAGCGGACCAGAGTGTAGATCCAGATCAGACTGCACGGATGTCCTGGCTGATATGGATCTACACTGGTTGCACATGCGTTAAAATGTGTATATGTGTAAATTTATCTGTTGGTTACCCTATTAATGTGCATATATGAGGTGTGTATGCTAAATCCATAGCGAGTAAAGAGTTCCTGAAAAGTAATGCATTTCTGAAAAAAAAAAGAAATCATTTCATGTAACGAGCAAATTTACTCTTTCTTGAGTAGGAGATGTGAATCTTGTTATAGCTTTGTAACCCATTATCCCATGAGAAATGGGTGAAATCCTACATGTGACCGGTGTAAATCTAGATCAGCCTGACAATTTGCAGTCTGATCTGGATCAACACTGTTTTGATTTATTAGGTTATTTCTGACCAAAATGAACAATACAGATCCTGATCAGAAGGCAATAATGTGACAACTGATCTGGATCTACACTGGTCACACATGTGTAAAAAGACTTATGGGGGTGGGCTAACAGGGTTAGGCCAAGGGATAGAGATCAAAAAGAAAAAATTCTAGGTAGGGAAAAATTACAATGAACTGGTGGGTAGGTCCATGCCAGGGCTACACATAATAATCTGTAAAAACTTAAAAAATAAGTGCCTTATATGGCAAATGAAAAAAGCAACAAAGATATTTAAAATTTTCATAGAAATAGCCTAGCTAGTTGAAAACTGGATTTCTAGTCTAAATATACAGGTGTTACATCAGTTTAACAATTTAATTTAATTCATTAATATTGCTCAATGCTCTACTATTGTGTCCCGAGTTGAAATCAGTACTACAAATAGACTATAATGGTATCAGTTAATTTTGCGGAGAAGAATTTTGTGACATTTTGGCATGGACATACATTCATGCAGTTATATAGTTCACAAAATCTTTGACATGGTTAATTTTTTCTGGCTTTTACTTTACACATATCTAGCAGATATTACACAAAAATTTACCCCATGGATATATAACCATACCACATTAACCCTATACTCAGTGCTGTCTGATCAGGATCTGCACTGGTCGCATTTTGGTCAGAAATAACCTTCCAAATAAGACAGCAAACAGTTTGGATCTGATCAGATGGCACGCAATAAAGTGTATCTATAGAGGAAAGGATTAACTAATGTTTTCCTTCTCATTTCAGTCTGTAATGAGTAAAATAAAAGCTATAAATCCTTAGAAATGATTGACATTCAAATAAATCAATCCAAATCTTTGTCCATACTCGTCTGAATGAGACATGTCTTGAAAACCATTTTACCGTATTAAAACATCAATCGGCATAGACACCCCACCCACCTTTCATCATATGTAGCCGCAGGTATGAGTTCACTGTAGTCCAGTGGCTTGCTCCTGTCTTCAAACTTCTTAGCAACCTGGTACTTTTCCTGTATAAACAATATAACATGTTATATAAAAACGACATAAACATGCAAGTACTCAAAATGTTGAAATAAAAATTTATTTGTATAAATTATGTAACTTTTCGGTCGGCAGTTATTTTTCTGACTATTGAAAGTCTCAACTGGTCTAATAATAGTAACAAACTGCAAGCGTACGTACTGCCGAAAAGTAGTTTTAATTTTCAGTCCTGACAGTACGTATGCCAACGCCTTAGTACTTTTAATGCTTTGATTTATTTCAGATTTTAAAATTTATATTCTCTGGTATCTTGAAGTTGCAGAAACGCCATAATCAGAGGGCTTGGAATGCTGGATTCCAACGCAATGATTGGACAGCTACAAACAAAGCTGAGTGGTCTAGTTATTTACGGAACCATTTAAACCATTTCTAAGTCACTTCATTATTTGGAGTAATGCTCCAACTGTTTCTTTGTTCAAAATTATTTTAAACAAACACAGTAACTGGCATCAGGTTTTAAAAATTCTAACACGACTTGACGTTTTTCCCATTGAATTTGCTGTGAATTATTACACGATAATTCACCGCGCGTGGGCACGGCTATTACTAAATACCTGTCGGTATAAACTTAACACGTGACAATTGTATTTTTCGCTGGAATTTAATTTCGCGCAATTAAGAAAGCATATAATACGCGAAATTTTTACCCGCGCGTAATATAATGATACCTCAGTAATAGAAAAATGTTTATTTTATATATTTAGATAAAATACTATAATTATTTTCCACTATTTTGCGGCAACGTTAAGGTGACGTTAACGTGCCATTTTAAAGACGTCACGTCATTTCCGTTGTTTACATGTTATTTCCTGGTGCAGTATTAAACCGTTGGAATGACAAATACGGTTCGAACGACAACTGGAGAGTGCTGGATGCGCGGTTGGATGGACATGTATTCAAGTTTGTTATTCAATCTTTTAATTATTATCAGTTTTTGAATTATGGAGATGTTTAGGGAGTCAACACTAACTGCCGACCTTGGCAAAAAAAACGGAATGTAAATGCTTTCAAATGAAATTGAAACAGAATGAAGTGGAAATGGGAAAAAGCTCAATGTCTTGATTTTCAGTACTGTAGCTTGATGTGGGACCATTTTTTCCAGGCTATTATCTATTCTATTCTATCTATAATGGAGACAAGTCTACATTTCAGTCAGTCAGATCCTTGAGATTTTAGACTGGTCTACTTTCTCAGTAATATAATCTTGGGCCCTGTTTATCCTATGTTGGATATCATAATACACTGCGAACTCTTTATAACGCGGTATAGCGGGTCCATCATCCCGACCGCGTTAATAAGTGAATCTGCGTTATATTTTCCAGCGCAAAATACATGTCCCGATTTTCCCGCGAAAAATACATGACCCGATTTTCCCGCGCAAATATACAACCTAATATGCAACTAGAGATTATGCATAATTTTACGTAACGTCATGATTCCCCACACTGTACTCGACAAAAATATTTCTTACAAGACACACAATTACCAAATTTCAAATACAAAAAGCAAAACGGCAAGAGACTGACTAATAACACCAAGATTGTTTAGATGCTTGCAGAAATTTTAATTATTTTAAGACACAAACTCTGACATTTACGAACGTAAATGTAAAATAAATATTAAAACATTAACCATCGTGAACATATTCCATAATTTATAATTGCATCCTAATTTTATCTCCAGTGCAATATTTCAGTATTGTTGCATCATCAACCAACTTAAACCAGCTAAAAAACAAGACAAATGTCACGTACACACTTCTTGTAGATCAAACGATTTCATAGCAGAGCCGACAAAACATCACAGTCTCGATACGAGCCGACATTTTTCTTTGAAGTCGCATTTCATTGACAGATATTATCGCTGTTTACCTCCATAGTAAAAAAATGCAACCTCCATGAAATTAACAGGAAGGCGGATCAAAGCAAAATGTACATCAATGAACTACCGACAGACTGGAATAATTTTTTGTTTCTTTCTGAATTGTGCGGATTATGTGATAATTATAGAGACAATCGAATTTAGTAATGGATCAATGATAAAATTAAACAGTAAGTATGCATTCACAAGTTTGCCCCGGGCTGTTATCTGTCACTGGGAAAGGTGTTAAAACACGGTTGTTTTAGGGAAAAATGTGTGCGTCATTTGTGTACATGTGACTTCCAGTTTCGATTTTTTGCCGTTTCATGGTAAAAAATGGACTTAGAAAAAAAATAGGGGATCCACGGTACGACCGCGTTATAATGGAGCGCGGAATTAAACGAAGCGCGTTATAAAGAGTTTGCAGTGTACTGTCAAAAAAAAATAATCGTACCCGTCTAATTGCAAGTTGGACATCTTTAGGCACATCAGGAATGAGGTAAGCAAGGATGAACTTGAGAGCAAATACAATGTGCTGAAAAAATAAAATATAAACATTGAAAATATAATATATAAATATTGAAAATATTTAACATTAAAAAAACCATAAACATTGAAAATAGGATATATAAACATTGAAGAAAACATAAACATTGAACATTTAATATAAACATTGAAAATATAAACAAAAATCGAAATTATTATATACACTGTAACATTGAAAATAAAATATTTAAACATTGAAAAAACAAAATTAACATTAAAATATAATATATACATTGAAAATATATTATATAAACTTTGAAAATAAAATATATCCTTTCCGCGCCCGACCCAATTAAATAACTGTAAAACACGTTATCTAACGTTACGGTCTTTCTTCTGTAAAAAAAGGTGGGATATGCATATCAAGAATAGTGCATTTAAATCCCGAATCTCAACGCTCTTTTACGTAATGGGTGAAAAATTCGGTTTATTGCTGGAAGACTGTAACGGAAAATTCCGTAAATCAATTAATCTAATAAACAGTCATTAATTTTTATGCAATTGCAAAAAACGTTATTTTTAAGTAATTACTAGGTAGATATAGGTATTTTCTAACAAAATGGATAACTGTTTTGGAGCCACTTTTTTATTTTGACAATAAAAGATGAAGAAACAGCAACACTGTAATTAGATTTTTTTTTCTGAAAATTTGACTGTTTAAAATCACTAATTTTCTTATCAGATTATCTAAGTCACATGTAATAAATTTCTTACTAAATAATATTTGAGAGAAAATATGCGATGCGTTCAAAGGACTAATAGTGTTAAAATACTGATCGATGATTCCGTGTTCATCTAAATAGCCACCAAAGTAAGGACTTTTTTAAAAAAGAAAAAAACAAATCGACGGGTTTCCGACAGAAAAACAGGATTGTGTTTTGAAAAGGGATTTTTTTATCAATACGTTTAAATACGTTTTGGGCGTCCTCCCGTAAAACAGGGTCGGGTTTTGGGAAGTCAAAATTTTGTCATGTTTAAATACGTTATGGTGGTGGAAAGGATATAAACATTGAAAATAAATTATATAAACATTGTAAATAAAATATATATACTCTGAAAATATAATAAGTTATAAACATTCAAAATATTATATACAAACATTAAAATATTATACATTGTGTATATAAACATTGAAAATAAAAATTACAAAATTTGAAATTGGTAAGAATAAGTCAAACCTGATTTTGAGGTACAGTGAATCCTCTCTATTATGGACACCTAAGGGACTGAGGGAAAGTGTCCTTAATAGCAGGTTGTCAGGGTTGGCAAAATGCCGGCAAGTATGAGTATTTTCCATGCCGGCAGTATTTACCAGCAAATACTGGCAATTACTAGCAAATACTGGTCAATTGAATTGACCAGTCTGGAATTTATACAATATTACCTATTATTAGCATTCATGTAGATAATTTCAAGTTTACCCATTAATTGCCATTATATTTATACTTAAGTTTAACACTTTTATCACTTTATCCATAATAAATAAATATTTAAGTACTGAAAAAGTGGTCATTTGAATTGACCACCCATGGTATTTATACAATAAAATGTTATCTCTTATAGTGGACAACTTCAAAATTCAATTATTAATAATAATGGAGTCAGCATTTAAGAGGGTTAATTTTAATTATAAACAAGTAATGTATACAACTTACAATAAATATACATGAATACAATAACAAATAAGGTTAGATATAATGAAGTCTCTGTCTACCAGGCAATTTCTTCTTTCCCCTTAAAGTATCTGTAACAGAACACCAGTTTGGCAGCTTTCTGCAGTCATACCATTACACAACCATTTACTTGCACCTAGTTGTGTTGTTGTTGTTGTTACTTCCCAGTTTTATGTCCCTCCCGCCTCTGAACAAGGATATTATGCTGTGGACATACCAGCTTCCCATGGTGGAGGAAGACCCCAGGTGCCCCTCCTGGCAATTTTCAGGCTCGAGCGGGCACCTGGGTAGAACCACAGACAAGCTAGCTGGTTAGCTTCCTCACATGAAAGATCTTGACCCTGGTAGGTCTCGAACTCACAGCGGTGAAGGGCAAGTGATTGTCAGTCGGAAACCTTAACCACTTGGCCATGGACACCACCTAGACAAATTTGATAGGTTATTTATGACACTTCACTGTTGCCTTTGTTGCCCCTGGCTATTACAGCCCTCTTGTATGAAACATGTTGTTTTAATAGTCTAGACCTTATGGCATTGCTTGTTAAGTGTCAATGGCCAGGTGCAAAGGTGGATTAGCAATAATTTCTCACCTGCTGTATATTTAGGTTCTAAGTAAAAAAAGAAAGGTCTTCAAGATTTATTTTTACTTTAAGTGCTTAAAGTGAACACATTATATGAAATTTAATTAAAATATCTGAGTAATTTAATTATTATTATGATAAAAAATTAATAACAGTCAACTAAGTTAAGATTTCTGCAGTATTTTAAGGCAAAAAAACTCATCTGTGTTGTATTTGCCAGTATTTTCCAGTATTTGCCACTTTGGGGAGTATTTTTTACAAGCCGGTAATTACCACCGGTAAATACCGGGGGTGGTATTTACCGCCCAACCCTGCGGGTTGTCCTTAATGGTGGGTTTAAATAAAAAAGAACAGAACATGTCTGTTCTTTAAAAAACTGTCCGTAATACTGGGGTGCCCGTAATATCAAGTGTCTGTAATGAGGGGTTTTACTGTACATAAAACTTAATTTATCATATAGATATCTTAAAGATACTTTGAGAATTTGAGATCATAAAACTGACTATAGAGAAAAGATCCCAGGCAGGGGTTGGTTCCGCTAAGCTGTCAAATCACAAGACTGGTCTCCAATCTTATTCTGGGCATGTCACAGGAAAAGGTGTCTTCTGTGACATTTTCTGACGTTCCAATTGTTACTTTATTACTCACAGTCATGTAATAAATTCTCGTAATAAATGGGAGATTTTATAATACAAAAAGATATGATGATATAATTTCAAGTATTGACATCAGCTGTCCAAAGACAACTTTTCCGATGACCTGCCACATTTATTACTATGAGCTCAGAACTTAATCTTTTACTCCATAGATATGACTGTATAGATCCAGATCAGATGGCTGATGTAGATTAAGATCAGCTGATCACGATTAACACTGTTCACTTTTAGATGCATTAGGTTGTTTATTAATTAGCACTGTAGATCCAGATCAGATGGCAGTGAAGTGCTAGCTGATCAGGATCAACACTGTTCGCTTTCAGATTAATTAAGCTGCATCTATTAGCAAACAGTGTAAATCCAGACCATATAGCATTGATGGGCTAGCAGGATCAACACCGTTTGCTTTTAGATTAATAAAGTTGCTTTGACCAATTAGCAAATAATGAAAATCTAGATCATATGGCGCAACTTGCCATCTAAATTAGATCTACACTGTTTGCCCGTGCGATAAAAGTCATATAGGGTGATCCATAACATCTGATACCGTTTTGAAATTTAATAGCGTTTATATCAACAAACATAGGCAAACAATTTTCACATAGTAATAATCTAGAGGCTTTAGAGTTTTGTTTGATATATAGCATAGCATACTTCTGTAGGGAATGCAGTCCGTATATCCAAAATAATATTTATAACATTTGTTCAATCTGACGTCAATTTTACGTGATTATTACGTCAAGTCTTTTCTTGGAATGGTTTAATTTGGCCAATGTGCACATCTGTGAATTTATAATTCTCATTTCTTGTTAAACTGATGATTTTAGCTCGGATGTTTGTTTAGGTGTGTAAACCTTACCTTTTAAATGTCCCCAAAGAAAAAGCCTAATCTGCCACATAAAATTTCAAGAAAAGACTTGATGTCATAATCACCAAAATTGACGTCACATTGAACATTTGTTAAATATATTATTTTGGATATACCAACAGCATTTCTTATTCAAGTATGGTGTGTTCTATATCAAACAAAACATTGAAGCCTCTAGATTATTACTACGTGAAAATTGTACGCCTATGTTTGATGATATTTACGCTATAAAATTTCAAAAGGGTATCAGATATTATGGATCACCCTGTATTTATAAATAGAGTAAAGGGTTTCATAAGGACACAAAAAATAAACTCACTTCAAATGCAATACAGATCCAGAGTCTGGTATGAATGCTATACTTGAGTCCCCAGCCAGACGTGAAGGCTATCAGAAAACCATTAGTGATCACGCCAACAAGGTTGATAAAGTTCAGGATTCCATACCACATACCTACAAATATCAATAAATACTAAAGTATCATTCAATTTCATGGTGGTGAATTTTGGGGCAAAAGCAACAACAGTTACTGATATATTCAAATAAATATATACAAAAATAGATTATTGCTGTGCATACAACTTTCTAACCTTGATCTATTGAATCGAAACATCGGAATAAATATAATACGTGTATCAACATAAGGTTATTATTCCCTGATGAAGATTCTATTTTATCAAAACGTCAGAATAAATATAATATCAACATTATTTGTGTTTGTGCAAATTATTTCCCCACCAGGGATTATAAAATTTCAAAATCCCAATCGGACATTGGCGTCAAAATTGACATTTCGCCGACTTCCGGTTCGCACGAACAGCGACTTCCGGTCCCCGCGTTCGGCGTATTTCACTTTCCGGACCCACAGTCCATTTCTCTTTCCCGGCATAAATTCTCGTTGGCGATATCCTACAACCTTTCAACAGATTAATGGTTTTCGAACTGTATACTGAAAAATTCTTTGATCAATTTATAAGAGCGGCACGCGACGTTTGATGTTTACGGCGATCAGCGTCTTTGTTGTAATAAACAAGCATTCCATGCATTTAAAACGTGACGTAATGGTTCAAAACAGTTATTTTCAGCAGTGTTCATAGCGATTGTGAAGTGGATTATTTAGTTATTAAAAATGTTTTTTCTCTCGGAATTTCGGGAGGCAAGTATTCGCTTTACTTTAATATACGTCGATCACACCATGCTTTGTAACACTTTCTTTTCTTTACCGAATGTACGAGGGGTGTTAGGTAAATTCCCAGACTGTTCTCATATAATCTCAACGGCTTCATTGATAGTAATGAAAATTTGCAGACATACTAAATAAAATGTTTATAATTTAAATATGAAACAAATAAGTGGTAAATTTGAATTTTCTTTGTGCTATTGTTGCTATAGCAACATAAGGGAAGCCCACCCGGGGCATTACATACGTATGTGCATAAAAACCGTCCGAAAACAGTAAATATTTGTATAATTTCTTCCAATTTTTGATATGTAATTAGACTGACGTTACTCTGTCCGTGACGTAAATTTTGAGCGAAATCATAGCGTATTGCGTGTGTGACGTCAAAATAAAATGACGTCATTGTTTACCAACGCACTTGCGTTATGGCGTCGAAAGAAGAAATTCGTTCTGTAATCAAGTTTCATGCCTTGTCGGGTGAAACACCAACAGATTCGTATAAAAAAACAAGAGCCAGTCGGAAACGACTGCACGCTCGACTATTCGAAAAGTCAGAATTATTAAGCACATTGTAACTGGGCTTCATTTAAACTGGGGAGTGATTCAGGAGTTTATGACACCCCCAACAAACACACATGAACAAAAGTTTCTTAATCCAAGTTAGGAAATCAATAAATTACACTTAATTTATTCTTGTAGATTTTTTTTAGGGTTTACACAACCCAGCCCATAAACCCCTGATCCCACACCCATCAACCCACTATCTTTGCCCACCTATAGTGGTGTGGCGTGGTGAAGTACAGTATGGTATGCTGTTTGCTGTTGTTGGTGGTGGTGTTGCTGTTGTTGGTGGTGGTGGTGTTGCTGTTGTTGGTGGTGGTGTTGTTGCTGTTGTTGGTGTTGTTGTTGGTGGTGGTGTTGTTGGTGTTGGTATTGTTGGTGTTGTTGTTGGTGGTGGTGGAAGTGTTGTTGCTGGTGGTGGTGGTGGTGGTGTTGGTTGTTGTTGTTGCTGTTGTTGGTGGTGGTGTTGATGTTGTTGGTGTTGTTGTTGGTGGGGGTGTTGCTGGTGGTGGTGGTGTTGTTGTTGGTGCTGGTGTTGATGTTGTTGGTGGTGTTGTTGTTGGTGTTGTTGTTGTTGGTAGTGGTGTTGTTGTTGTTGGTGGTGGTGTTGGTGGTGGTGATGATGTTGTTGTTGGTGGTGGTGGTGTTGTTGTTGGTGGTGTTGTTGTTGGTGGTGGTGTTGTTGTTTTTGGTGTTGGTGGTGGTGATGGTGTTATTGTTGTTAGTGGTGGTTTTGTTGATGGTGGTGGTGGTGTTGTTGTTGTTTGTGTTGTTGTTGGTGGTGGTGTTGATATTGTTGTTGGTGGTGGTGTTGGTGTTGTTGTTGGTGGTGTTGTTGTTGTTAATGGTGGTGCTGTAGTTGTTGTTGTTGGTGGTGTTGGTGTTGTTAATGGTGGTGTTGTTGTTGGTGGTGGTTGTGTTGTTGGTGGTGGTGATGGTGTTGTTGGTGGTGTTGTTGTTGTTAGTGGTGGTGTTGTTGGCGGTGTTGTTGTTGTTGTTGTTGGTGGTGGTGTTGTTGTTGTTTGTGTTGGTGTTGTTGTAGTTGTTGTTGGTGGTGTTGTTGGTATGTGCAGGTGGTGGTGGGTGGTGGGGGTACAGTACAGTACAGTGTAATGGTATGGTATGGTATGGTATGGTATGGTATGGTATGGTATGGTATAGTATAGTATAGTCTATGCACCCACCCACCCACCCCACAATTACTCAACACTTTCAACCAAAGTATGTTAAGGACATCTGTTTTAAACCTTTTATTTAGCATTTCATATGAAAAACACTAACATTGAAACTTTAACAATTATTTATAAGTCTTAATTCTAATTTCAAGTGAAAAGGGGCAAAAATCAAATATAAAAAAAGCAAGGATGAGTTATGGGCCTTTGAAAATAAACCTGATGTAAGATAAAATAAAGGTATACAAAGTTTTAAACCTTAATTTTTAAGTCTAAAAAGGGCAGTAATTTGAAAAAAATCAAAGAGTTATGGTTCTTGGCATACATAGTCAGGGTCATGATGGTGAATAAGTTTCAAAGCTATAGTACAAGAAGTATGAAAGTAACTAGCTTGCACGCAAACTTTAACCTGAAATTCTAAGTCGAAAAAGGGCCATAATTTGATTAAAAATGAAAGAAAGAGTTATAGTTCTTGGCATACATAGTCAGGGTCATGATGGTAAACAAGTGTCTTAAGTCTCAAAGCTATAGTACAAGAAGTATGAAAGTAACTAGCTTGCACGCAAACTTTAACCTGAAATTCTAAGTTGAAAAAGGGCCAAAATTTGATTAAAAATGAAAGAAAGAGTTATGGTTCTTGGTATAAATAGTCAGGGTCATGATGGTAAACAAGTGTCTTAAGTTTCAAAGCTGTAGTACAAGAAGTAAGAAAGTAACTAGCTTGCACGCAAACTTTAACCTGAAATTCTAAGTCGAAAAAGGGCCATAATTTGAACAAAATGGAAGTAAGAGTTATGGTTCTTAGCATACAATCTTGAAATATGATGATGAACAAGTGTTGAAAGTTTCAAAGCTGTAGTATAAGTAGTATGGAAGTTATGGGTTTGCACAGTAGCTTGCACGCAAACTTTAACCTGAAATTCTAAGTCGAAAAAGGGGCATAATTTGATAAAAATGAAAGTTAGAGTTATGGTTCTTGGCATACACACTTGGGATATGATGATGAACAAGTGTTGAAAGTTTCAAAGCTGTAGTATAAGTAGTATTGAAGTTATTAGTTTGTATAGTAGCTTGCACGCAAACTTTAACCTGAAATTCTAAGTCAAAAAAGGGCCATAATTTGATCAAAATGAAAGTCAGAGTTATGGTTCTTGGTATACACACTCGGGACATGATGATGAACAAGTGTGCCAAGTTTAAAAGCTGTAGTGTAAGTAGTATTGAAGTTATGAGTTTGTACAGTAGCTTGCACGCAAACTTTAACCTGAAATTCTAAGTCAAAAAGGGCCATAATTTGATCAAAATGAAAGTTAGAGTTATGGTTCTTGGCATACACACTCGGGACATGATGACGAACAAGTGTGCCAAGTTTAAAAGCTGTAGCTATAGTAGTTTTTAAGATATAGGTAGGTTGCACATAAACTTTAACCAAAGCGGGACGCCAACGCCGACGCCCAAGTGAGTACAATCGCTCGACATATTCTTCGAATAGTCGAGCTAATAAGAAGTGTACGAGCGGTTGAACATTTCTCTTGTTAACCACCCGCCATATTCTTCATATTTGGCACCTTGTGATTTTGCTTTGTTTCCACGACTGAAGGGTTACCTTCGTGGAACGCACTTCGACAACCAGGGCGACTTGACCACCGCGGTAAACGCATTTCTTGCCAGTCTTACTTTAGCTGATTTCAGAGACATTTTTACCAAGTGGTGCGAACGGTGGCAGAAGTGCATTGAACATAACGGAGAGTTTTTTGAGAAAGAATGAGGCATCATATCACAAAGACGGTGCTTGTTGTGATTGACGGCATTGAAATTGACGTCAACGTTTCGCCGCGATTGTCCCGCTGCGGCTGTACCTATGTTTATTTTTGTTTATGTTTTCTGTATTGTAGCAGATAAATGTACATTGTTATATATCATTTTAAAGAGTATGTAATGATCTTTCAGGAGAACATTAAATTGTTGAAATGTAGTTCGAATTGTCGTTTTAATACATCCAGTCCGGGAATTTAACTAACACCCCTCGTAGTAATGTTTGAATCTACGAACTTACAGGAGTCTGCGTATGCAACATTACTCAGAGTCGGAAATAAATGCTCATTACGTAGATTTTTGTAAATTTGAAATTTATTTGAATCGTTATATGCGCAAGTAAGCAAGCCAGTCACTCGAATTTTTTTCACATTTAAGTATATATTCATTTGAGCCATTTCAAATATGTTGTGAAATGCTAACAGTTTAAGTAAACTTCGCATGATATAAGTTTTCTTTAAATTTGATAAACAGCAATTTTCGGTCGTCGGTCTTTTAGAATTACGCGCATATCGGACTAACACTTGTGTCAATAAAATGCAAACTGTTTCATCGTTCACGTTATTGAATACAACCATTTGTATTGCTATCTTAAATTCTGACGTCAAACAGCCTTTTACTAGCGCAGTCCATTTTTGAAATTAAATAACACGCCCGTTATTAAAATGAGACCGACCACATCCCATTTCATCTATGCCGCAGGCTATTCACGGAACGTGTAGTCGTGGTAGTCATGGTAGCAGACTTGTGAAGTCACTAATTGACAGGTTAATAGCTGATTAAGCTGTGAAAAAATGTACATGTAGGTAATTTTGCAACAGTTTGTAGGTCAATATTCATGACCAATTTTTAACCAATTTTGAAATTTCAATCGGACATTTTTCCCGAAAATCGGTCAATGACCAGCCTGCCGATGATTTTAGAATCCCTGTTCCCCACTAACCTTGATCTAAACAGAGTTGTTACACCAGTGACATCTCCAGCTCATTTAAGTAAACATTTAATCTTATCAGTTAGCTAATTTCAGATTTCATAATTAGAGATGGAAATGCTTGCTAATCATTTCAAGATAAAATGCAAGATTTCCAGAAATGAGGATCGTTTCAGCTGTCTTAGGATAGTAACATAATACTTTCTAATTTTCTGGCAAAGTCCCCATGAAAATTAAATATTGCTGCCTAAAAAGGGGGTTCAAGCAACCCTACTGTATCCCCTCTGGTTTGGCCCCTGCTTGATAATAATCAGGCTGGTCAGGTGGTGGGTGGGATGCACTGACTGCTTCACTTACCTAAATCTTGAGCAATAAAAGCAACTGGCCGCCTGTTCAACCAGAGAAGTCTTTTGGCATCAATATGCTTGTCTAGAAACATGATTGTTATTGCAATCAAAGGAGCGAGTGGGAATGATGCAGTAAATAACTGAAACAGGAATAAACATAAATTAGTAGCCTAGCAAGAATATGGATAGTCAATGAGGTTTCTACAATTTTTTAATTACAAGCCAGTATTATAACAATTTACCGTCATTGTTTGAATATAAGCCGCACTCATGTATAAGCCGCACCCCCATAAACCTGATGGAACAGATGAAAATGGCTTAATGCAATGTATAAGCAGCCAAACCTGTGTATTAGCCGCACCCCCAACTTTTTACTGCCAAATTCTGAAAAAAAAGTGTGGCTTATATTCAGACAATGACGGTACTCTATAGGACTGATATACCATGAGTGACCAGTAAAGATCCAGATCAGCCTGCAGTTCTGATCAGAATCTACACTTTTTGGTTTTCAGATATATAAAGCTGATCTGGATTTAGCCTGGTCACCAACATGATTAAAGGCATATTTGGGCAAAAGACTAAACCTAGCTTGCCAACTTTTTTGAGATAATTCAAGATCCAGTTTTCCAAACAGGCACATGGATGGGTAGACAGAGGGTAAATCTATAGTACCATCCAATGAAACTAATAAAGAAAATATTCAATTTATGAAAAAAAGATCACAACTATAGCAATTAATTGAAATTCATGCTAGTTTCTATTTAAATACATTGCGATTTTATCACGGAAATTTATAGAAATGGTTTTGTGCTTTGATATCAATTAAGTGGAATATACTTACCATTAAAAACCCATAGAGGATAACTTTTTCTGTGTATTCACCCAAAGTGAAGTCACCCAGTTCAGGTTTATATCTCTCTTTCAATAAAAACATTTTAGATCTTTTCATGCTTTGAGTATCCTCGTCTTCTTTGATAATTTCCTTTTCTTCATCACTGATCTTGTTATTACAACAACAACAACCATTACAACGGCAGCACCCTGGTCGATTTCGGAACAACCTTTTGATGAATCTGTTCAAACAAAAATACATTCCAATTGTTAACCCTTTCCTTCAAATATACACACTTTTACGCATATGTGACCACAATTGATGGAACATCAGCTGGAACATCCGTGCCCTCTGATCTGAATCTGCACCAGTCACATTTTGGTCAGAAACAACCTAACAAATCAAAAAGCCAACAGAGCAGGTACTGATCCGATGGCCTGATGACAGAATTTCAAAATGAATGACAATTACATTTGGGAAATGATAAGACCTATCAATTTTTGTGTTTATAGGGTTAGACTTTGAAGAGAAAATGCGAAGGATTGTTGCATATGGACATTTTAAATCGGTATAGTCGAACAGCATGTACATTTCTTTGCTCCTGAATATCATAATAATCATGGCCGCTACGTGCATGGATAACCATAACAAGCTTATGTTGCCATCAAAATATTGAAGGTGGTCTGCATATTAGCACAATATTTCAAATCAGGGTCTGATGCAAGATTTCCAGAAAGGGGGTTCATTTGGGGCATTCTTGTTGTAGTTGCGTGATAATTTCTGACTTTCTGGTAAAAAAAACCTACAAAAATACTGCTGTCTAAATCCCCTTCACCTACCCACTGAATGCCCTCTAGATTCACCCTTGCTACAAATCACAATTGCAATAAATAATACTTACGGTAGGACAATGTCTTTGAGGAATTTAGGTAGTGGTTTGGTGAGCATGAGAATCAGGACTTGAAATGAGAGCTGTGACATGCAGCTGTTCCCTTCACAAGCATCGTTGTACTGCTCCGATAAACCAAATATACCACCAAACCTCTGTAATACAAAACACAAAAAACCCGAGTTATTACACGTCAAGTTTTTATGACTTCAATTTCAATGATACAACTAACCATAATAAGTAAACCAAATACAATCAGAAAAATTTGGAGAAAGATACCATGTTTTGAACCCACTCATTGTTTTGAATTACAAAGTGTAGAAAGTACAAACCAATCTTTAAGCCAACTGAATGTGGACGAATATACAGTGAAACCTGTCTTAGCAGCCACCTGCGAATAGCAACCACCTGTCTTAAACAGCCAGTTTGAATATGACACAAACTGACATTTTGTTCTAATTTTTTACTGTCTTTAATGGCCACCTGTCTTCAGCAGCCACTTTTTGTCATTCCCTTGGGTGGCTGCTAAAGACAGGTTAGACTGTAAGTGCAGAAATTTTTTTTTCTTCAAAACTTTGAATATGAAACTGAATTTCAAGTTCACGAAAAGTACCTTTAGCCTTTACTCCTATATATACACCTTTTATGTGCGAACAGTGTAGATCTAAATTTACCAGCTCATTCATGCCGTCCATCTGGATCTACAATCGTCATTTCTTTGTCAGAAATAACTAAATGAATCAAAAGCACTATAAGTATCATTCACGTGTATTGGGTAAAGATCGCGTGATCCAGCCCTCGTAAAATATGCACAAGTGCATATTTCATGAGGGCCTGATCACGCGATCTTTGCCCAACATAAGTGAATGATACTTTTTCTTGCATACCATTTTTATTTTGCGCATTTTGTGATATTTTTCTGTAATTTTTTCTTTGCACTATTTTTTATAGTAGCGGAGTGATATACGCGACATTCCATCGTTCATTCATAACTGCGTAAGACGTCATGATGTCATATAAGGCGCGTGACTCATTCTACATGGGGGGTGTAGAATCAAAATTTCCTACACAGGTGAAAACACCGGATGACCTGATCTGGTATGCAAGAAAGTGCAGATCCTGACCAGATGGCACATAGATCTATTATCTTCGCCCATGTGATAACAGCCACATCACATGGAGTAAAATAGTCGTTCATGGCAATTATTACATCATTACTGCAGTTTTCTATTCACCCCTTGTAAACCAAGAAACTGACGGAATACTCACCCCTCTAAAAAATGCAATGTAGAAACACGAGGCGTAACTGTTGGCAAATGAGAAAGCAAACAGCTTGATGATGAGAGCATCGTTGTACTGTGTTTGTGTACGATGGTTCTCTGAAATATTTAGCCGATTGTTAAACATTATGAAACCTGATTTCACAAATTTATAGATAACGAATACAATAACCAGCATAATAAATTAAAGGTACTTTTTTGAAGCAGAACTGATAGCATTTTATGATATTGACACTCGTCTTGCACTTCCCTTTGATAAAAGTCTTTTTTTTAGACTGTTTCCATTTTGCATTGAAAAAATTTGGTCCTGAGTGTGGCTAGAACAAAATCAGCACACAAAATAATGAACTGTGCACAATGCTTTGTTGTGTGATGTCAACAGGCATGCACTTTTAACTAAGAGTTGATGCAAAAAGCGTGCCTTCATTCACTTATTCATTAATGTGGTTCAAAATGCCGAGATCAATAATTTGGTAAAAATTGAAAATATTTAGGAATATATCCTGAAATCACATTGAATTTATCCTTAAATAAAACTTCACAATGACAATATTAATAAATGTAGATTGTCTTAAAAGCACTTACTACGGTGGGATAGTCAACACAATTACCGTAAAGACCTGGTTATAAGACAGGATATTATCCTTGAAAAATAGTCTTAAAAGTCAGGGACCCCTGATACAATAACAACTATGCTAAGAATGAATGTGAGCATGTCCATATTTTATCATGGAAAGCACTTTTAGACAATATCAAATTCCCTGAGGCAGTCTCCATCTGTTAAGTCAGTACTGCTATTAGTAAGAATTTGGTTACCAATATCATGACATCACAATCATGTTTATCAGAGTTAACCACAAAATTCTTTTTTGGGTAATCGTGCCTAGCTCAGTCAGTAGCCTGGAGTTACATGACTAGGTGCTGTCTCAGTTCAGTATGGGTTTGATTCCCATTACTGCCAATATCATTTTAAAACAAGACTGCCAAAGTGCCACAAAATATGCCCATCGCATAATTTTCCATTTTTGTCCCAATAAAGGGCCATAACTCTGAAGTGGCTGAAGTGATTAACTGTTTATCAAACATGGCCAAGAAATTAGGCCCATTTTCCTCAAGTTTCATTGGTCAACAACTGTTTGAGTTATTGTGTGGACATCACATGCCCACCCACCCACCCTCTTGCCTGTCCACCATATGTGACCCATCTCGGACTCAAAAGTAAAACAAAGAAACTTACCCCACTCTGTCAATTTGAATGCTATCATATCGTATATCTGTAAATAAACAAAACACAAGTGCTCTACACATGTTCTTTTAACCCATTCCTGTACAGACACACCTTTATTTCTAGGGCGAACAGTTTAGATCCAGATCAGCCGGCACAGCCGTGCCGTCTGATCAGGATCTAAACTGTTCGCTTTTTGATTCATTAGGTTATTTGTGACCAAAATGCGACCAGTGCAGATCCTGATCAGACGGCATGGATGTGCCGGCTGATCTGGATCTACACTGGTCGCACATGCGTAAAAATGCGTATATATCCAGGAATGGGTTAATGAAATTATGATAAATTCCTCTTAGAAGAGGTTGCTTAAATCATTCATTGGAAATGAATTAAAGGTTGAAATGACTTTATTTATCATATGACTTTGTATCCCTTCCACTCTGAAAGCAAATCTTAACCCTTTGATCAATGAGACAATGGCTATTGTCCTCTGGGAAACATCATAAATCCAGATCAGATAGCATACATGTGCCAGCTGATCTGGATCTACACTGATCAGGAGCTACATTGTTCACTTTCAGATTTATTATGTTACTTCTTACCACAAAGCAAATGGTGTAGATTCAGATCAGTTCGTTATGGATGTGCCAGCTGATCTGGATCTACACTGTGCCCATGTGATATAACTCAGGCCTCCTAGCAGGCCTTTACAAAAATAAAGGTTTTTATAAATGCTCCAATCTATGGAAATAAACGGCTTTAAGGGTAAATTATTAATAAATAAAGAGTAAATTTTTTTGAATTTTTTGTTTAAAAAAACATAATAAAATCAGTTATATACGAAAAAAAGTTAATTTATATCAGGCAACTCACAATCTAAAACAGCAGATATAAGAAGTATTCATAATTGATATTAGTTTCATACTGACTGAATTATACATCATGACTGATACACAAGCAGAGGAAGAAATACAGTAGTGCAACTATTACTTACTTAAAATTGGCACAGCAAGCAGTCTGAACAAAAATATAAGTTTTGATTGAAAATCACATGCTATTTGGCCATTTTAAAGGTTTTTTCCAGATGATTTAAAGGTTTTTAAAGGTTTCCATAGCAGGCCTGTATAACTCGTACATATGAAGCAGACATACCCTGCCAAGAATGAGTATTGATACTGCGTTGAGTAGAGCAGAAATAATAGTTGATGTGACGAGACATTCCGCTGGCGTCAATTTTGTACAATAATCCACACTGACTATGACACGGTACACTACAACAGCTGCAACGCTGATGAACACTAAACATATCTGAAAATTAAGATGGAGTAACATATACAGGATGTCTGCTTTTACTAGAAATATATTTCAATGCTCAGAAATTTTTATTCTCACTAGGTGTAGATGCAGTGTTCACATGTGAAATTTGTTGCTCTCTTTCACTATTATTGGACAAATGTAATTTGGCAATGTTTACATTGGTGTGTTTACATTGGTGTTACATGTAAACAATGGACTTATATTTTAATCGTTGTTTAATACAAGCGTAATGCTCCCAACACTTGTCCCATTAGCCGAGTGGTCTAAGACACAGTCAATAAAAATAATTTGAAATGCAATGGTAGCTGTTATAGGTTGTAGGTTTGAAACATGTTGGTTTTTTTAACGTTTTTTTAAATACTTTTTACACAATTATTATTTCTGCTACAAAATAAATTAATTCAAAATACCTAAAATACTTTGAAATAACTGCAATGAAAAAAATATAAATCTAAAAATATCACTAAAAGCAGTGTGTCAGTGTGAATCGAACCCGTGTCAAAAAAATGATAAGCCCATGACAGCTGGACGCATTAACCACTGCGCAATCGAACTGATGTGATATAAATATGAAAATAGTACTTTTAACGCGTAAATTTGCCTTAACCCATGTTTACATTCTTTTAATAATTGTAAACATTGCCTATTTACCTTGGTCAACCTATAGTAAAAACAAATTTTCTGTTTATTTAATACTTTTAAAGCATAATTCGAATGATTTTGATAAAAACATTGCATGAAATGGCACCAAAAATGTTTGTGACGTTATGTCATGACATCATACTCCAAAATTTTTACCAATTTTCTAATCAACCACAAGCCTAAAGAAGTGTAATAGTAATATGATTATTTGTGCCTTCCATGCAATAATTGATCCTATTACGAGTAATAATTTCACAACATCTGGTTATAAGAAGCAAGCACCTACCATGAAAATTAAGGTTGATGCAGAAATGAAAAATTTGACAATCTGTCTTTTCCATGAGTAAAACCAGTCATGTTCCTGCGTGACTGGATCCTGAAAACATAAATTATTTTACAATCTTTTGTACTGGAGAAAAAAGGTTTAAATATTAGAAAAAGATGTTCTGGTAATGTGACAGATGGACAACTGTTGGTCCAGCCTTAAAAAAAGCATGCTGAGAGCTAAAATATAGAAGCTATTGTTTGATGTTTTGTTTAAGGGATACTGCAATAGTAGAAAAATAGTAGATAAAATTTTTATCTTCAAACCTAAATACAGTACATTCCACTTATTTGAATAGCGTTTATTTGAATATTTTGCTTAATATAGTAGAATATTAAAACACAAAACCATTTCTATCTATTTCTATGCTAAAAAATCTCCTTATTTGAATAGGTCACCGCATGCATTTCGTTTATTAAGATAGCACTTTCCCACCTTACAACGCCTTACGACGCTAATCCTACTTGAAATTCACACGTTTCTGCCCCAAGGCAATGTTCATTATCCAGTAAACTCCATAAATTTATTGTCATTTTTTTATCACCTATTTAAAATAATGACTTCCGTTCAATGGCACGCGTGTTTACGGTGTACATTTATAGCAATGACGTCACATAATGCGGTTTCCCCGCATCGAGAATTTTCATTTTTTTTTGTTCATTAGATGATTACGTTTTATGGAATACGGGAAATTTTCGACTAAAAAAAATTTTATTCGTAAAAAGAAAGAAACATAAAACAGAAAAATACTTGCTCGGTATGTCGATGAGCAGGTAATGTCAGAACAACAAACTGTTTTGATGTTTCCTGCTCAATGTCTATTATGGTTAGCGGCTTGCATTAATTTTCGCTAATTATCGCTAATTTGCGGTTTGTCTAGTGAACGAAATTCTGCCAGTACAGTATCAGCTTGGTGTTTTTCGCACCTCTTTTTTGGCTATTGTTCATCACTAAGTGGTTTCATGTCAAATCAGAATTGTAAAAAAAAACTTTCATTTATTTTCATACGTTTGATGTTAAATTGTATCCGTTGGTAAACTTGTACATTGCCTCTTAAATCCCTGCATACAAATGTAATAAACAACCTTTGCCGAAAATGACGTAATACGACCGTATCATGAATATGTCGGCAACGTTGATATAATCATTTGATCTTTTTACCTCCCACGAAGAATGAACAAACATATAGATTGTAAATGTACAAAAATGGGATCTGCGGACCAAGCGCAATTTATTGGATATCGCCATATAACGGATCGCAGTGTATTTATTTACAATATCTTTTTTATCTTTGATTTCACCACATGTAGTTATTAACGTTACGCTGTAGTTATGGCGTAAGCGAATTTCACAAGTGCGTATTTCTCATGACGCACCGACGAAAAATGGCGGAGATACGAACGAAACAAAAAAATGGATAGAATTTGTAAGCTCCGTATATTATAATACTCCGGTTAATTGAATCAAGGGTTCTGACAAATGGACTATTCAAATAAGCGAATTCTACTGTAATATTATGACCTTCATGATGTAGGGCCATGGGTTATTGATAGTTATTAATAGTGTTAATTAAATGTAAAAGTAAATATAACTAGATGTTTTTTGTGAAAAACGCATGTTTCCCCCCTGCGCCGCCCCCCCCCCTGCACCCAGACCCCTGTGACCTTGACCTTTGACCTACTGATCCCATAATCAATAGGGTTCTTCTACTCAATAAGGGCTATCACCCTATGAAGTTTGAAGGCTCTGGGTCAAAGGGTACTGAATTTATTGAGCGGAAACGGTTTTCACTCTTCGGGTCACTGTGACCTTGACCTTTGACCTACTGACTCCAAAATCAATAGGGTTCTTCTACTCAATAAGGGCTGTCATCCTTTGAATTTTTGAAGGCTCTGGGTCAAAAGGTACTTGAGTTATTGAGCGGAAACGGTTTTCCCTCTTTGGGTCACTGTGACCTTGACCTTTGACCTACTGACCCCAAAATCAATAGGGTTCTTCTACTCAATAAGGGCTATCACCCTATGAAGTTTGGAGGCTCTGGGTCAAAGGGTACTCAAGTTATTGAGCGGTAACGGTTTTCATTCTTTGGGTCACTGTGACCTTGACCTTTGACCTACTGACCCCAAAATCAATAGGGTTCTTCTACACAATAAGGGCTATCATCATATGAAGTTTGAAGGCTCTGGGTCAAAGGGTACTCGAGTTATTGAGCCGAAACGGTTTTCACTCTTCAGGTCACTGTGACCTTGACTTTTGACCTACTGACCCCAAAATCAATAGGGTTCTTCTACTCAATAAGGGCTATCACCCTATGAAGTTTGGAGGCTCTGGGTCAAAGGGTACTCGAGTTATTGAGCGGAAATGGTTTTCACTCTTTGGGTCACTGTGACCTTGACCTTTGACCTACTGACCCCAAAATCAATAGGGTTCTTCTACTCAATAAGGGCTATCACCCTATGAAGTTTGAAGGCTCTGGGCCAAAGGGTACTCGAGTTATTGAGGGGAAACGAAGTGTGACAGACGGAGTGACGGACAGACGGACAGGGCAAAAACAATATGTCTCTCCCAGAGGGGGGGGAGACATAATTAGCTAAATGACTAAAAAATCAGGCAACCTTACTTGCATTAGTTTGGAAAGTGGTTTATTGGTTTACCATCATAAATGATTATCAATAGTAGTGTGAAAAGTGCTTTTTATAAACAATAAGATTCAGTTGTAAATTATCGGCATGGAAATCTGTATTATCAACATACTTGTTAAAATTATCAATGATTCTCATGCAGTTCAATATTAATTCATTATTCCTGTATTTTGGTGAAAATAACTAACAAATCAAAGTAATATTTACCATGAAATGACAGTGTTCATCATATCGAAGTCAAAGCTATCAATAAGGAAATGCATGACTACATACTTCAGTTTAGTTTAAACATATTTTATTGCTCTATTTTATAAACTTTACACACATGTAAATGTACAGTCGAATTAACAAAGAAATATAGCAAATGGGTTGGGCCACAAGTTATGCCAACATTAGAGACGGCCCGTCCCAAAGTAATATACTTCAGTAATGGAGATGCATCAATAACATGGAGTTTGAGTATACTATAACTAAACCTTTTTCAGTTTATTTCCGAAGAACTCAGGCCTATCTGGCTCGTTTTGTTCAAACTGGTCCACATCCCACTCGTAGGCGAGTCTTGCATTGTGACGTTTCCACATTTCTAGGAATACTGTGCCTGTAATTAAAAGTATTATCACTAATTAAATTGAAATTCTGTGCCTAATTACAAAGTAATATCATTTATTACTTAGAAATACAGTGCCTGTAATGCAATATTATTACTTTAAACAACATGTCTGTAATGCTAAGTAATATCACTTATTACCAAGAATTATTGAGTCTGCAATGCGAAGTAATATCAAATATTACTTAGAAAAAACATTGCCTGTAATTCAAAGTAGAATCATCCAGTAATTAAAGCTAATGTGCATGTAATGCAGTGTATATCACTTATAACTTAGAAATACTGTGCCTGTTATATAAACTAATATCATTGATTACTTAAAAATAATGTGCCTGTAATGCAAAGTTGTAATATCACTTATTACCTAAAACTACTGTGCCTAGTGCAAACAAGTATCACTGATTAATTAAAAACATTGTGCATGTAATGCATAGGAATGTCAATTATTACTTAAAAATACCATGCCTGTAATGCATAGTAACACCACTTATTACTCAGAAAGGCCTAAAAAACTAGTCATTTTTCTGGTTGCCAGATCGACCCTACTTTTTTACTGCTAGCTGTAACTTTTTTGGAAACACTGCGGTTGTTTTTTTGCCTTTTTTGGAAACGTTGTTGTTTTCTGCCTCTCCATCAATCAAGGCTTGAATGGCAGAATATGACAACGATACTTTATTTTATTTTTCTGCGAGTTACCACAATAGCTGATGTCTCGCAGCCAAAAAGAGTAAAGTTCAACTAAATAAAAGTTTATGACTCGGAAATTAACAGTTCTGAATAAAAAAAAAAAACAACAACAAAACCTACCTTCCAAACATTGTTTTTTTGACGATGCAACCAGAAACACATTTTTTTTTAAGGCCTCAAACCATACGGCAGAACAGGTATATAGAAACTCTATTTCATACTTATAAAAATCTTCTTACCCCAGAGGCAGACTACTAGTGCGAAATATGGTGTCACATCATTGTCAAACGATCCACTGACTGTGTTATACAATTGACCAAGTTGCCATTTGATTCTGAAATAACATTATTTCTGATAATAATACAGCAGACTTCACAAATCAGATATTGGTTAAAAGAATATATCCGCAAATGGAATAAGAACTCCTGTAATAAACATGACATTTCTGTTATCAGTAACCTGATAGACATAACAAAGAATATCATATACCCTATGAATTTAAAGCATTCTGATTGGTCGAGAGCTCCGTACTCGCCAGTCCGAAAAAAGTGATAACTACCCCGGGAATTAATAACTACCTTTGCTATCATCATTATAATCATCATCATCATCATCATCATCATCATCAGAATGCTTTTAATTCATAGGGTATATGATATAACAAGTAAATACTAATAGTATATATTACACTTCGTCCTCGATCGATATCACACTACCCAGGTCCGCAAAACTACATATCGACCTCAACATTAGTATTTATTTGTATAATAAACAGCATTCGTAACCATAGTGTTTTCAAGAAAGAACAATGATTTTTACCAAGGGTGAACACAGTTTAGATCTGGATCAGCTGACACATCTGTGCCATCAGATCAAGATATACACTGATGTATTATGTTAATTCTGTCCAAAAAGTAAACAGTGTACGAATTTGCTGGCTGATATAGATCTAGACTGGTCACATACGTGATAAAATTTGTATATTTGGAGTAAAGGCTTAATTAAATGGGCGACCAGTGAAAATACAGTCTGATCTAAATCTACACTGTTTGTCGTTTTTTTTAAAGATTTTTTTAGTCTTTTTTAGCACAGTAAATGAATAGTGTAAACCCAGATCAGCATGGATCTGGATCTAGAATGGTTACCCATGGGATATAAGATATCCCATGGAGTAAAGGGTTAATAAAAATTGAAATACTCACTCTTCTGTTACAGTAAGATTTTTTGGCATTTCCTCTGTATCTGACCTTCTTGAAATACTGCAAAAAATATAATATTGAAAGTCATAGGCAATCTCACTTACCGTCATTGTCTGAATATAAGCCGCACTTTTTTCCCCAGAATTCGGCGGTAAAAAGTTGGGGGTGCGGCTAATACACAGGTTTGGCTGCTTATAAATACATTATAGGCCATTTTGATCTGTTCCATCAGGTTTGGGGGAGGTGCGGCTTATACATTAGTGCGGCTTATATTCGAACAATGACGGTAAGTCAGATCTAACAGAATGTTAGATCTGATGATGGCCCGCAAAGACCCTTTATAACCTGTTGTGGTTTTTCACGATAACTATTTATAGAACAATGCTCCCAAAACAATCTGAAGATCTCATTACAGTGGAAATCAATGTGATATCACATAAAATACACCTATCTTCTGTATAATATATATAATATGCAGTTTTTCTGTGGTTTTTAACACTTTGTAGACATCAATAAATAAACAATATAACGTTTGAAACACTTTGTACTTTTGCGAGTTTCTTAGCAACAATCTGATTGGTCTGGAAGGTTGTTGATAAAAACCATTTTTAGTGACTCGTCGTCTGATTCTGATAGCACAGTGGTTCTCAGGAGATAGTTTTAATTAGTTGAGTCATAGTTGACTGATTCATCTGTCACTGTCTATTAACATGTTTTCAATGACAAGCAATTTAAAGTGACTTTCCATAAATTATGTAAAAATGTTAATAAAAAGGAAGTTTATCCACATATTGGTAGAATTTATATCCTCACAGATGGACAAAGACTCGAGGAGGACACAAACTCACAGTAGTAAGGGGCATATTGTTGTCAGCCAACGACTTTAACCATTAGGCCATGGATGCCAGTGCTCAAATCTGGACTTATAACATCTGAATAAATAATTACCTGACTATTAATCCATAAATAAAGCAAGCCAGTCCAAAGAACATTGGTATCCATAGCGATGTTATCAACATGCCCACCCAGGCAAAGTACAGGGCAATCTTCTCTCCAAAATAATTCCGGATTTTCCAAACCGGCTGGAATTTCCAGAATTTTGTCCAAGTTTCATCAAGCTCTTTACGAGGATCGATAAGTAGTTTCCCTTTGAGCTCTTCGGCTTCCTGACGGGCTTTCTCCTTGCTGATCGCTGTGTCTTGTTCTTCATTTAACTTGCTAAGAGCAGAATCTTCGTGTAACACAAAACTGTCTACATAGACACCCTTCACTAACATGTATGGTAAACCTGAAAAACATGGACACATTGTTTAACTCTTTACTCCACAGATATACCCTACTTGTGTGGGCAAACAGTTTAGATCCAGATCATCCAGTACCTCTGATCAGGATCTGAACTGATCACTTTTTCATTATTTCTGAACAAATTGCAACTAGTGCAGATCCAGATCAGATGTGCCGACTTATCTGGATCTACACTGGTTGCATCTGGGGGATACTTAAACCTTAGAAATAGGCCTGTTTGTGGCTTGTTTGCTGGTTTAACATATAAAACAAGAGTGCCAAACTGACACAAAATACGCCCGTCAAAATGCTGATCATCAAAGTTGCGTAACGATCCGATGAAAATTATTGAACTTGGAGAGCAGATACCGCTAATTCAGTTTTTGGACAATTCAAGGGCCATAATTCAGGAGTGCCTGGGGGGATTCGGCAGGTTATAGAACTTGGTCGAGATATTATGCCCACCAACATATTCACCAAGTTTGATAAAGACCCGATGAAAACTCTTTGACTTAGAGAGCGGAAACAGTAATTTTAGACAATTCAAGGGCAATAATTCAGGAGTGCCTGGGGGGATTTTACTGGTTATAGAATTTGGTCGAGATATTATTCCCACCAACATATTCATCAAGTTTGATAAAGACCGGAAGAAAACTCTTTGACTTAGAGAGCGCAAACCCTTATTTTGGTCAATTCAAGGGCCATAATTCAGGAGTGCATGGGGGGATTTGATTGGTTATAGAACTTGGTCGAGATATTATGTCCACCAACATATTCACCAAGTTTGATAAAGACCCGATGAAAACTCTTTGACTTAGAGAGCGGAAACAGTAATTTTGGACAATTCAAGGGCCATAATTCAGGAGTGCCTGGGGGGATTTGGCTGGTTATAGAACTTGGTCGAGATATTATGTCCACCAACATATTCACCAAGTTAGATAAAGACCGGATGAAAACTCTTTGACTTAGAGAGCGGAAACAGTAATTTTGGACAATTCAAGGGCCATAATTCAGGAGTGCCTGGGGGGATTTGGCTGGTTATAGAACTTGGTCGAGATATTATGTCCACCAACATATTCACCAAGTTTGATGAAGACCGGATGAAAACTCTTTGACTTAGAGAGCGGAAACAGTAATTTTGGACAATTCAAGGGCCATAATTCAGGAGTGCCTGGGGGGATTTGGCTGGTTATAGAACTTGGTCGAGATATTATGCCCACCAACATATTCACCAAGTTTGATAAAGACCGGATGAAAACTCTTTGACTTAGAGTGTGGAAACAGTAATTTTCGACAATTCAAGGGCCATAATTCAGGAGTGCCTGGGGGGATTTGGCTGGTTATAGAACTTGGTCGAGATATTATGCCCACCAACATATTCACCAAGTTTGATAAAGACCAGATGAAAACTCTTTGACTTAGAGAGCAGAAACAGTAATTTTGGACAATTCAAGGGCTATAATTCAGGAGTGCCTGGGGGGATTTGGCTGGTTATAGAACTTGGTCGAGATATTATGCCCACCAACATATTCACCAAGTTTGATAAAGATCGGATGAAAACTCTTTGACTTAGAGAGCGGAAACCATGTGGACGCCGCCTGCCCGCCCGCCCGCCCACCCACCAAAGGTGTTCCCATAATACGTCCCGTTTTTCAAGTGGGCATATAAAAAGGAAACAAACGCAATTGTAAGCCTTCACCTGGTAGACATACCGGATGAGCTCAAGTACATTTGTGTCACCCTATCTGGGATGCTGCATTTAAAATAGAATGAGGTCAGCCAAAGGTCAGAAATTTTCATACAAGTAAATTAGTCTCAAATTTCTTGTGTGTGTGTTTTTTTTTTTGAAAAGACGAATTGTAGATCTTACACTAATATATGGTTTGTTAGCAATTAAGATGATGGAAATCATGTTTAATGGACACTAAAAACTGAGAATTTACCACTGAACCATATGGGAAATCGATTTACTTTGTTGCAGTCTCTCGATCCTCAAAAGAGAGTGAGGAAAGAGGAAAGCTTACCCATTTTGGATAGTATTATATTATCTGGGTTCTCCGAATCCTTGGGGTAGCAGGGGCAGCAACCACAGAAGTCTGTCACGCAGTTCTCCACAACTTTAATCTGATACTCTAGGATGTTATCACTCTGAATAGTCTTATCTGCAATATAACATAATCAAAGTTATCTCCATTTACTGACAGAAGTAAGAAAACTAAGAGAAAAAGGGATGTAACTCTCCCTTTACTTTAACACAGTTCTCCACAACTTTAATCTGATACTCTAGGATGTTATCGCTCTAAATAGTTTTATCTGCAATATAACTTATCAAATTTATCTCCCTTTACTGAAAGAAGTAAGAAAACTAAGAGAAGTGGATGTAACTCTCCCTTTACTGACTGAAATATGCAAACTAAGAGAAAAAGGGATTAACTCTCCCTTTTCTGACAGAAGTAAGGAAGCTAAGAGAAAAAAGGGATGTAACTCTCCCTTTACTGACAGAAGTATGAAAACTTAGAGAAATGGATGTAACTCTCCCTTTACTGACTGAAATATGCAAACTAAGAGAAAAAGTGATGTAACTCTCCCTTTACTGACTGAAATATGCAAACTAAGAGAAAAAGTGATGTAACTCTCCCTTTACTGACTGAAATATGCAAACTAAGAGAAAAAGTGATGTAACTCTCCCTTTACTGACTGAAATATGCAAACTAAGAGAAAAAGTGATGTAACTCTCCCTTTACTGACTGAAATATGCAAACTAAGAGAAAAAGTGATGTAACTCTCCCTTTACTGACTGAAATATGCAAACTAAGAGAAAAAGTGATGTAACTCTCCCTTTACTGACTGAAATATGCAAACTAAGAGAAAAAGTTATGTAACTCTCCCTTTACTGAAAGAAGTATGAAAACTAAGAGAAAAAGGGATTAACTCTCCCTTTTCTGACAGAAACAAGGAAGCTAAGAGAAAAAGGGATGTACGAGGTACAGTCAAAAAGTTCCAGGACTGTCATGATATCTTTTTTATTTTCCGTACGATTCAGTAATTAAATATATGACATGAAAATATAACTATTCCACTGCAAGAACATATAAATATATGTAAAATATACAAACATAAACATGTTTTCTGATCCATTAGAATAGCCCACTATGTCATGTACGGAGCACTTCCGCGACGTCGTGACGTTCATATGACGTTTGCAAGGGTTGTTTTCATTTTATCTGTCAGCAGACGAGGAACCCAGCGCGCACATACCTTATTCATGTTCAAGTCCTGGGTCACTATTTTATGAACAGTTCCATGACACAGCCCTACAGTGTAAGCAATATCATCTAGAGAATTGCGCCGATCAGTTGCTAGGACGTCCTTAATCTTTTTGACTAAGCGCGCATCATTTCCCGGCCTTCCGCTTCGCGCATTATCCTCAATAACCGCCCTACCTTTCCGGAAACGTTTGTGCCACTCAAACACAAGAGTCCTGGAACAATTAATAACACCATCCTTCTGTTTCATGAATTTCCAAGTATCAGTCGGGGTCATTCATGACATCGCAGAGAATTTAATTACTGTCCACTGCTCCGTACGTTCAATTAACGTTGTCATTTTCTTGCTTCAGAATTTTTACACGGCGGAAATTATACTTCACAAAATGGCGATACTTCAGCCGATCACGCTAAAATTTTGTAATTGTTTGCTAGTAACGTTCCGTTGATGTCGTGCGGAAAAATAAAGACGTCTTGGTGCTGTTATTTTGAGAAACTTCAAAAAGAATGTAGTCATCTCATTGCAAATTCTGAAGTGCTCCGTATTATGGTTGCGGACATGCTAAATGTGAAAAAAATAAATTCAAATACTTGTTCAAACCTACTTTTTCATAGCTGTTGATATTAGATTTAAATAGAAATACATGCATGCTAAATTTTATGAGGATCCGACGTCTATAATTTGTTTAAAAGGACCAGTCCGGGAACTTTCTGACTGTACCTCGTAACTCTCCCTTTACCTACAGAAGCATGAAAACTAAAAGAAAAAGGGATGTTACTCTTTCTTAACCTACAGTATGGAACTTAGAGAAAAAGGAATGTAACTCTAATAAAAACATTTGTAATGAATAGAAGATCTAGTTGGTAATAATTAAAAAGCAGGAAGTATATCATAGGGGGGATTGAACACTATCCAGATGTATATTTGTTGGGATATTGAAACCACCCATCTTAAAATTAAAATGGACATAACTCTGCAGAATTTCATTTTGGCCTTTTCCATCATTACCTACACAAGCAATATAACTTGACGGTTTTATGAAGAAATTAAGAAATGACAAAGTTATAGCGGACAAAAAGTTTTCGTGACAAAATCCTATTACAAAAACAGGAAATCTCTGTGAGTTGTGTCCTTCGCCTTGTGACTTTGGGATCATTACCACCACAAGCATAATAATTTGAAAGTTTGATGATGAAGTATAAAGAATTGGAAAAGTTATAGCCAATTTTAAGTTTTTGTGACAGACAGACAGATGTACAAAGTGGTCCCTAAGTATTGCTTTTCTTCATAACCTACCTCCTTCCACCTTTTCAGTAATCTTCTCTGTGAGCTTGGATTTGTCTCTTACATCAATGTTCTGCAGTATATGGTGAGTCTGAAAAACATTTATCTAATTAAAATCATCTCCTGAAAATGGCTAAGCTATCAGGATCTGATGACGTGTCACTTAAACATGCTTTTATCAACAACCTTACAAATCAATCTGATTGTCACCTACAAAATCGCAAAAGTACATGATGAACACCATAAAATTCAAGGCCTTTGGAACATTATATTGTATATTGTATCCATGGTGTTTTAAACCCTGGAAAGTGTTAAAAACAAGCGTAAGATATATTTTACTGAAGATAGGTGTACAGTGAAACCTGCCTTAGCAGCCACCTGCCAATAGCAACCACCTGTCTTAAACAGCCAGTTTGAATATGTCCCAAACTGACCTTTATTTCTTATTTTAACCTGTCTTTAACAGCCACCTGTATAGAGCTGCTAAAGACAGGTTTGATTGTACTTCATATAGTATTTCATTCAATTCCATCTTCAGATCATATTGCGATCATTGCCAATAGCATTATGAATTCTGCTTCCTTTGTTGACTGTTTCTAAAAATAGTTGTCGGGGAAAACTGTTATACGTAATATATGGTATTTGTCGGCCGTCATCAGATCAAACAATTTGTAATATCTGACTTTAACGAGATTGGAAATACATCACAAACATTCTAATGAACAGTCAAGGTCAAAAGCTATACGTAAGAAATACATGCAGAAAGACCTAGAAAACTTCAGATAGTATATTTGGGGCATGCCAAGGGGCAATGACCTCATATCTTTGGTCATATTTTTATAACATTTTAATTGTTACTGTACAGTCAACCCTGTATTAGGAAGCCACCCAAGGGAGTGACAAAAAGTAGCAGCATAACACAGGTGGCTATTTAAGATGGGTAAAAATAAGAGCAAAATGTCAGTTTAGGACATATTCAAACTGGCTGTTTAAGACAACTGGTTGCTGAAAGAAGGTGGCTGCTAAGGCAGGTTCAACTGTATTTAGAAAAGAAAGAACTTACAACTATCTATTATTTTCTAATAACAAATGGAGATATTGTTACACATTTTTACACAGCTTATTGATCTTTTTACTGCTAAATACATGATAAGTAATAAACCTCTTAATTAGTTAATAGGAAAGTTGTTAAGAATTTTGGTCTCCTACTTTTAATACATAATTGAGAATTAATCAAACAATGTGCTAGCACTAAACTCTCCCTTTGCTCCATGGGATACTGTATAGCGCTTAATATTGGCGGTGTCAAATTTTGGCGTATTTTAAAGTGTTTTATATTGGCGGGGTCATATATTGGCACTAATAAGCCAGACCGCCAAAATAAAATCCTTGATGAAAAATGGCGGAAATTGGACTATGGAAGAGAAAGGTCAACGTCGCAGTTATTCAATTGTTAAATTTTAAGTGTGAAAAACATTATCGCAGCTACATAATACAGTACTTGATTGCTTTGTTTGATATTCCAATTACACTGCAACTCCATTATATCGCGGACCTCAGGGTCCAAGCCCGCCAACCGTGATATAAACGGAGCGCGATATAAGTAAATAATCGCGCTAAAACAAGGAGAATTCATTTGTTTTTGCTGTCAGATGGATGTATAGCGCGGTGTTGCGTAATTAACACGCCATGAAATCTACGGGTACATCAGGGAGTACGTTCCGTGCTGGACAAATGTTTTTAAAACAATTTTTATATATAATTTATTAAGTTTTATTTTTAATAAAAAGAAATTAATTAATGTACAAAATAAAGATCGCCTTCATCAATTTCCAATGGTGGTATTTTTGTTTTCGGTAAATTCAACTGATCGACGATCTGTTGGTCGGTCATGGTCGGCGATGTTACTTCGTCGTCGTCCGTCGTTTACCAGCTTGATATGTCAATGAGCAGGTAATGTCAAAACAACAAACTGTTTTGACGTTCCCTGCTCATGCCTATTATGGTTAGCAACTTGCATTAATTGTCGCTAATTTGCGGTTTGTCTCAAGAATGAAATTCTGCCAGTACCATATTAGCTTGGTGTTTTTCGCACATATTGTTCGTCACAAAGGGGGTTTAATGTCAAATCAGAAGCAACAGAATTGTAAAAAAAACTTTCATCTATTTTAGTACGTTTGATGTTAAATTGTATCTGCTGGTGAACGTGTACATCACCTCTAAAATCCCTGCATACAAAATGTAATCAACAGGCTTCGCCGATAATGACGTAATACGACACGGAAAAAACGTGCGTTTCGTGAATTTGTCGCCAATGTTGATTTAATCATTTGATCTTTTTTACCACCTACGAAGAATGAACAAACATATAGATTGTAAATGTACAAAAAATTGGGATCCACGGACCAAGCGCGATATATTGGATATCTTGATATAACGGATCGCGATATAACGGAGTTGCAGTGTATATTCCTTTTGTTGACCCATTATAAGTTTACCAACTTGTTCACTTTATTATTATTTAATTATTTTAAAGCGGGTTTCTATAAGGTATTGACAAAACTAAATTTAGTTTACTACATGTACAAAAGCTATAACTCTATAATGCTTGTTTTTTCATTGCAGCTACATAATACAGTACTTGATTGCTTTGTTTGATATTCCAATTATATTCCTTTTGTTGACGCATTATAAGTTTACCAACTTGTTCGATTTATTATTATTTAATTATTTTAAAGCGGGTTTCTACAAGATATTGACAAAACACAATTTAGTTTACTACATGTACAAAAGCTATAACTCTATAATGCTTGTTTTTTCAAATTACAAAACAAGTGCCGCTGAAAGGAATGGATGACAAGCGCCAAATAACACTCCTGGCTATGCCTAAAGAAAACTAGAATTATCACTGAAAGTGATTAAATACCCCAACATGTGTGCTTGATAATTGAACTGGGAATGCTTCGAATCAATGGCATAATGTGCCCCAAAGTGTCGTCTTCACAGTAGCCACATATTCAGCAAGTTTCATCACAATATCTCATTCCTTCTAAAGTTATTGAGCAGAAATGGTTTGAGTATGTTAGTAACCTTTAGTGACCTTTACCTAACTTTTAACAACTGTGTGCCAAAAATTGTTTATATATGTGAAGCTTTTCATGAGAAATCATCCAGAAACATTTTTTCTATTTTTAGTAACAGTGAACAGTGACCTTGACCCCATCAGGCCCAATTTCAATACAAAGTTTCGTCTTCACAGACACTACCTATATATCAATTTTCATCACAATATCTCATTCTGAACCAAAGTTATTGAGCAACAGTTTTTTTCTATTTTTAGTAACAGTGACCTTGACCCCACAGGCCTTACTTTGAATCCCAAAAGGCATCTTCACAAAAACCACCAATACACCAAATTTCATTTAAAAATCTCATTCCAAGCTTTAGTTACTGAGTGGAAACAAAGTTTTGAAGTTTAAATAACAGTGACCTTGACCTTGAACCCACAGGCCCCAAAGTCAAACCTAACCTATATCTTGTTATGTTACATCTGCGACCCAAAAAATATTTAAATCTATGAAGTATTTCATGAGTTATAGTCCAGAAACAAATTTTCTTTTTTAAGTTACAGTGACCTTGAAATTGACCCCACAGGCCCCAAAGTCGAGCTCGACCTTATCTTCAGATATTACATCTACATGTATATACCAAAAAAGTATTTAATCTGTGAAGTGTTTCATGAGTTATCATCCAGAAACCATTTTTCTATTTTTAGTAATACTGACCTTGACATTGACCCCACCAGCCCCAAAGTCGAACTTGACCTGTATCTTGTGATGTTACATCTATTTACCAAACAAGGATTAAATCTGTGAAGTGTTTCATGAGTTATCATCCGGAAACCATTTTTCTATTTTTAGTAACAGTGACCTTGACACTGACCCCACCAGCCCCAAAATCGAACTTGACCTGTATCTTATGACGATATACCTGTGTACCAAAAATTATTTAATTCTGTCAAGCCTTTCATGAGTTATCATCCGGAAACGAAGAATCCGACCGACCGACCGACAGACAGACCGACAGACCGACCGACAAGCTCACTCCTATATACCCCCTCAAACTTCGTTTGTGGGGGTATAATAAATAACACATTCATGTACTCTTTTTCGTGTTTCAAAGAATATACATTATTTAGAAACATGCGACAACCTTTCTTCATCAAGGGAGGAAACTGCGACAAAATATCTAATAGTGTATCATAGTTATCTACCTTCCAGATATTAAATTTGCGGTGTTTTAAATAGACGGGGATTTTTATTGGCGGTGTTTTATATTGGCGCAACTGACCCTGAACGCCAATATCGCCAAAATTTAACCCCCGCCAATATTAGTACTTATACAGTATGTCTAATATTCTATGTGTGATCAGTGTAGATCAAGATAAGCCGCCACATTCATGCAAACTGATCAGGATCTACACTGTTTGCTTTCGGATTCATTGCGTTATTTATGACCGTGTAGTGAACAGTGTAGATCCAGATCACTCTGCAAAGATGTGTCAGCTGATCTGCATCCACAATGGTCATCCATGACTGAAGATTATAAATCTGAGATTGGAAACCAGTCTCAAATCTCAAGCATCTGGCTAAAATGGTGACTGGTCAGGGTTGCCAGCACCACAGATAATAAAAATTCCCTGACTTTTCCCTGACTTTTCACTGACCAAATCGCGTTTTTCACTGACCAATAATACCAAACTTAAACAACGTTCACCACCCCTACTGCTGTCCAATCCGCCCATAAGTTCATTTTTATTATTTTAACAATATATTATTTTCTGACAATTAAATGATGCTTTATACATCGATACAAAGTTTGGTAGTTTGATGTTTAGTGAAATGTTAAACAATATAAAATAAGCAAGAAAACCTTACAAGATTTAACCAATACTTATAAGATAATTGTTAAAACATGTATTCAGAATTCTTGACTAGTGATGAGGGAACACAAATATCACATAGCATAAAAAAAATTTGAATAAATAAACACAATAGTTAAAAGCAAGAGATTATCGCAATTGAACCTTAAGTATCCATTATTCATTATTGACTGGAATAATTATCAAATGCAGATTAAAAGAGATGTACATAGTCTGCAAAAGGGGCCAGCAAACAACATACCATTTCACACAAGTAAAACAACACATCAGACAGAATGCCCTTACATGTTATCTTCATGTTGTAATTTAAAAAGACTGATCAAAAAGGAACTTTGATAGCCACTAAACACAACAAATATGAAAATATTGCAGGCTCAGTTTGATTGAGCCTGTTCATGGGCAGTAATAAAATGCATATTGCCGCGCCGCAATTTGATCGCAACTCAATATTTACACCAATAAACTGTACAATTTTGATCCATCCCAAATGATGGTATGCATATGTTGGTGAACATGGAACCTTCAATGGGGTATTTTCAGATTAATACCATTCCATATTGAGCATCTTATGGTCCCCAGAAAAAAGAATGGGTTGCCCTAAACTTAAAAAAAAAAATAAAATATTTTTTTAATACATAAGTTATGAGTTATTAACTCAAATACAAAGCTGTTAATACCATACAAGTAATACAATATATACAATTTAGCCTGTTCAGTGCTTAGATAAACTTCGATAGAAATATGTATGTAGGTTTTGAAGACCCCTGTCCCAATCAAACAAATATTATTAGTCTGGTCCAAATGAAAAATGTCACCTACATCTACACTGGGCCAAACAGAAAATAGGTCAGTTGATGCAGAATGTTTGTTTAAATCTTCAAATCAATCTAGAGAAAAGTTTGTTTCACAAGATTTAAACAAAACTCATGCACCTGTCATAAAAAATGATAGACTGAGCCACATAAAAAATGTCAGGCACATAATACCCCGTACTTAAGGTGTTTAAAAGTTTCAAGTCAGTATCTTGAAAAATGTAGCAGTACTTTGTGCCGCAACATGTTTAAAAATTCTGCAAATATACAAAACCCGTGTTCCTCCCTCCAAGATCCAGCACCCAACAACCCTCTGAAGTTCTGCTATATAGGCCTTAATGGTGATAATTGACAGAAGTGACTGCCATAGTGTGAACATGTATCATGTACAAAATTTGTGTTCCAACTTTCAGTTCACAGCGACCTAGTTTTTTGTAGCACCTCCTTATTAAAAATTTCTGGAGGCAAGGGTTGCAGAGCCATTCAGTCTTTTCAATTAATTTTATTTATAATATTAGAACTTTTATTATAATCCACAATTATAAAGAAAAAGCTTCATAACAGAAAAATTTGTAAACTCTATCTCTTAAAATAGAACAATTGTTTTCCTTCAAAATGACTTTTCCCTGACTTTTCACTGACTTTTTAGGATTTTTATTTTTCACTGACCACTTTTCAAAATTCCCTGACAATTCCCTGACCTTGAAAAAAAATCGAATTTCCCTGACTTTTCAAGTCTGCTGGCAACCCTGCTGGTTGCCATTTCAGCCAATCAGATGCTTGAGATTTGAGACTGGTCTCCAATAATTAGTTTTATGATCTTGAGTCCATGTGATAAAAGACGTTCTAAGGACTAAAAAACAAAACGTACAAGAAATGATCTGAGAGCAGGCCGGAAGAAGATGGTGGGATTTTCATAGTTCTCGAACATTTCAATCTTGTTCATCTTGAACGGGGCACTGATGAAGTCCACTGCAAAATCAAACAATACACACCGAGCATAAATATGGCATTCAGTGAATTCAGGACATGTAACATGAAATTTGCCTTTTAAACACTTAACCCTTTCTTCCAGACATACCTTTATTGCACCGCCAAATAGTGTAGATCCAGATCAGCCAGCACATCTGAGCGGTTTGATCAGGATCTAAAGTGTTCTCTTTTTTATTAATTAGGTTATTTCTGACCAAAATGCAACCAGTGCAGATCCTGATCAGACAGCACAGATGTGCCAGCTGATCTGGATCTACAATGGTCGCACATGTGTAAAAATGTGTATATATGGAGGAAAGGGTTTAAGTCAAACCTTGAAATCAAAAAGTTAAGTGGATGACATTGCTCATCATGTTTGGTCAAAACTGAGGATCATTTTGACTATGGTCAACCATAGACTGAAGTACCATTTGACCATATATATTAAATATTTACATCATAATTTAAAAATGCAATAGACCCAATTTCTATCTTCTTTCTTGCAAAATTTGACCTCTTATCCCAAATTCTCAAGCAAACGACCCCAAGCACAGAATAGGGTGGGGGTCAAAAGTGGACAAATTTTCATTAACTTGCATTAAAAATAACCCCAAGCTCAGAATTTGTATGGGTCAGTGGAGAAATTGTAATTTACTTGCATCAAAGTGCAAAGTTTATTAAAATCCTTGTATTGTTTATTCCAGTAAAATGGATAATAATCAATGTTGTCTGCTACAAGATGGGGTCAAAGGAATAAAATATTTAACCCTTTCCTCCATAGACATGGGAGAATAGTGTAGATCCAGATCAGCCGACACATCTGCACTGTTTGCTTTTTTGATTTGTTAGGTTATTTCTGACCAAAATGCGACAAAGGAGATGGATGTGCCAGCTGATCTGGATCAACACTGGTCACACATGCATAAAAATGCGTATATATGGAGGAAAGGGTTTATTCAGTTGCTTTAAAATGCAAAATCTGGGTTTATAAAATTTCAGTTTATTCCTCTGAAATGGATAATAATCAATGTCGTCTGCTACACTTTTTGACCTCAAAGTATGACGTCAACTTCCCAACGATACATTTTAGCATGCTGTGGTTAATGAATAGATATAATAGTTATCACCACGGTGGTAATAAATTACTGGACCATTATTGTTTAAGTTGAACATGGTAAATCAATTAAATAAACATTTTAATTCACAGTAACTTTCAAAAGAATCGAACGGAATTGTGGCTGTACTCAAGAAAAGAAACCAGCACTCAAAGTTTGTTTCTTTTAAAATTTATTTTATTCATTTAGTTTATTAGTAATATGGCAAGCTTTAAAAAAATGAATGTTTCTTGTTGCTCTAACAAGAATCAGCTTTTCTTCTTAAATTTGAATATGAAAAAGGGGCATCAATGTGGCAAAATACCGTCAAGTTATGAAACTTGTCCTGATAATTGGTATTGTGATGTCAGACAAATATTTTAAGTTTCAAAGCTCTACCTTGAATGGTTACTGAGAAAAAGTGACTTTAAACAAAAAACTTAATGAAATGTTGATGCACGCCTGAAAAAAAGAAAATTTGGTTAAGAATGAATTGGGCTAAATTTGATATGCTGGTTTGGCAACTGCAAACAAATATTTTGTTAAGGATGGCCTAAATTGCAGAATCAGGTGACACATCATTCTTTTTAAATACAGGCCCTAGTTGAAATAACATTAAACACATCAAAGAATCTACTGGTTCAGCTTAGTTCTATTGCAAATGAATTAATCAATGCCTGCTATTATAGAACCTTCCAGGACATAGATATCCGGAGAAACTTCGAACAAAACGTCAAATACCTTCATTGTCTGTTTCTAGGTGATTTTCAATGAACTCTGTTATACAGTTGGTTCTCTCCTGGGGATATTTCTCACACTGAAAATAATAAAACGGATAATTTGTTCAACTTCAGATAATATTAACTGGGTTAGTACTAATCAATATAAAATCACCATTGCAGGTCAAGAAAGTATGCTCCTCATATGAATTTTTTGTAGAAAAGTTGCAGTACAGAAATCTTAAAAACACATTAACGTAATGTCTGTTTTTAATTTTTTGTATTTATTACCCTGAAGCAGGTGGAAACCAAAACGTCAGTGAAATACATAAAATTGAAAATTTTAATCGTGTTTGGTATTGTCTTTACTTCTTTTTAGTACAGAAGTATTGACAGAAATGTAGGAATTTGTCAACTATGTTACACGAAAGCTGTTGAAAACGAATTGCATTTTCTTCTTGTATGTCCTTTTTATAAAGAACTTTAAATGTACTTGTTTACCAAAGCATTTTTTTACATAGCTGATGATTAAAAAACTTAAAGGAACAGAAATCAATGTATGTTCAATAAGGCAAATATATTTTTCAAGTGTATTAGAAAAGAGACAACTGTTTCTAAACATATGTTAAATTTCTGGTATATGAATTTACACAGATTATGAGGTTTATAAGGTATATACTGAGTGACTCATTATCTGAGTACAATTATTTGATCTGTGATATATGTCTTACATTTTTGTTTAAACATTCATTCATTATATAAGGCAATCAATCACTAGTTTGCAGGTCATGTGAGCTAATTATAAAACTTAGCAGTCACTGGTTCTCAGCTCATGTGAGCTAATTATAAAACTTAGCAGTCACTGGTTCTCAGCTCATGTGAGCTAAAAGTTATACATGGCAATCACTGGTTCTCAGCTTATGTGAGCTAAAAGTTATACATGGCAATAACTGGTTCTCAGCTCATGTGAGCTAAAAGTTATACATGGCAATCACTGGTTCTCAGCTCATGAGAGCTAAAAGTCAAAATTGGCAATCACTAGTTCTCAGCTCATGTGAGCTAAAAATACAAAATGGCAATCACTGGTTCTCAGCTCATGTGAGCTAAAAATACAAAATGGCGATCACTGGTTCACAGCTCATGTGAGCTAAAAATACAAAATGGCAATCACTGGTTCTCAGCTCATGTGAGCTAAAAATACAAAATGGCAATCACTGGTTCTCAGCTTGTATGCTAAAAGAAAAACAGTTCCCATGGATATATGGGATATGAAAGAAAGAAAATGTAAACTTGTTGTTAAGTTATCAACTGAAGAAGGCCAATACCGAAAAGTTTTGAAGTGAAAGAGTTTATATAGATCTATTAATATGATTCATTATCCCTACATGGATACAAACAAGAGCTGTCAGAGGAGACAGCATGCTCGACTATTCGAATCATTTGAAACAAATGCAATTTGAAGATTAAAACAATAACAACTATGGCCATACATTCATGTGCAATCAGGAAAAATATTAACAAGTGAATGGTAAGGGAGAAATTCATTTCAAATAACAGAAATAATTCCTTAAGGCCAGAGAAAATAAATTATTAGATTCTCATCCGGATTTTGGGGGAAAAAAGGGGCGGGTGGGCACTTTTTAATTTTTATTTTTTATTAACGAAATACCTTAAGAAGGTATTTCGGGACGGCCTAAAACCCGTTCTGTACGGAACAGAATATGTTTCGATTTTTTTTACCAATAAATTTTTTGGGGGCGGGTGGTTTTGGACAGTGACTGGCAGGGATGAGAATCTAAAATATTTTTTTCTCTGGCCTAATGTACCATAAATATTAAACTGAATAGGGGAATAACTATGAAATATTTCTGAATGGGGGCCTACCGATATCCAGAGTTACCTCCCATTGAGAGTGGCTTCCCTTGCTGATTGGGTAGTTCCGGTATAGAAGCGGTAATAAAGCGTAGCGTAAAAAGTGTAGATAAAAAGTTTCAAAGTGCTTTTTAAGTTAAAATGCATTGTCAAATTAACAAATAAGTGAAACAGGCATATAAAGAATAACCATCATCTTGTAAAGTGATTTTAAGTTAATAACTACCGTAAATGCATCTTTACCTAGGCTATTTACGTAACTGCACATATCCTTTATGAAAATTTATTTATTGGCTGGCATCAAAATTTTAGCTTTTTAAAACGTTCACTTAAGTATTCAGCCAATCACCGTTAAGTCATGCAAACAATACTTATTAAGAAAAGGGCCTGGTGTTTTATGATCATGTTACGTAATCTAATTAGCAAGACTGGGTTTTACCAGCTGGAGGTGTGATAAAGGCCTTTTGAAGTTTAGTTGTAGATTTGTAAGAGATCAAAAACATTGCTTGTTGGGGGTAAAAGTGTTGTTTTAGGAAAGTGACTTGAGATTAAATATTCTAATTAATTGTCACACTGTTGTTTAAGAACCGAGACATTCATTATTTGATATTTGCAACTCAAAGCGCTCCCATCTGAATTTAATAAAATAGCATTCGGGAAAGTTTTACCCAAACATATATAAACTTTATTAAATTAATTAAAATTGATTGTAAAACTAAATTAAATTTAAAAAAATGAACGTGAAAACATTACGAAACCATGTTTGAATATATTCTAAATTGTATAAGAATAAGAAAGAAACTTTCGGACAAAGACCTATATCATACATTTATATATATAGGTCTCTGCTTTTGGAGAATAAATTGCAGTATATTGAAAAATACGTTAATACGAACATGACACAAATCTATGAACCGAATGGTGTGAATTTAATTTGTAGGAAAAGGTTCAGTTATAAAAATAATCTTAGACTATTAAATTCCTGGCCAAAAATGTTGCATGGACATGAAAGAACATGTATAAAAGTGAACGGGCATGTCATTGGCGGAAGTCAAACTTTATTTTACATCATGTGTTATAAATTGTACTAGTCTACCTTTTTTCGTTAACGGTTTCTTACTTTTCTTTCCCTCAAATCTGCCATTTTTGAGCATAAGAAATGCGTATTTTTACTCTTTATTACCGAAGGGGTCAAACATAACGATGTCAAACACATACCTCGCAAACGTATAAAAATGCGTAACCTAGAAAATTTAAATATTATGCGCTGCACTATAAAACTATCTATTTTTTCCATTCAATGATGATAATCAAACGTTTTTATGCATAATGCTGATCTCTGACCAACCAGGCCCTATTAAAACGTATTTGAAAGGACCACAGATGACTACTGCATGTCTGTTTTAATGTCAGTCTCAGACCGGAACTACCCAGTGACAGGTGCGCGTTACAAAGGGAGGTAACTTAGGACAGAATATTGAGATAACTATGTATATCGGTAGGACCCCATTTGTTAGAAAACTTGTTAGTTATTTTTTATTAGAGACATTTACTTTAAGTCAAATATCAATCACTTCAGTAATGTTACAGAAAAAGAACCGAAATGAAAATATAATGGAAGTTTGAAGTTGATAACTTAAGTATTTGTAAAGTTATCGATGAAGTGCACTTGAGTGAAAATATAAGTGAAACTAGAAATGTGTCTATAGGACACAGATGCCCCCGCTATGCATCGTTTTCAGACACTCAAGTGCAATGATGGGAATAATAGCATTTCAAAGACAGTGATGTTCGAGTAATTTTAAAAATATGCATAAACTTGAAGATAAAGTAAATTATTTGAATTTGTTGCACTGTTGTCTTCTCATTACGGAAATGTCTGTGAAGAAGTTGAAGGTAATGCAATGCAATGTCATAATGAACATTTGTGCCAAGTTATTTTGAAATCCCTTCATTCATAAAGAAGTTATAGCCTGAACAAGTAAATTCAAGTTTTAGTAACTGTGACCTTGACCTTGGACTTACAGACATGGGTAATGTATGCAACACCGCCTTGTCATGGTGAACATTTGTGCCAAGTTATTTTGAAAACCCTCCATTCAAAACAAAGTTATAGCCTGGACAGGAAAATTCTATTTTTAGTAACAGCGACCTTGACCTTGGACCTACAGGCATGGACATGGTACATGACTCACCACCTTGTCATGGTGAACATTTCTGCCAAGTTATTTTGAAATTACTCTATTCCTAACATAGTTACAACCCTGACAAGAAAATTCTATTTTAGTAACAGTGACCTTGACCTTGGACCTACAGGCATGGTCATGGTATGGGACACACCACCTTGTCATGATGAACATTTGTGTCAAGTTATTTTGAAATCACTCTATTCCTAACAAAGTTACAGCCCGGACAATTATTACTTTTAGTTACAGTGACCTTGAACTACAGGCATGGGCATGGTACGCGATACACCGCCCTGTCATGGTGAACATTTGTGTCAAGTTATTTTGAAATCCCTCCATTTATAATGAAGTTACAGCCCGGACAAGAAAATTCTATTTTTAGTAAGAGTGACCTTGACCTTGGACCTTCAGGCTTGGGTATTGTGCGGACACACTGCCTTGTCATAGTGAACATTTGTGCAAAGTAATTTTGAAATCCCTCCATTCATAACAAAGTAACAGCCCGGACAAGAGAATTCTATTTTAAGTAACAGTGACCTTGACCTTTGACCTACAGGCATGTCATGGTTCAAGTTATTTTGAAATCCCTCCATTCATAACAAAGTTACACCCTGGACAAGAAAATTCTATTTTTAGTAACAGTGACCTTGACCTTGGATCTACAGGCATGGGTATTGTGTGGACACATCGCCTTGTCATGGTGAACATTTATGCCAAATTATTTTGAAATCCCTCCATTTATAACAAAGTAACAGCCCGGACACGAAAATTCCATTTTTAGTATCAGTGTCCTTGACCTTTAACCTACAGGCTTGGGCATGTACCTGACACACAGTCTTGATATGGTGAACAATTATACCAAGTTATTTAAAAATCCAATATGAAATAACAAAGTTACAGAGCAGACATGATTTTGCAAGAAAATTCTATTTTTAGTAACAGTGACCTTGACCCTGGACCTACAGGCATGGGTATTGTAAGCGACACACCGCCTTGTCATGGTGAACATTTGTGCCAAGTTATTTTGAAATCCCTCCATTCATAACGAAGTAAAGGGCCAAGTGTATAGTTTGCTTAACACAAAATGCAAGAGAAAAAGGGGCATAATTTGAAAAATATTGGAAGCAGGGATATGGGTCTTGTTGGTTATGATGTAGATTTTGATGGTGAAAATATATTTCACGTTTCAAGGCAATATCAGAAGTAGTTTTAAAGTTATGGGCAAAATGCATATGTTGCTTTACACAAAATATAAGAAAAAAGGGGCATAACTTGAAATATATTGACAGCAGAGTTATAGGTCTTGTTGGTAATAATGTAGAATTTGATGGTGAATATGTATTCCAAGTTTCAAGTTGATATCTCAAGTAGTTTATAAGTTATGGACCAAAGTGCATATTTTCCTTAACGCAAAATTTAAGTGAAGAAGGGGCATAACTTGAAAAATATTTGTAGCAGAGTTATGGGTCTTATTGGTAATGATGTAGAATTTGATGGTGAATATATATTCCAAGTTTCAAGTTGATAACATAAGTAGTTTTTAAGTTATGGACCAAAGTGCATATTTTGTTTAACGGACGGAGACGCCGACGCCGACACCGGGGCGAGTAAGGATAGCTCCCCTATTCTTCGAATAGTCGAGCTAAAAAGTACAGTCCGGCTCCGCTATAACGCGGTCCGTGGGGTCCATCCCCTCAAATCGCGTTATTATCAGATCCGCGATATTCGCGGGACAAAGAAATTATGTTGTTCTTATGTCCGTACATGTATTACTCGTAACATTTTATCGGTTATTGAAAATAAATCCTTTGTTTGCATGTTTTTTGTTATTATCTAATAGATGCTATAAAATTATTACTTTGTGAATTTAACTCACAAAAGTTTATCCTGCGGGCGTTCGTCTAATGCGGAACTCATGTATTTGTTTGACCTGTACGCTGTTTTGAATGAAAACAATACGCTTGCAGTTTTAATCTTTATTGTTTTAATCTTCAATCATCATTTCTAAAATTATATTGCAAAACATGTCAAATGTAGGCATGAGCTTCTCAAATTAGAAGCAAATTAACAACATCAAACACCTTTGTCATGCTATCTGCAGTAGATGCGAAAAACAACCATTCAGTAACCATTTCGCGTACGTGATTAGGTGCCCCAGTGTTTGTACAACAATTTATTACTTCACAATTTTATGACAGTTTGATATTTTAATAAACGTAGGAAACAATCAACAGTTCATAAAGAAACATTTTACAATTGTTTCAACGATTCTCGGTACGTTAATGAACGAGCGTCAGTGTCTTTATCGATTAACGCGGTATTAACGTTGTTACTTCCCTTTTTTTCCCTTTCCAAATATACAAAAAATGGCCATTTATAGAATTTTACTATCTTTTATGAAAAAAAAAACAGGGTCCAAGGGTCGACCGCGTTATATTGGATTTCGCGATATAGCGGATCGCGATATAGCGGAGCCCGACTGTAAATAGACTTTTCTTTGATACAAAAAGTAGAAGTAAAACATAGAATGATTAAGATCAGATAACCCTGTACTCCATGGAATGTGGTTTTATCCCATGGGTGACCAGTGTTGATCCAGAACAGCCAGCTATCTGACAAGGATTTTTACTGTTTGCTTTTTAACTCAATATGTTATTTCTGATATAGAAGCAAACAGTGTAGATCCAGATCAGACAGCACAGATGTGCCAGATGAGCTGGATCAGCATAGGTCACCCATGAGACTAAAATGTATCCATAAAGTAAAGGCTAATGGAGACCAGTCTCAAAACTGACTCTAGCTACGCCATTTAGGGGTTATTATGTCAAGAAGTGACAGAACAGGGTATATATTAAACTCAGCAAATGAACAGAAAGATAGGTATATAAATTATTGCCAATCTGTTGAAAATAAAATTCAATATAAATTATGTTTACAGTTAGAAACAATGATACCTCAAGATCAATGAGTTTATTTTGAGATCAGTTAGTATGTGAAAAGTTTAACAGAAGAAAATGTTAAGTTAAAATGATCCGGTATCATGTATTATTGATTTCTTTAACACTTTCCTCCACAGGTACACCTTTATTGAGTAAACAAACAAAATAGATCCAGATCAGCCAGCGCATCTTTGCTGTCTGATAAGGATCTATATTGTTTACGCAAGTGCGACTAGAGTTGATCCAGTTGAGCTGGCACATCCATGCCTTTTGATCAGGACCTGCACTGTTCACTTTTTGGTCATAACCTTACACATTGTTTAGGCTACAAGAGACAAACAAAAATGATTTAACAGTTGAGTATTATGATTTAGATACCTTGAAATAAACCAAAACTAACATTAAGAATTCAGATCTTTACAACTGTCACTATTAGTTTTAACAACAGAAAGAAATAATCAAAAAGTTTATTTAGTAGAAGTTTATAACAGCTAATCAGCTATCACACGTATATTAATGTCAATTTGTATACTTACCAGAACTGCCCCCTATACAGAAAGCATTATTCTTTTACATTGCCAATTGAAATACTAAGCTAAGTTTGCTTGTAGTCAGTAAATGAAACTTTTTTTTATTTTGAGGTCAAAGGTCAAGGTCACCAATCCATTAATCAATTTTGGTGACTGTTCTTGAGTTATGGATCAGAAACCAATTTTCAGAAATGTCACAGTGGAGTAACAGTGGTCTAGGGGTAGAGCTTCGGACTCCAGATCCAGAGACTGCGGGTTCGAAACCCACCAAGGATGCGATTCGTCTGACATTTCACCAATCCACATTCTGCGCGAGTAACCCAAGAAGCAGTCATCGAGCATAATGAATAAAAGTTGGAATAACTTGTTTCACAACCTGTGTAAAAATATAAAGTTAAAATTAAAAGTTTAAACTGAAAGGGTCACAATGACCTTGACCTGTGACCTTTTGACTACCAAAACAATAGGTCTCATCTTCTCCGAGCCTATAGAGTAAAACTCCTAAAAAAAAACATCCTAAATTAAGACGGCCCCAATAATAAGACTTCTATGTCCCTGTTAACAGTTTTGAACTATTTTCTACCCTGGAATTAAGACCACACCTCTATTAAGACCACTTTTGTCAAATCCCAGAGGTGGTCTTAACAGAGTTCACAGCATCTATAAAAGATGCTCCCGCTTAAGCATGGTTGCCACAGGAAGGTTTGAAAGAAATACATCTGACAGAAAGTAAAGGGGAAAATCATGACACAAGATTTAGGAGAATGTAAATATATACAAGGGCACGGAGGGAGGGGGGTGGGCATCAATAGAATGAGATAAATTAATATTCTACAACTCTGTGCATGTGTACACAAACAGAACTGTGCAGCTCTTGCAGTGATGCTGACATGAAAATCTTCTTCAGATTTTACTTCAAATGTGCAAAATAGCCAAATGTGCATAATACATGAAAATGGTTAGTAAAGCTTGTCTAAAATCCACTGTCCTCTGGTCATATATTTTGTGTGGTATAGTCGGTATATAGTTGAACCCTTAACTCCATATACATGCCTTTTAATGCATAGGCCACCAGTGAAGATCCAGATCAGCAAGCACATCTGTCTGTACTGGGTCTGCACTGGTCACATCTTGGTCAGAAATAACCTAACAAATCTAGAAGCAAACAGTGTGGAACCTGATCAGGCATATAAGTATCATGCATGAGTGTGAGGTGAAGATGGAAAAATCTGTCACCGAGGGTTAACTGTTTTGCGGGAACGAGGCTCTGCCGAGTTCCCGCCAAAACAGTTCACCCGAGGTGACAGATTTTTCTATCTTTACCGAATTTCTCATGCAAGATACTTTTTCTTGCATACCTTTTATTATTTATAACATTTTTGTGTAAGTATACAAACTTATTTATTTTCATTATGCTGAAATATTGACGTTAAAGCAATCTTTTTTATAAATGACGTCACTGACTTGAATATATTACGTCAGATATTTGAAGACGTGACGTCACTCACGTGACTCATTCTACATGGGGGGGTGTAGGATCGAAATTTCCTACACGGGTGAAAACACCGGATGACCTGATCTGGTATGCAAGAATGGATAAGTCAGCTGATCTGGATTTACACTATTTACCCACACCATAAAGGTGTATGTATGGAGGAAAGGGTAAAACTTTCTACCACAAAACTGAATTTAAAAAAAAAGAAAACAATCATTTATCCAACAGTTATTAAAAAGTCTTACCCCTTTTAGCGGCATTTCAAGTTTCACCCTTTCCGCTTCTTTACACAGCCGTTTAAATGGACAGTGAAGCTGCTTGTATATACACCCATCTATAGTATCCTCCTTTATGGAGAATCCCTCTTTCCGGATCGCTTTTTCAAATCTTTGTCGAAGTTCTTCTTTTCTTTGGTATTTCTCTTTTTCCTCCTTATCATTTTCGTCGTCAAACTTTTCGATTTTCTGTACGAGGATAAAATCAATTCTTTTCTGCTCAGGTTTTAAGTACGTCCCTAACGCTGTATATCGGCGTTCAAATTTAGAGAGTTTCTTTTTCCGTTGTTTTTTGCGATGTTTGAGTTGACCGACAGCCTGTATCGCTCGCATCTCTCCCTTGACGACCTTGGCCTCATCTCCCTTGGATACTTTGGAGTCGTCTCCCTTGGACACTTTAGAGTTGGCATTTTTCTTCTTGTTCGCAGCCTCCATGATTGTCACTTAACTATGGTCACCATTCTTCATCTAGAAAAAAAGAAGACAAGTGCAAGCCGACTGGATCAACACTGGTTATATGTATGTTAAAACAAGTATATGTGGAGCAAAGGGTAGCACAGCTTATGTCACAATTGAAATTGGTGAAGTTACGAAACTGTCTGATCTCATACCAGTCTTTCATAATTTTATCAGCAATTGGATTGGCTGAAATTAAGCACAGAGAACTGACCAAAGGAAAACATTTGAGCCAGGGTCTGCCTGTTTGCTAATCAGCCAATAAATTTCTAAAAGCACATCATAATTATGAAGAATAAAAATATAAATGGAAGTCAAGCAGAAAACAGGTATATTTTAAAAATTTACTCAGTAAATTATTTCACATTCACCAATTGTCAACATTTCTTTAAATTAAACACTATCCTAGTTACTACTCTGAAATAAAATACAATATTTTACCCAAATACAGCCATTTTAATACAGCAATATTTTTTAAGCACACCAAAATTTTGCTAACGTTAAATTGTTGCAAAAGTCAATTTACTACATGTATTTGAATGTATCATATCTGAATACAGCCATAATTATGAACACAGTAATATCTTTAAGCACTATAGTCTATAATTAAATTGTTTACAAAATTAACTTACTATTCCTGAATGAAATGCATAACTTAGATCGTATCCAAATACAGCCAATGAATAATAGCACTCCACTTCTTTTGCAAAAGTCAACTTGTTTAATGTTGTAAAGGTTAATTTACTATTTTGAAATAAAGTTGATTAATTATGTATTATAGAGTCCTATGAATACAATGTATTTTACTGTAGAACTTTGCCGTTCTCTTGTCCTTATTATTTATTGGAAAAGCCACTTTCTTTTGCAAAAGCCAACTTGTTCCATGTTGCGAAAGGTTAAATTACTATTTAAAATGAAGTTCACTAATAACTTATGATAATTATGGTCTTATGAAAACAGTGTATCTAATTGTAGAACTTGGCGGTTCTCTTGTTCTTATTATCTATTGGAAAAGCTTCAGAGACAGGTAACGGAGACACGCAGTGCTATCTGATCAATAAATCCTGTATAAACATTGGAATAAACACAGTTACTATGCCAGATACACATTTAATCAGCTTTTTATTTAACCCTTTCCTTGATATATACGCATTTTTACGCATGTGGGACCAGTGTAGATCCAGATCACCCGGCACATCCATGCCGTCTGATCAGGATCTGCACTGGTCGCATTTTGGTCAGAAATAACCTAATGAATCAAAAGTGATTTGCATTAAATCAGTGAAAAAACAGCATTTCACTTTATCTGTAGAAAAACTTGTAATTTTTCAAATAATTTTTATTACTTTCTATTTCATTACAATTGTTTTAAATAAATTTTGCTTCAAGATATTGGCATATGACATTAGATTTTAACCCTTTACTGCATGGGATATGTGCTGTTTGATCTGGATCTGCACGTATTGAAGTTTTATTCATTAAGTTATTTCTTACCTAGAAGCAACAAGTGTATATCCAGATAAGACAATACAGATGTGCCAGCTGATCTGGATCTACACTGGTAGAACATATGATAAACTGTGCTATGTGGAGTAAATGGTTAATGCATGTTTTTCTTTTATAAGCAGTGGAATTTTGGAAGATGACTCTCTGACCCTTGAAATTTCCAGAAAGCCTTGTTTTGACCCCTAGGATTTTAGCTGAAGGGTCATTTTTTCCTTGAATAAGGGGTATTTTTGGCTTAAAATTGAGAAAAGCCCTTAACCCTTTCCCGTACAGATACAACTTTATTGCTAGGGCGAACAGTTTAGATCCAGATCAGCCGGCACATCCGTGCCGTCTGATCAGGATCTAAACTGTTCGCTTTTTGATTCATTAGGTTATTTCTGACCATAATGCGACCAGTGCAGATCCTGATCAGACGGCACGGATGTGCCGGCTGATCTGGATCTACACTGGTCGCACATGCGTAAAAATGCGTATATATCCAGGAATGGGTTAAAAATTGACAAAATGACCCTTGAGATTCAGCAGCTAGTAGAACCCCTGTGTAATATTTCCAAAACAATTTTTACAATATACAAACATTTAAAAATTTCTGGAATGTAACTTTATCTAAGAAATAATATTTACATTTCAGTATTTCCTTGACCCAAGAAAGTGCTACCTTCTGTTTAGACTGAACCAATCACTGCTCAAATAACCTTTTTTCCACTTAAGACGGTCATGTTATATTTACATTCTATTTATAGACAAAATAATGCAAATATAATGAAAATTGCAGAGTGGAATAAACAACTAAATTACAAAAAAATCAACAAAAATACATAATTATTTTAAGATACATGTATGTTAACTAATACACATATGTATATTCAGTGATATTTACACTTCCACTTTATCCTCTAAATTGAATTCTTATTCACCTAACAAACCATAATTCCTGATGGTGGACAGTGTGACGTATTACTTAAAGAGGCGCGGCTACAGTAAAGGCCGCTCACAATTTATTGGACTGTGCACAATGTTTTGACGTGTGACGTCAACAACACGCACGTTTTGCCACGAGTTGCTGCGTAAAAGCCTGCTGTCATTCACACTGATGTCAACGTGGCTGTTCCAACCGCCATTCGAAAAAGTCGTAATATCATGAATTCTTCTAATAATTTTTGTTTTAACGAAGGTATTTATGAGTGTAAATATAAGGATTGAATTAATATTTGATGGTTTTCATTTGGGTATGACAAACAGTTGGATTGTTTGCATGAAGCCTTTCGGGTTTCACACACTTTAAACAAACCAACTGTTTTCCATACCCAAATGAAAACCATCAAATATCCTTAAATAGGGTGGAGAAATCAGTTTCCCACAATCTCATAGAAGTCAGATGAAAAAGCTAAAAAATTTATGAAAAGAGAATGACAAAAACAATCCATTGTGGTCTTGTGTGATATTGGTCTAACTTATAAAGAATTATGAAGAATTTAGTCTTTTTTTGTGCCAAGCACTCAACATTAAAAATCAGAGGAACTGATAACACTCAAAATAAGAGGAACTGATAACACTCAAAATAAGAGGAACTGATAACACTCAAAATAAGAGGAACTGATAACACTCAAAATAAGAGGAACTGATAACACTCAAAATAAGAGGAACTGATAACACTCAAAATAAGAGGAACTGATAACACTCAAAATAAGAGGAACTGATAACACTCAAAATAAGAGGAACTGGTCTAGAGTTGGACTCTAGATCTGGAGAGTGCAATTTCTTTTCCCACGAGGGATGAGATTCTTTTGCAGTTTCCCCAATCCACACTTAGCGCGAGTACTGGTTGGAAACCCAGGAAGCAGTCATGGAGCAAGATCAATATAAGTTAGAAGTTCATGTTTCACAATCAATGTAAAATAAATAAGTTTAAATTAAAAAGAAAAAAAAATCAGACTTCGCGAAAGGCCAAAAAATTTGCCGGTCATTTGGTCCTGTTAGCAAGGACATTTTTCCTGACTGAAAGAAAATCTGCCAGACCGAAAAAAGACAGAGATATTGCAAATAATAAGTGTTTGACTTTTATAAGGTACTGTACACAAACACATTTGTTTGAAATACTAACTTTCACCAATATCAACTTTCCATTTTGCTTAAACTTAGTTTATTTTTAGCAACAGAAAAACAAAAAAGAAAATTGTTGAAATGTACATGTAATCCTAGGTTCATTACGCTACTTAGGGTTTATAAAAGATGACTTACTTTGACTCCTGATCGCCCATCTTAAAATGAATTGAAACTTCTATTCCACAAAACTTTGTTATTCCAATTTATTGTTTCCGTGAGATGAAAATCAACACCGGCAACAAAGCCGTTTTAAATTTCCCTAAAATCAAAACTGAATGGCATAGACGCCGGCATTTGCTTGAGATTCCTGAAATATATCACCAGTTTGAACACAACTGCAAACGCAAGACAGCTAAAACTCCATTTTTCTTTTCAAGGATGTTAAATTATATTATCAAGTTTGCGATTGGACAATAGGAATCAGGCAGCCAATCACAACCACTGCACTTTGAGTCATTGCCAGAAACATGAACACCAAGTTTGGAGTCATTTGGACCAACTGTGACAAAGTTATGCTCCGGACAAGGAAAATCAATCAAAGGGGAATAATTCAAAAATGGAACAAGGTAGAGTTACGGTTCTTGTGCACTGCACTTTGAGTCATTGCCAGAAGCATACATACCAAGTTTGGAGTTATTTGAACCTATGGTGACAAAGTTATGCACGGTACAAGAAATGCTCTATAAAAATCAATCAAAGGGGAATAATTCAAAAACAGAACAAGGTAGATTTATGGTTCTTGTGCACTGCACTTCACATCATTGCCAGAAACATGCATACCAAGTTTGGAGTCATTTAGACCAACAGTGACAAAGTTATGCTCCAGACAAGGAAATCTGGAAACCGACGTTGACAAAGTAATCCCTATATGTCGCATAGTCAGGCGACACAAAAATGATAATATTTTTAGCGATTGTTTTTTAAATAAAAAACTTTTTAGGAGACATATTAGCACAACTATTTGTGCGCGACAACGACTTCTCTTTATATGTGATGATCGTCCTTCGCGTTAAACCCAGTTACTATTCAAATCAATGCGGAAATTTTTTCTTCTATTTCTATATGCCGCCGATCGGAATTAGAATCACAACTTTGGCGGCTCCATAAAGCATCTTAAACCATATGTGTCTTTAAAAAATTTACATACCTGAAAAGCCACATTCAAGTAGAATCAATATATTATGTAATCTTTTATAAATAACTGTTTCGTTTTATATGCAAAACTCTTTTAAACCTCCACCCATGAGACTAGAGACATATCAAATAATTTTGTTTTGTTACTTTTAAGTTTTCTAAGTTGAAATTGTGATAGCAGCATAAGCTTTATCTAAAAATGCTGATAAGAGTAAGAAAATTCTTCATTGAAGTACCAGGATGAGATTATTTTTATGACAAGTTACAATTTGTTGCTTATTCAAATAACATACTTTAAAAAATTGGTTTTTACTAACATTTACCCTTATAAAACATGTTCCCCCCCCCCCCCCCCAACTGACTGAAATACTACCAGTAATGAAAAACAGGATTTAGAAGTGATTTCGAAATCCAAAATGCTCTATCTCCATGTGTGTTCTGTGTGTTATGGACAATGGAGCCCATAAATCTGTTCATCTTCCAGGATATCTGTCGGAGCAATGGTGCTATTCACCCTTTATACATTTAAAACTATTTCAATATTTTTAGATCAACTGATGAGGTCAATCTTGACCTTAAACTAGGTCCCCGTGTGTGATGTCCTAAAATGTCAACTCTTGAATCTGGATGAAATTTGAAACAAAATCTGGAAATAACAACTTCTATAGGTAGCGTATCCTACCGTAACAACATGTAAAAAGAACTAAACAAGATATTTTCTTCTGTGATTAAACGCTCTGGCATACTTTAAAATAAAATAATAATTTAACCAAATATTGCTTCATTATTTACCTGTTACCAAGTCCAAGGGAGTTAATTGTGAAGTTATAACTTTCATCTCGTTAAATTTATCCTAGATGGGGTACATGCTATTTACCTATATCGGTACCTGGTAGGTTGCTGGTACTTCCCTTAGTGTAAATAAATAGTCTCCCCTATATGGACTTGCCTTATTGTTAACAAATGGTCTCCGCTGTATGGGACACGTCACAAGAAAATTTTTCGATAATATATTTTAAAATCTTAGTTGATAATGTATGTAGAAAGAACTAACATGTTACAATTATCTGTTATTTTCACATTTATAACTAATATATATAAAAGTTTGGCACACATTTTGATCATATCTGAATCTGCTGAATACTTCAGTTCCACGGACCCTGGATATTGCCATACAGAGAATTATGTGGAGTGTGTTGCCTGAAATTTTGGGAGTATCTACAGTTATTATATTTTGGACAGTCTAATTTCCATAGACATTTGGTTTGTTTTCTGCAATGTAGCCATTGACTGCTTGCAGGGACCTAGAAGCTCGATCTGTTTCTTTTGTACCAGTCATCGTGTTCTTGGTTATTCGCTCCCCCCGCCACTAACAACTTTCCTCTCACTCTCACTCACTGACACCTTCCTCCACTCTAACACTCTCACTCCTCTCACACACTCTCTCACTCCTCTTACACACTCTCTCTCTCCTCTCACACACCTCTTACACACTCTCACTCCCCCAACACCTCACACCTCTTTCACACTCTCACCTTCCAAACACTTTCACTCATCCCACCTGTCTAACTCTCACCTCTCTTCATTAATCCCACCTCTCTCACTCGCTCTCATCTCTCTCACCCATTCCACCTCTCTCACTCGCTCTCACCCTCTCTCACCCACTCACTCATCCCACCTCTCTCACTCGCTCTCACCTCTTTCACTCGTCTTACCTCGCACACACTCATTCTCATCCACCTCTCTCTCTCTCAAACTTCTCTCACACTTTCACTCTCTCTCTCTATCTCTCTCTCTCTCTCTCTCTCTCTCTTCACACACTCTCACTCCTCTCAAACACCTCTTTCACACTCTTTCACACTCTCACCTTCCAAACACTTTCACTCATCCCACCTCTCTTACTCGCTCTCACCAACTCTCTCATCCCTGGTCCCACCTCTCTCACTCGCTCTCATCAACTCTCACATCCCATCTCTCACTCGTCTCACTTCTCTCATCACACCTCTCTCACAACTCGCACACACTCATTCTCATCCACCCTCTCTCAAACGTCTTCCATACTTTCTCCAACATTCCCCATTATCTTTCTCTTTCTCACACTCTCTCACTCTCACTATCACCTCTCTCACTGACACCTCCCACCTCTCCCACCCTCACACCTCCCAACCTTCACACATTCTCTCTCTCATACAATTTTTCACACCTCCTAACTCTCACACACCTTCTGTCAGTAACTCCCCCACCGTACATTCTCACACACATTTCCCCTCATCAAAACACAATTGACATTTTATACACCTTCAATTTCAGACTACTACTCTTGATCTAGTTGTTTATAGCTCACTTCACATCTGAAAGATTGTTCGTAATTTTAGTTGGAGAAGCAGGAGATCGAACCAGCGATCCCTGGACTCAGAGGCAGAAGCGCTAACCACTGAGCTAATGACCCGCTCTATTAGAAGTACTCAAATTTAACAACTTAAAGAGCTCTTCAAGAGCAAAGAAGTTTCAATGCTTTCGTTTATAAAAAAATATTACCATCGATTGCTTTGAATTGTTTTTTATTTCTTCTTGGCGTTTCAATATATTCATCATTTCTAAATAAATGAATGGGAAAAAGGTTACAACTTATAAAAATGATAATATTTAACTCGAGTGCTTTTTGATTATGTAGTTTTTTTCCGATTAAAGGGACTTAATTAAAAAACAACAACAAGTAATTCATTTAGATTATAATAGATTTATAATGTTACATGGGCATGAAACCGTGATAACTTAGACGGTTAGACCGCTTTCAGCCTTGGTTTGATTCCCGTTAATGGTTTTGATTTTTATAATAGGAATATTTGAAAAGATGATGTTTTTTCTATATAAACTGACTTCTGGCCAACATAACCTTGCTGATATACCCTTTTTCATTTTTGCCGTGAAATCAGATGTTATCTGGCAATAATTATATTCTCATATCCATCCACAAGCTTACAAACTCTTGAATAGAACAACGTGTCATCGGACGTTCATATTATGAACAACTGTTGATTGCGACTCTGGTGTTTCTGTTGCTTCAAAACCAATGATAAGTGGACAATGTATATTGTTTTATAGCTCTAATAATTGACGAACCTATTCTTACGGAAAAAGAACGATCTGCACTGTTGTTATTTTTCATATATTCTGTTTATTCACAAATAAGTATTTTGGTTCAGTCTTCAAATAACGTGTGATGAATACGCGAAGAAGCTGGGGCTCCAGGAGGGGCGCCACCGCGGCCCCATGAGGGGCGCCACCGCGGACCCAGTATTTGAACAAGACACGGCCCAAGCCGCGGATCCACAACAAGAGGTTCTATAGCGCTAATGCCATAAACGATAAAATAGGGTCATTAGGATTACAATTTACAATTGCCGGTAGCTAATACACAGTCAAGACTTAAGTGTTAACGTCTATGAAACAGTAATCTGTCGCGGGATGTTAATGCCACGGCTAAGTAAGGTGCAAAAGTATGTAAAGCATAAACGAATTCTTCACAATCAGTTTGATACGCTTGGCACACTTCTAGGCTTTTAGTAACAAGAAAAGTATAACACACACGTGTTATATGTGGACGACATTCATGCTAATGATGTAATGTCCCTGAGCCAATTTGTGGTTGGATCCATCTGATTGTAGATATGAAGTGAATAGTTGTTTGACCTATGATATGAAATAGAGATCAAGTATAAGTGGTTATATAAGTGGTAAATTTTATTGAATATCACATATGACTCATTGACTGGCGATGATGTGATTATGATATCTTGAAGAATATCAGCATGGATGAAAGATCCCTGGGTAGAAGGAAGTGGATATTGTCCACATAAGTTAAGCAATGTAGTAAAAACGTTCAATTAGACTAGATTTCACAAAACATAGACATGAGAACTTCTGACATAAATAGATGTTGCAATTAAATGATACAAAGTAAAAAGGTGTTTTATGCAATCCACATTAGTGGTAAGAAATCTTTGATCACAATGAAATTGTTAAAGGTTAACAAGAACCTTTCAATAGGAAGGATTCACAGCTACATCATCAATTTGTGTTATCAGTACCACATGATACACATTTCTAGGAAGGTGGTACAATACAGTGTAAACAATGGTTCCTTGTGATAAGATATTTGCTGTAAATTTAACAGAAAATGCTGAACCTTGAGTTAAGTTTCGCTCACCTGACATAACCTGAGCATTTAAATGTTTAACTAAAACTTTGATTACAGTGTCAAGGTTTAAATTTGTCAGGGAAAAGGCAAGCATTAATTGAAAAGATTCATAGAAATTCTCATATTATTTTCATATCAAGCAGTTAAAGCATGCATTATATAATCTTGAGCTGGAGGTGGTCAGAAACAGGTGCAGTTTCAGTATCTTTATGATGTATCATGACTAATCTTGTCTGTATATTAACGTTTACAATATTGTCAAATTAATATGGCTAATTATGTATGTAGGTATTCTTACTAGTAATTAAGTTAATATACTTAAGGACAATAAAAACGGACGGTGGGGATAATTGCATTTTGACAAGGAAAATATACATATTATCAACATTTTTCACAGTTTCATAATATCGAATGCATAGATACCAAAATTATGAAAATTTATTTATAATAAAAAAGTTATTGCGTAATAAAAAATGTACCCCGCAAATAAAAGAAACACTTTTTGCTAAATGTGACAATGAATTGGTTCAATCTGTTTCCTGTTGTTCATTGTCATTAGGTATATTTTATCAAATGTAGAAATTAAATGTATTGTTTTTGTTGTTGTTGTAATTGTTTTTCAGATGCAAGGCAGGTATTGAAGCTGGGGAAGAGAAGGACATTATTATTAATTGATTAGGGCAAATGGTTCCAAATTTATAGTACCATAATTCACAAAAGAAAATCTATATAGGTGCAGCAAAATTACTATTCTGCCATGCAAAATAAAATGTCTACAGCTAAACGATTGACTTCTGTAGGTCCTTTTCCTCCAACAAAATGTCAACTGAATTTGCATGTCAACTTTTAAAAAAATTTTTGCTTTGTCAATAATAAAATACAGCCGACCACATGCACTTATCCACTTTTTGAACTTATGTTCATTTGTTTTTGGTTTTGAAAAGGGTATAAAGATATATCTTTCATGCCATCTTTGTCTGTATACCTCGAGTCACCTTTACAAACACCATAGCAACATTTTTGTGTCTTACTAAACTTTTCTTTAAAGATTTTGGTTTGAGATCCATGCCTCAACACAAGCTAATTTATAGTAAACTGAATGCAAGTCATACAAAATTTGTACCGCTAGCAAGGTTGCTAAGGTCAATCCTTATCAGTGAATCTATTTTTAGCATATTGGCTACCTGTGAATCCTTCCTATACAATATTTACATGCAAAGGGAGAGCAATCAAACATAACTTCCGTTATTGAAAGGGATGTTCAAAAAGTTCTTCTACCCCGTCAAAATCACTTAACAATTTCACTTCAAAAACTAAGGTTTCTACCCATAAAAACGCAATACATTTTATTTCTAAAACAATAATTTTGAATGCATAAGTAACAAAAATCACGTATTTACCAAAACAGCATCTTTTCTGAACTTTTTTAGTAACCCTCTTATCTCTCTTGGGTCAAACTAGATGTACGTATTAAACATCATTTATTAATAGTTAAATAATAAATATAATATATGACCCATAATTCGTCCAGAAAATTGTGCAAGTGGTTAGAGACAGTATGTCGAATCGTACGACCATATTAAGCAGATTCTGACATTTCAATACTAATACAATCACCCGTATTTGTATGTGCCAGTGAAAATGTTTAAATTGCAAAAATACTAAATGTACTTCAGAACTGTAAAGAACTGTCTTTACTTTGAATGTCGGGTTCAAACAACAATACAATCTCACTAAAGTCAGATCTAACAAAATGTTAGATCTGATGACGGCCCGCAGACACCGTACATAAGTAATAGCGGTTTTCCCAATTACTATTTTTAGAAACTGTAAACAAAGGAATCATGATTTATTACGCTCGCAAAATGATCTGAAGATGTCATTACATTAGAAATGAATGCAATACGACTCAAACACATATATCTCCAGTAAATTATGTCTTACGAAAGCTGTCGACACTTCCCATGGTTCAAAATATTATTTCTACTTTCACTTTTGCGATTTTGTAGGCGACAATCTGATTGGTTCAAAGCGTTAGTGATAAAAACACGTTTAAGTTACTCGTCGTCAGATCCTGATAGCGTAGCGTTTTTCAGGAAATGATTTTAATCAGATTGAACAACAATATCAAGACCAGCTCTAAATTGAACACAAAATCTCGTCAGATACAGCCTGTTGTCAATGCCTATCATAACAATGGGTTTAATTTATCATAATTCATTATTAATTAAAAATGCTTGACAGTTAATTCGATTTCGCAAAATCGCCTAAATTTGTAAATGGCGCTGAGCGTAGAATAAAATTATGGTCGTTGTATGTTCGGCTGCTCCTCTAAAAACACTGTGCATTTGCATTGAGGGAGATTTATTTTAATAGACTGATTCTCCCTGATGAGGTCCATATTAATTTCAAATCTGTTTATCATTAAACTTCCAGTGGTAAATGTTTGCCATTGCCGTTCCAAGGTGCTAACCCCTCAAATTCGCATTTTCGTTAATGTTGGTCGTGTTTTTTGTTCTTTTTAAAAACCAAAACAAACTGATCATATCATTGATAAATGCTCCCCTTTCTTCCTTATATTTTGGCTGTGTGGGTAATCCTGATACGCAAATTTCACTTTATACGTTACCTTATGGATATTCAGTACTTAACAGACACTTAATAAATAAGAGGTTGAGTCGTTAAGTTTGAAAAGGCGCACAATATTTGAAAATGGTGCTCACTGATTCGATGGTAAACAATACTAGTAACAAACAATATCACTATTTAGGTGTCATAAAACATTAACTAGACATTAAATGTGTTTCAATTGTTTTGCCACTGATCGTTGCAAGGCGGTAACCCCTCGGGTTCTCATTATTGTGAGGTTGGTGCACCTTACAACCTGGTTAATTTTAGAACCCCTTTTTGCCACTGACTATTCAAATGCGGTATCCCCAAGAGTTCTCCTTTTTGTTAATTGATTGCTGTGCCTTATTTGAAATTGATACTCTTATAAACATTCTCTCTACTTTTTCGCTGCGTGGGGAGGCTGTGTTTCTGAGTGTGGCGATTCCTGATATGCATATTTCACTTTTTTGTTTGTGGTGTCTGATTTGAAAATGATAATAAAAAAAAAAAAAACATCCTTTCTCTTTCTCTTCTTCTTGGCTGTGTGGGGAGGCTGTGTCTTCTGAATGTGGCAATGCCTGATATTCATATTTCACTTAAAAAAAAATAAAATTATATCTGTAGGCCATTAGTTATAAGCTGACGATAACTGCTAACAGGACCATCTAGAATGAGTTGCAATTAGCAAACTACTTGGATTTTTGGATCGTTGAAATAAGGTCATACTCTTTAAATATGATTTTGCCACTTAATTTTTCTTAGAAAGTAACCTACATGTTCTCCTTTTATTGTTCATGATATTTTTATTGTTTATGGTTTATAATAGTATATAGATAATAGCCTTTTACTTATAGTTTTCGTATATATGGCCATTGAATGGAGTGAGTAGGGATAAAATCATTCAGAATGTGAATGGTTGTTGGTGGCAGTATACTATTAAAGGCATTCTTGAACTACTTATTTAGGGATACGTATAGTATGTACTGTGCCTGCCCCTTGAATGGTTTGCTAAGGGGTTATCTTAACATTTAATATATCATAACAGCAGGTGTAAAATGGGGAGTGGCGGCTGTAAAAAGTCTCCCCGTACCTCACTTAAGTGTAGTTATCAGTTTCAATTATATCCCTTGATGTTAATCTGCTAATTTCAAACCATGAAGAATGTAAATCATGGTAGATTCCGGTATATAGGCATACATGAAATATCCTTGTCAGTCCCTTGCATAGTTGGCAAGGCGTTGTCGCCATATGTGTATATCTTTGGGGTTATCTATATTTTAACAGATAGTCACTGTTTATTTAATAAACAAATTTAATTGATAAATTGATTACGTTTAGTCTTTGTTTTGTTGGTTTGTTTTGTTTGGCTTTTTAGCGGAAACACAGGAAAAGTTGCTGTTGTGACCGATGACAATACTGACTTATGTGCATGAGGAGACTTTTTACGACATTGCAGAAGTAGTGCAGAAGTAGAGTAAGAAAAATGGGAACACGAGAGGTTACCGCCTTGGAACGGTCAGTGGCAGATCAAATTGCCACTGGAGGGTTTAAAACTATAGGTTCCTGGGTGCACCAACTATGTCTTCTATTTAACTAAATAATAGGTCGAAAAAGAGGTTGGTACTTAACTTCTGGATTTAGTATTGGCTATGTGATTCAGGTACACCATTAATCTAAATTAAAACAAAAAAGTATATACCCTAAAACATTTTCTGACGATAAAACATCATCTAAATATATAAAGTTTTCTCACTGTGCTTACTGTACTGTAAAAAGGTTCCGGATACCAAAGAAATGTCGAATTATAGCAAGTACCCAAAAATGGCGGTTGCATTAGATTTCAAACATGATAGAAAGTTGTTTACAAGTTCTGATGGTTCCAGTATCATTTTCTTCATGCGACCATGTAGCGAAAGACAAGAAATAAGACCAGTTATTGAGGTAGTATGCTTTAAAGAACAGATTCAACTTTGCACACCCCCAAAATTAATGTGATTGGTGTCATGTTCAAGAGCCCTAGACAGGTGCATTATTATTGAAATGCCCGCGATAGTGGAACTAGGGCTTCATCAAAATAATGAATAAGAAATATCTACTTTCAGTTTCAATCTTCAGAGGTTAACAGGTTAATGTTGTGACACTTCTTAGTTAAACAGATGAACATATTTGTTTAGAAAGTTCTCGACAGGTTGGGCTAATCAGTAACCAGTGCTCAAATGTAGAGCTACCCTAAGGCCAGAGAAAAAAATGATTAGATTCTCTGGATTTTGGGAAAAAAGAACAGGTCAACACTTTAATTTTTATTTTTTACTAACGAAATACCTGAGAACAGAAGTAAAAACTAACTTAACATTTTGAGAAAATTGCATTTATAGTTACCAGAACCTTTGGTGTAGAATATTCGTCCATCTTTTCAATTTCTTCTAAAAAATCATGATCACAAATTCACAATTATAGCTTACAAAAGTAGCACGTTGGTGCTTATACCAGTCTTAGTGTCACAATCACCCTCGGTAAGCTTTGAAATGATGAACATTTTATTTTATTATTGTCAGCCACGCTTTTTTTCCATCCGAGATGGTCTAAAACCCATTCTGTCCGGAACAGAATATGTATATGTTCTGATTTTTTACTAATAAATATTTTTGGGGCGGGTGGTTTTGGACAGGGGCGGGCGGGGATGAAAATCTCAATTTTTTTTTCTATTTCCTAATTTAGAGAAAACAAGGTCTGTTGCTCTTAAATTACAGCTTCATTTGCAAGTAACTATACAGCCTAACAGGATTTCAACTGTGTTCGAGAAATTTGGTAATTGAATTAAATTTTAATGCCCCCACAGGTTGCACTTGTCTGTCCTTACATATGTCCCCCAAATCTTGTGGCATCAACTCCTCATGATCAGGAGGATTTCTTTCAAACTTGCACAGATGATCCAGCATGCTGTTTAGATGATCGTTAAGAAAAAAATTTTCCTGTGATAATTTTTACCAGACTTATGGCCCTTTGTAACAAATGTTGTAGCAGTAGGGCCATCATTGTCCAATTACACATTCTAGTTTCTTATTAAGTTTTCAAGCAAGTGCTTTGAAATTGCTCTTGAATGTTAGATAAAGAGAATCTATCATTGGTATTCGGCAAAGATCAAGGTATCTCAACCCGAGGGTAATGCTTTCCAGACGGAAACGAGGCTGTGCCGAGTTTCTGTCTGGAAAGCATTGCCCGAGGGTTGGGATACCGCGATCTTCGCCGAATACCAATGATTGATTATTTTTCTCACTTACTTCTTTAAGATTTACACAAAATTCTTTAAAATTAAAAAAAAAAAACGCTAGAATTTTAGAGAACTCTTTCTCTTGCGTAACTTCCAGTAAATCAGCCACGAATACATAGTCCTGTCAAAGTTTATCACCCCTAACATGTAGGCCTTCAACAATATCGTTACAAAAACAAGAAAGGAAAAGAACAGCTGTTTCATCCGTTGAAAACGGATAACGGATCTGCGATTTTTGAGGTTATTCGTGATTTCGTCACAATTCAAAATTTAAAAAAAATTGAATTGTACATACCAGTTGAAATATCCCGATTAAACAGCAGTATATTTCCTATTTTATTTTCCATTCATTTTCTTCATAGATCCTGATGTTTAACGAAGCTCGCAACAGCGGTATAAGAATGAAACACTCGTAAAAAAGTAGCATTTTCAGACTCATACCACGATAAACACTTCCATTAAGTTCCATCGTTGAGAATTTAGAAACCTCCGAGTGTATACTTTCCAAATGATTTTTGAAATAAATCCTGATAAAACAAAATCAACAGCTTGCTCTGTTTGAAAAAGTAAACATTCGTTTAATTACGTCACATAAACTTAAATGACGTAGTAATAAGCATCATGACGTAGTCTAAATCAATAATGAAAGTGCTCAATTAATACGGTGCGCAATAATACGAAAGTACGCGAGCACGCAGAGTGTTAGATAAGGTCATGCGAGATAAGGAAATCTCACACGGCTAAAAATAGAGATTTTTCTGTCTAGTAAGTGAGAAATCATTGTGTTGCCTGCGATAGCAGGTAGACACATAGGGATCCTATTGTCCAACGACGTCGTCGTTGTCGTCGGCAGTGCCGTCGTCCGATAGTCCCCCAACTTTAATATGAAAATTAATGTTGCCAATAACTTGGAAAGTACTAGTCCTATTAACTAAATACTTGGAATATATCATCTGCATGAACAATGCCATCTGTGACAACAAGAATGATAACTCCTGTTTCGGTATTTTTGAGTTATGCCCCTTTCAAATGACTTTAATATGGAACTTTAATATGAAACTTAATGTTGTCTATAACTTTGAAAGTACTTGTCCTATTTACTTAATACTTGGAATATATCATCTGCATGAACAACGCCATCTGTGACAACAAGAATGATAACTTCAGTTTCAATATTTTTTTAGTTATGCCCCTTTCAAATAAAACTTTAACATGAAACTTAATGTTGCCTATAACTGAAAGTACTTGTCCTTTTCACTTAAAACTTTGAATATATCATCTGCATGAACAACAACATCGGTTACAACAAGAATCATAACTCCTGTTTGACTATTTTATGAGTTACAGTACAGGTCGGGTGTCATTTACATTTTTCACCCGTCCACCGCGTTAATAAATCAGTCCGGGTGGAAATTCACCGCGAATATGTCCTTCCGACGCGGCGATTTCCGGGTGATTTGCCGTGATTCGCGGCGATAATTCGGCAGTCATTCTCGCTCTTCTCGTGTTCATCGTCAGCAGTTTAGCTTCAGGGTCGATCGCGGGGGATCGCGGTGAAAAATCTTTCAAGAAACGAGTGTTAATTAACAATTAAAATGTAGTTTTTTTAATGTAAAACATTCTTTCTTTAACCAATTTGAACGTAATATTGTATCAAAATAATGTAAAAATTTTAGTCGCGTAATCGGACGTGCCGATTCATCAGCATTAAACAAAAAAAATTTGTTTGTTTGCATATCTTCTGTGAAAATATCCAGTTTCTTAATAAATGTAATAACTTTTTAATATAACAGAGCTTGGTTTTATCACCGACGCCCGATTTTTGCAAACTGACATAAATTAGTCAATAACTATTTTGAAAGTGCTTACCTGCCAACGTAAGAAGCTTGGGGTTAATTAATCCATATAAAACACAAATTATCAACAGCTTTGTTGATTGCCAAACAAAAGTGACACACTACTCAACGACAAATCAACTCTTCAACGAACATTTTGAATGCAATGAGTAAGTCGTGAACACAAACATTGTTTATTTAAATAACATTTGTAGCAGGCATATGCTATTAATTTCCAGCATGTTTTGATTATACAATGTACAACTCTAATTTGTTTCGAGCAATCTTAATTTTTTGTTGAGAGTTGACAAATGAGTCAATCTGTTAAGAATAAAGAACGCCGACGTTTGATCAATAGTTTTTTTACCCAACACGGCACCTTTGATCTCGGAAAATCAGTATTACTCGTCGGCGTTCTTTTTGAAGTTAATAAACAGAAGTGATGATGAAATATACAATGCTGATCACACAGGTGTTCAAACAGGTGTTGATTGCTCATAAATAAAGATGTTTTAGGAAGGGATTGGGGAAAAATACTGACAAGATGGATTTTATACATGTAGCTAATGTACTTGGCTGTTATATTTCACCGTTATTTATTTTCTCAGCATGTTCGGAGTAATTATTAAAAAGAATATTATATATTTATCTTTCATCAAAATAACAAGTAAGGAAACGATAAGGTAAGAAAGACACAATTTTTATTCACTTTTCTCTCTCGATAATGATCTATTATTTCCAGTTTACTGTGTGTTTCAACCGCATTTATACTCGTATTTTAAATGACATTGAATTCCGATCTGAGGCATAAATACTCTAATTCTTATAATTTGCAGTAAAATAATTAACAATTTAATAACTGTTGTTCACTTTTTAAATGAGTTTACTCATTCTAAAAGATTTTTTTTGTAATGTTTGCAAGCTAGTTATTTTGCAATGACCGTGACAACATACCACTTAGAAGCATAATTGGCAGCAATTTACGGGGCATGCACAAAGGTGTTTATGTCAACACGGAAGGTGTGAAAACTCCAGTGTTTCAAATAATGGACAATATATTTGTGCATTGATCAAGTTTAAGTCTTTTCTTTGATACGAAAATACGAACAACATATTTCTTTTTACATTTGTAAATAAATAAATTCGGAAGAATGTCTTTAAATCGCAGGTAAATCTTCACCGCGATTCGCGCTGATAAATCGCGGCAAATCACCGTGATTTTCTTGTCAAGTGATCGCGGTGGCAAGATCGACGATCACCCATGATCACCCGAAAAAAATTGGATGTCGCGTTGACCCTGAAACGCGGTGATGAGAGAAAAATGTAAATGACACCCGACCTGTACTGTATGTCCCTTACACAGTATGCAACTTAAACATGAAACTTAATGATGCCTATAACTTTGAAAGTACTTGTCCTATTCACTTCATACTTTGAATATATCATCAGCATGAACAACTCCATCTGTGACAGCAAGAATGAAAACTCCAGTTTCAATATTTTTTGAGTTGTGCCCCTTTCAAATGAAACTAACATTGAACTTAATGTTGCTCATAACTTTAAAAGTACTTGTCCTTTTCACTTAAAACTTGGAATATATCATCTTTAGGAACAACAACATCGGTTACAATAAGGACCATAACTTCTGATTAAATATTTTTTGAGTTATGCCCCTTTCAAATGCAACTTTAACACGGAACTTTATGTTGACATTAACTTTTAAAGTACTTGTCCTGTTCACTTAATATCCAGAATATATCATCTTCATGAACAACGTCGTCACTAACAACAAGAATGATAACTCCTGTTTGACTTTTTTATGACTTGTGTCCCTTTCACATGAAACTTTAACATGAAACTTTATGTTGCCTATATTTTTAAAGTACTTGTGTTATTTACATAATACTTGAAATATTTCATCTTCATGAACAACAACATCGGATACAACAACATAACTCCTGTTTAACTATTTGTGAGTTATGTCCCTTTCAAATGCAACCTAATGTTGCATATAACTTTGAAAGTATTTGTCCTATTCACTTAATACTTGGAATATATCATCTGCATGAACAACAACATTGGTGACAAAAAGAATAAAAACTCCTGTTTGAATATTTTTTGAGTTGTGCCCCTTTCAAATGCAACTTTAACATGAAACATAATGTTGCCTGTAAAATTGAAAGTACTTGTTCAGTTCACTTATTTCTTTGAATATTTCATCTGCATGAACATACCAATAAGAATGATCACTCAGGTTTCACCATTTTTTTAGTTATTCCCCTTTCCAATGCAATTTAGGTGACACATGTGTTCTGTGGTGTAGTATTGAAGTCAACTTGAATAAAAACATTTTATTATATATGATTAAACATAGGCCCATATTTCAACTTTTTGCAAGCAGGCGACACATGTGTTCCGCGGAACACAACATTCTAGTTGTAACTACCACCATCATATCTTTGCACCATTTGATAATTTGCCATACAAGTCTGCTTGTTGTAAGTATATAAGTATCTTGCATGAGTGTGAGGTGAAGATTGAAAAATCTGTCACCGAGGGGGAACTGTTTTGCGGGAACGAGGCTCTGCCGAGTTCCCGCCAAAACAGTTCACCCGAGGTGACAGATTTTTCTATCTTTACCGAATGTTCCATGCAAGATACTTTTTCTTGCATACCTTTTACTGTTCATAACTTTTGTTTACATGTAAACAAACAAAATTGTGTTTCCTTACGCTGAAAATATTGACGTTAACGTAAAACTTATTTTCTAAATGACGTCACTAACTTGAATAAATTACGTCAGATACTTGAAGACGTGACGTCACGCTTGTAGCACGCGAAGGTTATCTTTTCCCTAGGGAAAGATAAGATTTTCTTTCCCCGGTAAATCACGCGGAAATACTTATCCGGTATGCAAGAAAAGCTTATTCTCAATTTCAAAAAATACCTCTAAATCCCATTTACAGGCACAGATCGTATTTCAGTCAGAGGGTTGTCAATAATGGTAACAGTCTAGAGCATATTAGGGAAAACATGTTTTATAAAGATAAATGTTAAAATTAGAGAAAAAGTTATAAAAGCATTTTATTTGATTTAGCAATATATTGTAACTTGCCCTAAAAGTTATCTAATGCTGGTACGTAAATGTCAAATTTTCTCATTCTTTATCAACATTTTCAAACAAAGCGAATGCTGCTATCACAATTTTCGAGTGAGAAAACTGATAAAGTAATAAAAAAAATATTTTTGGTATTACTAAGTATATTTTGACATATGCAATAAGCAAATAACTGTCTCCTGACACAAGTTTGTTGAAAATAGGATCAATTTTACGCAGAGCTGCTATGTCGTTACTAATACATGTAGCTCCCTGACAGATGAGGTCTAGCACTCTGGCCTAAGTTGTGCTTTTATTTACTAGTGTACCCTTATAATGTAATAATTATGGATTGTTAATAATTTCCATAATAAGTATGATTATTTCATTTCAGCATGGCGGTGGCAAAGTCACATCAAAAGTTCTGCCGGGGAGTATCAAGTAAGTTTTCTTGTAGAATATAACAAAACTGCAAAAAGAATAACACAAATAGGGGGAATGAAAAACCTGATGTAAAGTTACTTTTGGGAAAAACTGCATGATTTTAAAGAAATTTTCTGAGGGGAAGGCGCCCATAAATGGCTCCTACTAAAGAAGGAAAAAAAGCCCTGTCCTCAAAATGGTTACAATCAAAGTTTTTTCAGAACAAAATAAATGTATAATTAATTAATTATTGTTTTTATGTAAACTTAGAGTACATATTGAAGTGTTTTATTCTGACAATAAAAAAGTACTTGTGGGCAACACAAGTGCTCAACTGAACACCCATCTAGTGTTAAGTACATGTATTAACATTGCAGGTTGGCAGAGAAAGGCAGCATTGTGTCCAATGAAGGGTATGTTTCCACAAAGTTCATCAAAGACTGTGTAGAGCAGAATAAACTACTAGATACACAGGCCTACAGGTACACTCTATACCAGAGCTTGTTAACAGTTTAGAAAAAAAAAGCTCAGCTTTAAGACTCGCAAATTTTTAAAAACTATAGATTTTTTAAACAGATGTAATAGATTAAACTTATTTATTTTCTTCATATTTTCTCGCCTTGATAGTGTGGTTGAAAAGTGTTGATCCAGATCAGCCAGCTCATCTGTGCTGACTGATCAGGATCTACCCTGTTCACTTTATGGTCAGAAATAACATTATGAATCAGAATGTAAACAGTGAAGATCCTGATTAGGACACACAGACATGTCAGCTGATCTGGGACTATATTGGTCAATTTGATGAAAGGCCTATTCATATAGTAAAGGTACAGTAATTTAAAATATTTTACATCTTCATTTTTCCCTTCCAGAGTTGCCCCTGGCACAAGAGTCCGCGCAGAGTCAGGTGACTCCAACAAGTCTAAAAATAGCTTTCTCTCGGATGACAGTATGGCCCCTGCATCATACATCACTGAACAGGCAGCCAGAAATATCAAAGGGTTGGTGATGTCATTAAAAAAATCATTTATTATAGTTCCTGATGGAGTAGTATGCATGGAGAAAATCTGTTTTTACCTGTGCAAGATCATGGTTTTACTGAGTGGGCTCCGGAATTGCAAACACAAGTGCAAAATTTATTTTTCTGGAAATATGCTTCTGTCTGGTAAACATTTTATTTTCTGTTTATTTTACGGTTATATATGTTTCTGATGAGTAATATGCATTAATTTTGACAGAAACGACAAATGAAATTGCGCCAAAATGTTTATAAATCACGTAAAAAAATCATATTTAAAAACTTAAACTTGTGTCCTAAATATTCCTATTTTTGAACAGAATGTTTATATGGGGTCCAACCTGAAACAAAGGTGAAAGTGAATTTAATACCGTATTCCACTGCAACAGTTTCAAAGTTGTGGTATATCCTTATTTTCACTAAGTAACCCAATTAATTCACTGGAATGCTTGAAATAAATGGGATAATGCTGTTTTCTTTCGGATATATTGAAAGCTATAAGTCTAGAAATACTTTGCTAAAATATGAATGTAAGAGTGTGCCTTAACCCATTTTACTCCATGGAAATATTATATTTGCTGTGTAGATCAAGATCAGCCTGCACATCCATGCAGTCTGATCAGGATCATCAATGTATTCTGATGAGGATGTACACCATTCATGTGTTTTGGCAGGAGGAGCAAGTACACAACGGAGGAGGATGTGGCTATTATGACCTACCTGATTGAAGAGAAGAGGTACAGTGAATCTACTGGAACAAAGGTGTGGAAGGACATGGAATTGCTGAAAGTGAGTGCTGCAAACCTGCTGTAAGCAGCCACCCTTAGGAAGTTTAACCCTTCCTCCATATTTACGCTTTTTTATCAGGGTTTCACTACTTGTACTTGTACTCGTACTCATACTTACTCGAGTACCAATTTTCAAGTACTTAGGAGGACTCAGTACTCTTAAATTACTAGTACAAGTACTTGTACTTAAGCACTGAAGAAAAATTGTCAGTACTTACGAGTACTTTACGAGTACTATATGAGTACTTCACACTTCAATGAAATATGAAGTTATATAAAACTTAACCTAATGAAGTGTATATATAAATGGAATGGTAAGAAATAATGCAATAATATCAAGTATTGGGCAGGATAATTTAACAACTTTTGTCTATGCTGTTATTAGTGATGTTCCGATGATTGGAAGACATCGATAAGCGACGTGTAAATGCTTCTCGATGTCAATGATCGATGTCGTTCTCTCATAATCGATTAATAGTTGAGACATGCGCAGTGTAAGAGACAAAATATAAAGGTACGGGTTCTGGCTTTTACACCGGCCATAAAGGGAAATCACTTTGAAAAATTGAAAATTAAAATGGCGACCCGAGAGATTTACGAGAACCTCGCAAAAAAATTAATCAGAAGCACTTTAGATTCTACAAGATTAACGAAGAACTTCCATCGCACAGAAAAAAACCTAGACCTTACAAAAGGCCTTTGCAGAATTTGTTGCAAATAGTACAAAAATACAGGCAACAAGCAAAAACGCAAAATGGCGCCGATTTTGTCGAGCGTCAGTTGCGTAGCTATATGACGATGGTAAAAATTCTTCAAATAAATATGTATTGCATTAACTAGACCTCTTATCTTGTGTCTTCAGCCTTAAAATCAGTATATTATTCATAGGAAAACGCAACATTTTTGCATTTAAGAATTCATGTGGCGTATCTAGAGGGGTTCAGTTCAGTTGCACTAACCTTTTTGGGCAGCAAATTGCAATGATTTTGATTCGGTTTTTGGTCAGAAAGTTGAAAATTATTAGTTTCCAGTAATTATGTATGCTACTGATCTAAGACCATTTGTAAACCTAACACTGCGTAAATTAAGAAACCGATTATAATCGTGAAATCGCATCGGAAAGGGCAACCGATTGCAACCGATGATCGATTATGATTTGCAACCGATTTCCCAACACTAGCTGTTATGTACTTGCTTGTTTTTTTATACCATTTCATACATTATATTAAATCATTAAATAAATCATTATAATTGTCAATGGTTGAAATGCCTCACTAAAATTTACATTGCATTCTAAAAGATTATAAGATTTAGCAATGGAGTCAAAAGGACTGATTATCACCTTATTATAATACAATGGAAGATAACATGTTTTCTCTCCTTTGCAAATTTGATTATGGTGAGACCAGATAGGTGGCGGTGACACTTCTGAAAGGCTAATGATGTTACTATGCAATACCTGTGACTAGTGACAGTTGGACTAGTTGTTTTACAATAATGGATTTCTGTGTGTGTTTATATATTTTTTGTCTAGTGACAATGTCAATAATAAAATTATTATTACTTCATTATAACTTAAATTATACAAGCATACCACATTTGAATAAGTGTATAGTATGCTATATAATTATAACAAGAGCTGTCACTTGAAATTGACATATGCCCCCGAAATGCAGCTTTGAAATTGAATAGGTATACATATGTAATAAATAAACATATGTAATGAAAAATATGCTTGTGGAAGACAAAGCATACTGCATGCATATAATGTGAAAGATGAAAGGATCATATGTTTTAAGTCTGTAGTAAATATATAGTTAAATAAAGTTAAATATGACATTTTTTTTTAGAAAATTCGAAGATGATTGGGGAAATTATCCTGGAAAATGATTATTAGAGTTATGAACCTTACTACATGTGATGTGGGTAATATGAACCAGAGGGCCATGATGGCCCTTTATCACTCACCAGAGTACAACAAAGTTGTGTTGTACAAGACCCAACGTAACCATATGGTGAACATTTACACCAAGTTATTTTAAAATCCAATAAGAAACAACAAATCTACAGCTTGGAAAAGAAAATGCTATTTTTCGTAACAGTGACCTTGACCTTTGACCTACCGGCATGGGTATTGTAAGCAACACATGCCTTTGTCATGGTGAACATTTATGTAAAGTTATTTTGAAATCACTTCATTCATTAGGAATTAACAGCCCAGACAAGAAAATGTTATTTTTTGTAAAGGTGACCTTGACCTTGGACCAACAGGCATGGGTACTGTACGCGAAAGTACACCTTGTCATGGTAAACATTTGAGCCAAGTAATTTTAAAATCCAATGAGAAATAACAAATTTACAGCCTGGACAAGATTTTTCTATTTATAGTATCAGTGACCTAGTTTTTGACCCCAGGTGACCCATATTCAAACTCGTCCAATTGATAACTGGGACATATGTCCTGACCAAGTTTCTTTACAATCTGATAATCAGAGTAAAGTGTGACCACTATAGTGTAAACAAGAAAATTCTATTTTTAGAAACAGTGACCTAGTGTTTGGACCCAGATGACCTATATTCGAACTTGTCTGAGAAATCATTGGGACAAACATCCTGACCAAGTTTCTTGACAATCGGAGCAAAAATGTGACCTCTTGAGTGTTAACAAGAAAATTGTATTTTTAGTAACAGTGACCTAGATTTTGGACCCAGACGACCCATATTCAAAATTGTCCCAGAAATCATAGGGACAAACATCCTGACCAAGTGTCATGACAATCAGAACAAAAATGTGACCGCTAGAGTGTTAACAAGAAAATTCTATTTTTAGTTACAGTGACCTAGTTTTTGGACCCAGATGATCCATATTCAAACTCATCCTAGAAATCATTGGGACAAACATCCTGACCAAGTTTCATGATAACTGGAGCAAAAATGTGACTGCTACAGTGTTAACAAGAAAATTCTATTTATAGTAACAGTGACCTAGTTTTTGGACCCAGATGACCCATATTCAAACTCAGCCTAGAAATAATTGGGACAAATATCCTGACCAAGTTTCATGATAATTGGAGCAAAAATGTGACTGCTAGAGTGTTAACAAGAAAATTCTATTTATAGTAACAGTGACCTAGTTTTTGGACCCAGATGACCCTTATTCGAACTCGTCCTAGAATTCATTGGGACAAACATCCTGACCAAGTTTCATGACAATCGGAGCAAAAATGTGACCGCTAGAGTGTTAACAAGAAAATTCTATTTAAAGTAACAGTGACCTAGTTTTTGGACGTAGATGACCCGTATTCGAATTCTTCTGACAAATCATTTGGACAAACATCCTGACCAAGTTTCATGACAATCAGAACAAAAATGTGACCGCTAGAGTGTTAACAAGAAAATTCTATTTTTAGTAACAGTGACCTAGTTTTTGGACCCTGATGACCCATATTGGAACTCGTCAGAGAAATCATTGGGACAAACATCCTGACCAAATTTCATGACAATCGGACAAAAAATGTAACCTCTACTGCGTTAACAAAATTTACCTTAGGGTTAGGGTTAGGGGTTAAGGTTAGGGTTAGGTAAAAAGGCCCATAACTCAGCCAAAAATAATACGATCAGAAATTCCTTTGGATATGCACAATAAGTCTTGGTGACAAACACTCCTGTGAAGTTTCAATGAAATCCCTCAAGCGGTTTCAGTTTACGTTAGGGTTAGGGTTTAGGGTTAGGGTTAGGTAAAAAGGTCCATAACTCCGCCAAAAATAATCCGATCAGAAATTCCTTCGGATATGCACATCTACACTTGGTGACAAACATTCCTGTGAAGTTTCAATGAAATCCCTCAAGCGGTTTGGGAGAAGAAGCGAGGACAAGATTTTGCTTAAAAGGGCCATAACTCAGCCAAAAATAATCCGAGCAGAAATTCCTGACGATATGCACAACTAGGCTTGGTGACAAACATTCCTGTGAAGTTTCAAAAAAATCCCTCAAGTGGTTTATGAGGAGAAGCGAGGACAAGATTATTTCGGACGGACGGAAAGACGGACGGACGGACGGACAGTGCGATTACTATATGCCTCCCTTCGGGGGCATAAAAATAATACTAAAAGTGTTTGTACTCGGAAAATACTCGTGAGTACATTAAGTAGTACCCAGTACTTACTCAAGTACACTCACAAAAGTGAGTACTCAGTACTTACTTGAGTACATCTTTAGCATCTTAAGCATTCAGTACTCAGGACTTACTCAAGTACTGAACCTTAGTACTCAGCGAAACTCTGCTTTTTATGCATGTGCGACCAATGTAGATCCAGATCAGCCGTGCCGTCTGATCAGAATCTGCACTGGTCGCATTTTGGTCAGAAATAACTTAATGAATCAAAAAGCCAACTGTTAAGATCCTGATCAGACAGCACGGATGTGTCGGCTGATCTGGATCTAAACTGTTCGCCATCGGAATCAAGGTGAATAAATGGAGGAAAGGGTTAACCCCACTATGAAGACCACAATGGGGACTGGGAAAAAGTGGTCTTAATTGTGGGTCTTTACTTCGGGGTAAAAAATAGTGCAAAACTGCAAAATGGGACATCTGAATAGTGGTCTTATTAATGAGGTGGTCTTTGTTTCAGGTTGGTCTTAATGACGCGTTTTACTGTAGTAATTTGATTTACTTTAATAAAAATTTACCAGTCTTGAATAATCTAAAGTAAAATTTTTATTTGATTTTTTCACATAAAATGTTCTTTCAGATAACGAATCATTCTGCTCAATCGATGAGTGCTCGATTTCGAAAGACCATTCTGCCGAATATAGAGCAGTACAAAAACCATATAGACAGGAAATGGATCTCACGTCTCACAGGATACCTGGTTAAGGAAAAAGAACCTGAGTTCTGTAAGTTTAAGGTTTAAGTGCATGTCATGACTTTATTCCCATGTGCATCACTCAGTGTCGTTCCAGCTTGCAAAGATGTGCAGTCTGATCAGGGACTTCGTATTTTTGGTTCAGTCAGTACATTTCTCCAAAGAAAAAACTCGTAAAGATTTAATCCTTTACTTAAGGATTGAATCAATATCTGATGGTTTTCATTTGGATCTGGACAACAACCCAACTGTTTTCCATACCCAAAAGAAAACCATTATAGACTTATTCATTCCTTATATTTACTTTCATAAGTACTCTCATTAATACAGAAATTTTGAGAAAAATTCGTGATATTTCGGCTTTTGCAAAAGGCTGTTGGAACAGCAATGTTGAATAACGGCATGCATTTTTGTAGCTACTCATGGAAAAAAATATTTTGCAACGTCCAATAAATTATAAACAGCTCTACTGTAGCCACACCTTTTAAAATTATACGTTACACTGTTTACCAACAAAAATAATGATCTGTTTGATACATAAGACTTTATCGTAGAGGATGAAGTTGACGTGTAAATATTCCATAATATATGGCTTATATCACGTGAGCAACCAGTGTGCATCTGTTGGATTCATGAGCTATGTGCGATTGATTGAATATCACAAAAACATGGATCACAATATAGCAGAGCTGCAGTGTACCTATTTATATAAAGATTCATTTATTTTGACAATTTTAATGTTTATGATTAGGAACCGCGTAAATGTAGTCTTGGCACTTGGTAAGCAATTGTTAAAAGTTGGAAAAGTAAAAAGAAATATAATAAAGTTTACAGAATGTGATGTTTTAATTACAGCTGCAGATGCTTTGTTTGCTACTAAGAAGACCAGACCTCAGAATACAAGTAAAGTCTTAGGATTTGGTGACCAGTTTGATTTCAGTGTGCCAGATAAAACTGCAAAAGAGGCAAAGAAGAAAGCTGAAACAGCCAGATACCAACCGGTCATTGTTTTACAGGATTTTTCCAAATCACCTGCTAAAAAAGTTGAAATGTGGCTAGATAATGAGAAAACCTCAAAGGAAGATAGTGAGCCAACTAGTTCTAAACATGGGGATGAAAGTAGTTCCAAACAAAAAGTAAAAAGTAGTTCTGTAGAAAAGGGTGAAAGTACTTCCAAAGATATTAGTAAAGACACAGAGAATTCACCAAAGAAAACTGTATTGCTTAAAGAAGAGAGTAATTCTAAACTTGGTCAAGAAAGTAATTCTAGACAAAAGGTAAAAAATAGTTCTGCAGAAGTGGGTGAAAATAGTTCCAAAGAAATTGCTAAAAGTAGTTCTAAACAAAAAGAAAACAAAGTTCATACAGAAAAGGGTGAGATTAATTCAAAGGAAATTGAAAAAAATAGTTCTAAACAAATTGAAGCAAATGTAAATTGTTCCAAAGACAATGAACATATTTCTTTGGTTGTGGAAAGCATAACAGCAATAATGCCTGAAAATAGTCCTAAAAGGAGTTTAAGATTAAAGAGAAAAAGTAGAGCTTGTAATAACTGTGAAGGAGATGAGCTGGAAAACACAATGGACAAGTCAGAAAGTAAGCTGCAGGAAAAGACAAAGTCGGACAATGACATTTTGGAAAAAGTAAGCTCTGTTAATGAAAGTGAAGAACAAAAGGAACATGATTCTGCTAGTGACATTTTTCAAATCAGAGAAGATAGCCTTGATGAAAAAGATATCACTGATGAAAGTGATATCGCAGATGAAAGAGATATCACAGATAAAAGAGATATCATTGACGAAAGGGATATTGCAGATGAAAAAGATATCGCAACACTAAGAGTTATTGCACACGATGATGGCAGATTGACTCTCACTGAAGATTCCCAAGCAACATCATCAAGTGACCATGAACTTGAACTTGAATGTGTTTCACAATCTTCTAAACCTCCGAGAAGATTAAAAAGAAGAGCTGAAGGTGTAAACGATGTCAACTTAAATACAAAGAAAAGACTAATAGCGGATTTGGAGAATTTTAAGGAAAAACCATCCGTACAGGAAGCACAGACAAGCAAAGGTTCTAAATCTGTTGAATCACAAATTAAACAGTCTAGTGGCAGTGTTGAAACTCAGGCACCTGAATCTGAAATGATTAGCAGTAATGAAGTCACTTCCTCAAACCAAACTGACGATAATAATTCAGCTGAGAAAGACACTCCGGATAATAATGACGAGGATAGTTTTGATGAAATGTTGAAATCCTTAGCAACCAACAAGGAAAGAAATGTTATAGAGTTTGATGGTGACGAACATTTCTTGACAGTCGTTGATTCCAACACAAAAGATGACAGTAAGAAAAGGAAAGATGAAAAACTGAATAGCAAACCATCACAGATAAACCATAATACAGGTAAACAAGGTTTCTTTCATTGTTCCTCTTAGGGTTATATTTTCAATAATCATGCACTGGTCTCGTTAAGGGGCGTCCGTGGCCGAGTGGTTAAGGTTTCCGACTGACAATCACTTGCCCTTCACCGCTGTGAGTTCGAGACCTACCAGGGTCAAGATCTTTCATGTGAGGAAGCTAACCAGCTAGCTTGCGGAACGTCGGTGGTTCTACCCAGGTGCCCGCTCGAGCCTGAAAATTGCCCGGAGGGGCACCTGGGGTCTTCCTCCACCATGGGAAGCTGGTATGTCCACACCATAATGTCCTCGTTCAGAGGCGGGAGGGACATAAAACTGGGAAGTAACAACAACAACTGGTCTCGTTATCTTTTCCAAGTTGAAGGGGGTTAATGAAAATAGATGGGGGATTTTGGGTTTAAAGCACTGTAGCACTTTTTCACTAAAATAGCTGGATCAGGCATTCATTATTTTCTGGGGAAAAATCCACCCTCCCCACCCTTCCCATGCCTCTTTTCAGGACCACTGTTTATGTCAACTTAGAGTTTGTGAGCCTGAGTTTTGTTGAATTAAAACAATTTGTGGTATCTTATTTGTGGACAATAATAAAAAAAGAAAAACAAATCCAGATAGATTCTAAAGTGACCAATATAGGGCCATTTGGCTGTCTTGTTACTGTCATCATTTGTGAAACAGTCCAAAATTGATTAACCCTTTAGCAGGTGTTCCTCTAGCTGTGGAATTTCATGGGTCATTTTAATCAATAGCCAAACTACCCCAAATTTAAGAAAACAAATGACCCTTCAATTAAGATCATTTGGTCAAAATAAGACTTCCTGTAAATTATTAATTTGGAAATACACCATTTGCAGCCAGTGTTGTCCCATGTCATCCAGCACATCAGTACAGTCTGATCAGGATTATCGTTAGTGGCTTTTAGATTCCATCCAATAAACAGTTTTGACCCTGATTAGACTGTTGGACCATGAGATAAAATTGTTCATAAAGAAGTATAGTTAAATAAGATATACATATTATTTTAGGATCCACTGGGAGCAAGCCTGAAAGAAGAGATGACAGTTTGGAAAAGGAGATACTAGAATGTTCAAATACCTGCAAGGTATGGATGGAATCACCAGCTTTTAATATACTGTGTAACAGGGTTCTCAATAAGAGCTGGCCGGACAAAATGGCTGTTTAAACAGTTTTGGCCGGTTTGTTTAAGCCACCTAATAAATTTTAAGGTGATGAATTACAAACACACAGTCTGAATCATATGTGTAAAATACGCAAAACAGGAATTTTTTTCAGTGGCCAGTGACAACTAAACAAACCCAAGTCCAAAGGAGCAGATCAAAACAGTACATGTTTTAAGCTGGATTCTGATATTGAGGAGTCTCCCAAATGTTACATTTTATTTCTTTTATTGATCATGTGTCCGTCATGTGTTCATATGGTCTTATTTGTCAAGGAAATACGAAGGCAATGTTTTGTGTTTAGTCCGGAAAAAATATAACTACACTTTATGATTAATTTTTTCAGCACAGCATGTTACTAGAAGGAAGATTCAAACAATACGAACTAGTGATTTGTTTGACAAAACAAAAATTGTCTTGGGACATGAAATTTAAAATGGAATTCAATTATTGGTGAGATTACAGACAAAACTACATTTCTTGTCAAAAAACATACAAAATAACAATATTCCCTGCACTTAACCCTGAAAATTGTTGCTCATTTCTCGCCGAATCATTGTCCTTGTCCAAGGTAACTTGTGTTCCACAAAGAAATGTGTAGCAAATTCATAGCTAAAACTCAATTTCAAGAATTTTTTATAAAATTATTAAAAGTAAAAACTTAACAATTTACATCCAAAATGGCTGACTTTTGTTTACAAAATTGTAAGGTGCAGTTTGATTACCCATCCTGATTACATGAACCCGAGTCATTGACATTTTTGTTCTGTGCCAAAGCCAAAAAGACTAAGTTCGGATTCATTTGCTCAAAGTAATTAACATTAACTGGAATATTCTTATTAGTATACAAAAAAACTTGTTTATTATTATTTTCCTATTTTTTTGCAAACATGCTGGTTTAAAGCTTCTTTTTTTTTTATTTTAGACAAAAATTATAATTGATTTCTAAATATCATGAAGAAGATTCCTTATTATTGGTAAAATCTTGCTGATCATGTTTTAAGTTCTGGTTTTCCATCATTTTATCTTGTTTTCCAAAGTTGCTTTACAAAATAAAAATTGTTGAAATGTTTTCTTGTTGCAGAGTATTTCCAGGAAGTATGGTTTGAGTTCAGAGTTTGTGAGACAGTTACTATATCAGTGTAGTGGTGATGTCAGCAGAACGGAATCTTACATAAATTATGGTTGTCATTCTAAAGGTAAGATGGCAAGTGTTTATCACATGTGATACAGTAAAACTCCTTATAAGGACCACCGAAAAATTAATCCTTTACCTCCATTTGTGCACCGTTTTATGCCTGTGTGACCAGGTCAGATCCAGATCACCTGGCACATACTTGTGCCATCTGATCAGGATCTGCACCATTTGCTTTTTGATTAGAAAAAACTTATAAAATAATAAAAAAAGCAAAGAGTAGATCCTGATGAGATGGAACACAGATGTGCCAACTGATCTGGATCTACCCTGGTCGCATAGGCATAAAACTGCATATATCAGCCGGCCATCTGATCAGGTTAGGTTATTTCTGTCCAAACAGTTTAGATCTTGATCAGATGGTACAGTTGTGCTGGCCATTAAGTGAGTATGTATAAGGTTTTATCACATGGGTGAACAGTATACCGTCATGGTTGAATATAAGCCGCACTTTTTCCCCAGGATGTGGAAGAAAAAATTTGGGGGTGCGGCTTATACACAGGTTTGGCTGCTTATACTTTTCTTTAAGCCATTTTCATCTGTTCTATCACGTTTGGGGCGGTGCGGCTTATACATGAGTGCGGCTTATATTCGAACAATAACGGTAGATCTATATCATTCACAGCAAAACCTGATCACTGGTTGGTTTTGGATTCGTTTGGTTATTTCTGACCAAGTAGCTACATTAAGTAGTACTCAGTACTTACTTAAGTAAGCTCACAAAAGTGAGTACACAGTACTTACTCGAGTACATATTAAGCATTCAGTACTCAGAACTTACTCAAGTACTGAACCTCAGTACTCAGTGAAACTCTGCTTTTTGTGAATGAGTGACCAGTGTAGATCCAGATTAGCCACTAAGTAACAGCACAATTGTGCTGGCTGATCTGGATCTACACTGTTCACCCCTGTATATATGAAGTAAATGGTTAACAAGGATGCTTTAGAAATTTAAGTGTAGAATTTTATGTGCTATCTGATCTGGATATAAACTGGTTGCAGAGGCCATAAAACTTGAAGCATATGGAGTAAAACTCTTATTTATGGAGTATAGGGTTACAGAATGTATGGGAATCTGTAATAATATATGGTTCTGGTCATAAAACTACTTATCACATTTTAAAAGAGGAATCATTTTTAGCTCGACTATTCGAAGAATAGGGGAGCTATCCTACTCGCCGGGGTGTCGGTGTCGGCGTCCGTTAAACAAAAATGCACTTTGGTCCATAACTTGAAAACTTGAAAACTACTTAAGATATCAACTTGAAACATGAAATATATATTTACCATCAAATTCTACATCATTACCAACAACACCCATAACTCTGCTACAAATATTTTTCAAGTTGATTGATATTGAACTAAAAGTAAATGCCTCTAATAAAAAATTACTATCAAGTTTTCTAACAAATCCAGAAATATTTCATAGTTATTCCCCTATTCAGTTTAATATTTATGGTATATTAAGGAATTGTTTCTGTTATTTGAAATGAATATCTCCCTTACCATTCACTTGTTAATATTTTTCCTGATTGCACATGTATGTATGGCCATAGTTGTTATTGTTTTAATCTTCAAATTGCATTTGTTTCAAATGATTCGGATAGTCGAGCGCGCTGTCTCCTCTGACAGCCCTTGTTAGTGTTGTTGGTAATTTAGTGTCATAAACTGAAGCCTCGCTCAGATTTTAGTGCAGTAAATGGCAGTAATGAATTTACATTATAAAGAAAATAACATTGTTTGTGGAAAGCAATACTGATGGGCATATAACTTGTCAATTACTCCAATTTACTCATATAGTTGTAGTACAGGTAGTGTGATCTTATTTAAGGCGATGTGAAATCATGGTAATAGACAAGTATAACAAAAATCATTAGTTTATTAGATGGGTAGAATAGTTTGCGAGTTAAAAAACAACATAAACAGAATGAAAAGCTTACATCTTTACTCCATATATACACCTTTAACACGTATGGCCAGTGTAGATCCAGAACAGCCTGAACAGCCATGCCATCTGATCTGGACCTCCACTGGTCATATCTTGATCAAAAATAACCTAAAGAATCTTGAAGGAAACAGTGTAGATCCAGTGTAGATTGTCCAGCTGATTCAGATCTACACTGTTTGCCCATGCAATGATTGCAGCTGATTCAGATCTACACTGTTTGCCCATGCAATGATTGCAGCTGATTCAGATCTACACTGTTTGCCCATGCAATGATTGCAGCTGATTCAGATCTACACTGTTTGCCCATGAAATGATTGCAGCTGATTCAGATCTACACTGTTTGCCCATGCAATGATTGCAGCTGATTCAGATCTACACTGTTTGCCCATGCAATGATTGCAGCTGATTCAGATCTACACTGTTTGCCCATGAAATGATTGCAGCTGATTCAGATCTACACTGTTTGCCCATGCAATGATTGCAGCTGATTCAGATCTACACTGTTTGCCCATGCAATGATTGCAGCTGATTCAGATTTACACTGTTTGCCCATGCAATGATTGCAGCTGATTCAGATCTACACTGTTTGCCCATGCAATGATTGCAGCTGATTCAGATCTACACTGTTTGCCCATGCAATGATTGCAGCTGATTCAGATCTACACTGTTTGCCCATGCAATGATTGCAGCTGATTCAGATCTACACTGTTTGCCCATGCAATGATTGTATATCTACAGAGATTTCTTCATCAGAAATTTTAAATAATTGACTGAAGTTCACAAAAGGACTGCTACTTTAATTTATTGCATTCATCATGTTATGAAAAACATTTGGGTTTTTTAAATTGATAAAGCTTACTTACGCGATAAACACCATATATATGGAAAGGAGTAAAGGATTGATTGACAATCACAGATTTTGTCACTTGTCAATCGACACAGTCTGCTGTTCACAATCCTTTTCATAAATTACATCCCATCTCCCCTATAAAAATGTATGAACTGGCTGAGTTTCAAAGAAGGAAGAATCCATTTAATTGAATCAGTGGGTTACTGGTAAGAGGTATGGATTAATGAATTATTTTCCTGAATTTTAGAGTTACCTCCCTGGACGACAGCAGAGGATGAACTGTTGGAGAAAAACCCACAGTCAAGCCATCTTATGAACAAATTTGGACTGGAAGATATAAAAGACAGAATTAACTTTCTCAACTACATTTCTTAAGGGCCAAAAAGTGGTGTCCTTCAGTGCCAGTTATTTATGTTCAAAGATACTACACAACCTTAACTAATTAACATTATATAATGGATGAAGATTCGGTTGTGCAAGTTACAAAGTCTGCTCATAAAAAGATTCTGCTGTGTAAGTGATTTTTAAAGTTTGCTGATAAAAAGAAAAAGATTCTACTGTGTAAGTGAGTTTCAAATTTTGCTGATATAGAGATGAAAGATTCTGCTGTGTGAGTTTCAAATGTTGCTGATAAAAAGATGAAAGATTCTGCTGTGTGAGTTTCAAATGTTGCTGATAAAAAGATGAAAGATTCTGCTGTGTGAGTTTCAAATGTTGCTGATAAAAAGATGAAAGATTCTGCTGTGTGAGTTTCAAATGTTGCTGATAAAAAGATTAAAGATTCTGCTGTGTGAGTTTCAAATGTTGCTGATAAAAAGATGAAAGATTCTGCTAGGTAAAAAGCTAAATTCTGCTTTTTAAGTGAGTTACAAATTTTGCTGATAATGATGCATATTCTGTTGTGTAGGAAAATCAAAATTTTGCTGTTTCTAAGTGAGAGACAGATTCAGCTGTTCAAGTGACATACAAATTCTGCTGATATTCAAGTTCTGCTGTGTAGGAGAGACATATTCTGCTGATTTAAGTAAGGGACAGATTCTACTGTTTTGAGAATCACTTATTTAGATGGACTATTTGCTTAATATGTTGGATTGTTCTGTTGGATATATTTGCCATCTTCCTAGTTATAACACAATTAAAAGGCTTATGTTCAAGATAATATTTAGCACATTACTTGTGGTTATATTTACAAAAGTTGTTCGCTTGCTATCTTGAGTAATATTTATCATAATGTCAGGAAACTTTGTAAAAATGCTAATGCTCGTAATATCTCAGTTGGAAGATTGTTCAAGTCATTCTGGAATTATGGCCCTTTAATTGTTGATATTTCATGAAATCAGTACTTGCCCTCTCTGACTTGAATATCCACCAAAATCGGTCAGAATGCTTTGGGCATAATATCTCCACAAAGTTCAGTAACTAGATATTTTGCTGCAGTCACTCAAGAGTTCAGACCCTTTGATGGTCATATTTTGTTTCAGTTGGACAATATTTTATTTTAGAATTTAATATTATTCTTTTACTCTATGGGATTTGGCTGTTATCCCATGTACTAGCAACTACAGCAAAAAAATTATCAATTAGTATAAATAACAACTAAATCATATTGTGCATCTCTTCATTTTCTGCACAGTACACTTGAAATTTTGAAAATATCTATACAAGGGGCAAAGATATGAATATTTAAAGGTCTCAATTTTTTTTTTGTAGATTTTTGCCTGAAAAATAACTAGTATTATGAGAATCGATGAATTGATGGCACTGAAAAACTGGTGAAAGTCCCTGTAACTTTTGTAATATTGAATGGAATGACTATATGGTATAAATCTATGCTGAATCAATTGATGCAATTTTTGTTGAATAGTAGCAGTTTTGTTGTATAGGTGCAACCTATGAAGTTATTGCAGTTAGAAAGAAAGAAGGTTGTAGTATTTTTTTGTCGATCTTTTAAGAATCTTATTTTCCGACCACAGCAAGTGGTACAACAACACATACAAATTACAATCATAATTTGCTAGAAATAATGAAGAATGTTGCATTAGAAATAGATAAAACAACAAAAATATAAAAATACAGTAACCATCATGAACTTCTTCTGGATCTAATTTCATTTGTCAGGAATATTTGATCTTTGAAAAAGGGAAGTCTGAAGAAAAACAGTGTCTACTGTTAACCCTTTCCTCCATAGACACACCTCCATAGGCAAACCTTAATTGCGAGGTCACTTTTTAATTCATTAGGTTATTTCTGACCAAAATGTGACCAGTGCAGATCCTGATCAGATGGCATGGATGTGCCAGCTGATCTGGATCTTCACTGGTCGCACATGCCTAAAAATGCGTATATATGAAGAAAAGTGTTGTGTAAATCTATGAGTGACTGTTCTTGTTGGTTCACAGAATGGACTATTTACTGACAAAAACTAACTCTACACTAATCTGTCCTTAACTATTGAAACATTTACACTTGTATTGTTCAATTAGCTGATCAGCTTTGGTGTACTCTTTGAAATATCATTGTTGACACTGAGGCAAAAACCCTCGCATCAAGACAAGTTCTTTATTTACTGTCTGAATAAAGCCTCTTACTAGCCAAATGTAATGGCCTGGTTTTCTAAATGGGGCCATGAATTTCATGATGGCTTCCGGTCCTTGAGATTTCACTACACAACCAGGGAACCAGCGGTCTTGTTATCCTACACAACCAGGGAACCAGCGGTCTTGTTATCCAACAGCCACATATTTACATGTATTGTCAATTTACTTGTCAATTATAGGCTGTTTATTTGAAATGCACTCATCCTGTTGTGGACTGACAAGACCTATTTGATTATTTAATCTGTCTGAACAAATATATTTTTTAATGGTAGCTAGAGATCTCGACACAAGGGAGAAATACTGCTCTTGTAATTCTACAATGGAACTTATGACATTCACTTTTTTCTTTGCACCAAGTTTTTTTTTCTTCTCGGTAAGTCTGGATACTTTGTTCAGTGATGTTTTATAGCTGCCCTGGTGCAAATCAGGTTGAATTATTTCTGTAACTTTTGCTGATTTTTAAAATAAGCATTTAATTCCTTCACTACACCATTTGTAGGGGAACAGTTATCGCATTATTTTCTGAGGAGTCTAAGTTGTTTTTTGTTAAATTTAATTCTTTACAGAATGGTCCAATAAAGTCCTTGCCATTGTGGACATGTATCTTTCACCATGCAGTGAAAACCTGAAATAAATGAAGAAGTTAGACATTTCAGAAGGGTTGCTTTAACTCAAATTTATATGTGCAAAAATTCAAACACCAAATTTTCCATTTATTACACTTGACATTTCAAACTAAATGAGTTTTATTGCTCCAAATTATAACAGGTCAATGTTTTCACACTTCAGGCAGGTAACAAACAATATTATGATTAGCGCAAATGAAATTGACATGGCAACTGAATTGGGCAACATTACCGCTGAACCAAACAAATAAAATTAATTGTATTTGATCTCATTCATTAAAAAGTAATCAGAACATTATTATATTTAAAGAAAATATGATATAATTAATTGTAAACTTAAATTGGAAGAATTGCATGATTTACGATTGCGAACATAACAAACAGTAAATGAATAACAGCCCACAAAATAAAATGTTTCATGCAGAACATGCACATTCTAGTAGTAGGCGAGTGTGGTGTAGACTCAGTAAAAGAAATCAATTACCGTATAATGTTTTTTTTTCGCGAGCATACTATTTTTGGCTATTTTCGCGACCGCTAAAATAATAAACGCCAAAAATTACCAACTTTACTTTTTTCCGAAGTGCACTATATTGCAAGACTGTACATTACGATTGATTAAAACTGCCGTTGCTATTTCTTTATGTTCTGGGTTAATCCAGTATATCTGAAATTGCACAAATTAAGTTAACGCTTTGGGCAGATTAGATAAGTACCGATACAGTTAACGGTTCGGGATTTGAAATCATTGGTATTGATGACAAGCATCATATTATGGGTAGGGATAATTTCATACTTTCAAAATTTGCTGCAAATACTATTCTTTACAAACAATGTAGCTGAGCGTTACTTAATAAGCTGTTTGAAAAGGCTTTATAATCGCCCCAGCGGGCTTAAGGCTAATTATCGTATCATAACATCTATATCTGCGGTGGTCACCATCATTATTCCGTCATTAAAACATAAACACCATTGTTATTAAAACGGATGTCAATTATGCTATTGGCAATATGGTTTATAACAGTTTGATATTTTAAAATACCACTGTTAAATGCACAGTTTTCATATAATAGCAAACACCTCTTCGAATAATACTTTTTACTGGTACATTTGCAGGTACAGGATTATGTACAAGAATTATAGCAATATGAATGCACTGCAACAGTAAAAACGCGAAAAATGAATTTCTGAGGGCACAAATTTGCTAAAATAACAACCGCGAAAATTAAAATTATGGCAAAATCGCGAAAATAACCCATTATACGGTATTGTTTAAATTCTCACAAGGCTCAGAAGACTGTCCTTCACCAAACTTAACCTAGAGTGCCATGGACAAAGGAAACAAATGGACATTGTATGACAAGCTCAGTTTGTTGATTCTGTATTCTGAGCATATTATAGAAGATCTCTGTGTGTATAATATTATGCAAATGTACCATGCATTTATACTTTTACTCTAGAAATACAAAAACGACACAATCAAGTTTCAGTCCATTTAATCGTCAGTGTTCATCATCTGTATATAGTTATAAAATAATAACAATTCACGATATCTCTTCATCTACAACTCATGATTTTATTTAAGTAACTTATAAGAGTCTTAATACTTGATGTTAAAATAAACTGTAAGTTTCTCATGTCTGAAATGTCACGTCATTCTGCCCTAATTGTTTAAGTAATTCAGAAATGTCATAAAGGATACGTTGTTTTCTGTCTCTGTCATGTTGCATAATGGGTCCGTAATCTCATTCGCCGTTGGTAGCTTCAGGTTGTTGGATTGGTTGATGTTTTCGTTTCCGATGTCCTGTCCACTGTCGACTCCGCCCCCTCCTTCTTGTCCTGAACTTTTTGTCGTAGTAGTTCATTGACTTTGGGAACAACCCTTTCTTTCCATGTCTGTTGCCCCTTCACTTCCGAATAGTTGAACCTGACATAACGCTGGATGAGGGCTTTTCTTTCACGGCACAACTCTGGTGGTTACCTCCCCCATACCAATAATAACGAAGGCGTTAATTGGTCAATCCAGACAGCTCTGGAAACATCGTGGCAAACACCTTAGCCGCAAAGTTTCCAGCATGGGCACTCCCTCTTTTGATGGTTTCCAGCTTCGAATCGTCTAAGGCATATTGGCTGTCTGTTACGGTATCACTTATCAATGGGCCTGAGGGTGCGGCATTCTGTTCTTCTTGAGCCAGGAGCTGATCTAACATAAGATGAAGATTCCTTATACTTTCTTTCTGTTCCTGCTGGGTTCTGACACATGCTTCCCCTTGCTTCCTCAGCATTACAATTTCTTTGGCCATGGTTCTGTTTGAGTTTTCCAGTGACACTAAGGTTTCTATTTGCTGGTGCATACTAATTTTGGAGGCGTTGGGGCGGAACATTCTTGCATCTGGTGTGAGTGGACTGGTTGGCCTGGATAGAAGAGGCGACAAGTGGCTAATTGTTGACAATTCTAGTGGAGGCGGTGGCATATGCCATGGGGGCTTTCGAAAGTTTTGTTGTGGGATGACAGGCGGTGGCACTGGCATAGGTTGAGGTTGTGTGTGGGTACTTTTCTCAGCATCAATATTTGATAATTTGTCAAGATCTCTCTGTCCGTTTGGAAATTCATCAGTTTCACAATATCAGGGGATGCCAAATTTTCAGGACTTTTGTTGGATGTTCTGAACAGTTAGCAAGGTATTCGCCAAATTTCTGGATGTAACTGAATAGAAGAAGGTAAGGAACCTCTCCGAAAGTTATCAAATTCCATTATGGTCCTGTAACATTTACATAAAGTAGACCAAAGCACTGCAAAAATACATTGCTGATACCAGAAGAGAGATCAGCTTCCACAGAATGAAGTTTCCTGGTTTTTTTTCTTTTAACCGACAACAAAATTTTCAAATCATCTTTACGCAAAATCACTTCAGTCGAAGTCTGAAAACTACTGTTGAACCGATTATCTCGGTAGTTGCCAATGACAGACTTAATTCCTTTTTCTGAACAATGTGCCTCCCAGTGGTCTCTCAAACCATGATGGTCTCATATTGCATCCATCTGGGTATGTCTGGCCCATAACATTAGCATGCATTTAGCATCTTGTTTATATTTGGCATAAATGTTAACCTCAGGGAAACAAAGTGTCACAGGCAAACACTTTTTTGCGTTTGGGCTGGGGGGTTACATTATAAATTATTTAATAAAAAAATCTTGAAAATATTAATTTCCAAAATGAAATTTTCTAAAAGATGAGGAGATGTTGAGATTGTATTTGATTTGAGAATTAGTGTCAGTTACCTACATCCCATATATAATTTATAATCAAAGATTCCGTGACATCCTTTTGAAGAAAAGACAATACATAGGGACTGCTTTGTCCATCTGTCTGTCAATCCACCTGGTATGAAAATTAAATGTTGGCTATAACTTTGCCATTTCTTAACTTTTCTTCATCAAATTTTCAAACATATTGCTTATGACAACTGGGTTATAATGATGATGATAAAATCTTTAGGGTCACAATCTTATTTGATGGAGTTATGCCCCTTTAAATTTTAACTCTGACGAAGTGCCCGAGGGCGACACAAGTTTACAATTGAACATTCTGTCTATTCTACTGGAAAAGTGAGTCATAAGGTTAACTTCTCTGTTACCTAGATCCTTCATTAACCCCTGTACCATCTAACACTTCGGATAATCTCGGTAACATGTTGTCTTCTTTGTTCGCTTCTCCATCTTGTATAAGGTTCTTTGTTTTCATTAACCCAAAGTATTCAAGAACCTTGGGCAATCTCGGTGACAGGTTTTCTGCCATAATATTGTTTTTTGGTTAACCTTTGTCGTGTAGGATTTCAGTCTCATTGTGATACATTGTAGATTGTCTGCTAGAAAAGTGGGAAATTGGGTATTTCTTCTTAGTTAACATCAATTTCATCAACCACCTCAGACAATCTCAGTGACAGATTGTCCGCTAGAAAAGTGGGAAATTGGGTATTTCTTCTTCGTTAACACTAATTTCATCAACCACCTCAGACAATCTCAGTGACAGATTGTCCGCTAGAAAAGTGGGAAATTGGGTATTTCTTCTTTGTTAACACCAATTTCATCAAGCACCTCAGACAATCTCAGTGACAGATTGTTCGCTAGAAAAGTGGGAAATTGGGTATTTCTTCTTCGTTAACACCAATTTCATCAAGCACCTCAGACAATCTCAGTGACAGATTGTTCGCTAGAAAAGTGGGAAATTGGGTATTTCTTCTTCGTTAACACCAATTTCATCAAGCACCTCTGATAGTCTCAGTGACAAATTGTCTGCAAGAAAAGTGGGAAATTGGGTATTTCTTCTTTGTTAACACCAATTTCATCAAGCACCTCAGACAGTCTCAGTGACAAATTGTCTGCAAGAAAAGTGGGAAATTGGGTATTTCTTCTGTTTACACCAATTTCATCAAGCACCTCAGATAGTCTCAGTGACAGATTGTCTGCAAGAAAAGTGGGACATTGGGTTTGTCTTCTTCATTAACACCTATGTCATCCAGCACCTCGGACAGTCTCAGTGACAGATAGTCTGCTAGAAAAGTGGGACATTGGGTTTGTCTTCCTCGTTAACACCTATGTCATCTAGTGCTTTGGAAAGTCTCAGTGACAGATTGTCTGCTAGAAAAGTGGGACATCGGGTTTGTCTTCCTCGTTAACACCTATGTCATCTAGTGCTTTGGAAAGTCTCAGTGACAGATTGTCCGCTTGAAAAGTGGGACATTGGGTTTGTCTTCTTCATTAACACCTATGTCATCCAGCACCTCGGACAGTCTCAGTGACAGACCGTCTGCTTGAAAAGTGGGAAATCAGGTTCATCTACTTCGTTAACACCTATGTCATCATTCTAGCACATCAGACAATCTCAGTGACAACTTGTCTTTGTATTCAATTGTCTTTCTAATTGAAACATTCGATAAAATAAAAAATTAAAAAATGAAACATTCGATAAAATAAAAAATTAAAAAATATAATGTAATTTTTAAGGGGTTGTCTTATCCCCTTTGTGATTTTAAGCTAGACTATTCAAAGAATAGGGTAGCTATCCTACTCGCCCCGGCGTCCCCGTCGGCGTCTGTTAAACAAAAAATGCACTTTGGTCCATAACTTAAAAATTACTTATGATATCAACTAGAAACTTGGAATATATATTCACCATCAAATTCTTCATCATAACCAACAAGACCCATAAACCTGCTTCCAATATTTTCAAATTATGCCCCTTTTTCGCTTAAATTTTGCGTTAAGCAAAATATAAACTTGGCCCTTAACTTTACAACTACTTGAGCTATCACCTTGAAACCTGGAAAATAAAATCACCATCAAAATCTAGGTCATTATCAACAACACCCATAACTCTGCTACCAATATTTTTCAAGTTATGCCCCTTTTTCCCTTTTTTCTTATATTTTGTGTTCAGCAAAATATGCATTTTGCCCATAACTTTACAACTACTTGAGATATTGCCTTGAAACTTGAAATATGTATTCACCATCAAAATCTACATCATACCCAATGACACCCATAACCCTGCTTCCAATAAATCTACATCATACCCAATGACACCCATAACCCTGCTTCCAATATTTTTTTCAACTTTTGCCCCTTTTTTCACTTAAATTTTGCATTAAGCATATATTACTAACAAGTTTTCCAACTCTTCAAAAAATATTTCATAGTTATTTCCATTTTCAATTCACTATTTAAGGTACATTAAGGAATTATTTCAATTTCCTCCCTTACCACTTACTTCTTAACATTATTCCTGTTTGCACATAAATGTTTGGCTATATTTGTTTTGTTCTTTTAATCTATAAATTGCATTTATTTCAAATGAATTGAATAGTCGAGCACGCTGTCTCCTCTGACAGCTCTTGTTAGCTGACCTGAGCCTTTGGCTCATGGTGAGCAATTATTACCGGTCTTCGTCCGTAGTTGGTCAACAATTTATTTCAAACCACATCTCCTCTGAAACAAGTGCATGGATTTTAACCAAATTTGTCCTGAAGCATCATTGCACTAATGTCTACAAAAGGTGTTCAAATTGTTACCATACGGTATACTGCTTCCCATTTTCTTCAAAAATTTTCTTCTCAAAAACCACATTGTAGATCTTAGCCAGATTTGGCCTCAACCTGACATTGACCTCTTCAAAAGTTGCTCAGGTAATTGACCCTAGGGTCCATTTCAAAGCCACATGGCTTATAAGCAAAGTCTAACAATTGCTTTAAATAACATCTCCTCAGAAACCATTGGATGGATTTTAATTTGGCCTGAAGCAACTTGGCATTGAGTTGTTCAAATCATGATTATAGGAATAACCATTTCTCAGCCACAGGGCTTATAAGCAAAATCTTTAAAAAAAATTCATCTAAAAAAACACTCTAAAGGTTTATCATTTTATTATGCTCCCGAAGAAATTCGGGGCAGCATAAAGTTGCTGGTTTGTCCGTCCCCATTTGTGTACGACCCATAACTTTTAAATTTGAAGACGGATTTTACTTCACTAAAATGATAACCACATTGATACGACATGTCGCGCGCATCATTTGGGTCACTACCTTAAAGGTCAAGGTCACAGCCACATTATCTTAATTTTCATCACTTTCTTCATCTTTCAGTCTATTGCTCAAAATGCTGCCTTGTGTCTGAAATTCATCTTCAATTCAACAATCCTAAGCCTCACAAAACTTTTTAATGTGTTTTTTGTGGACTTTTTCTTACCTTTCTTTACTCATTTTGTCCGAAATTTTATGATGTCTGAACCATACTCAAGTTAATTTTGTCCATATTTTTCGGAGTTATACTCTGTAAATGATCTCTTAAAATGCACAATCTGCTTGTTTTCCATCCTTTTCCCAGTAAGTCTTGATGATTGGGACAAATATCCAAACTGTCTGTCACCTGTGATGTCAAATAGTCCAGCTCTTGCTTTTATTCAAACTCTGTTTTAAAAGTATTGTTGTTGATTTTATCGAAAGCTATATGTGATTGAATATTATCCAAACATAAATATAATGGACTAACTTCTGAAGAGGGTGAAATATTTTTATTTATGCCACAAAAAAATATTCTGAAGTCCTTGGGTGGCAAAAACGCACACTGGAACATTAAAGTTTTCTATTGCAAATTCATTTTGCCACTGAGTTACTCTCTAAAATAGGGCAGTACATAAATGCAAAACTGTTGGTTGGCAAGGCAATGACAACTTTTTGACAAATATGCAACACAAAAAATAACATGAAAGATGATATAGATTACTTATTTATACAAAAAAATAAATACCATACCATAACATACCATACCATCTTATACCTATACTTGCACATACAAGTGAATATTCCTATTGTTGTCCTAATTGAATAGTATTGATGGTAGCTTTTAAATCTGTTCAAGTTTTGTTCAGAACAAGTCTAGTGGTATTTTCTTTCTAGTTAACACCATGTTCACCCCATTTTGAATTGCCTTAAGCTGACTGGAATGGGAATAGCTCACAGTACTTGCACATATAACCAGCTTTTCCACTTTGTAATAGATCCAAGACTTTTTTAGAGTATGACTGTTCATACTTCAATGAGTTAAAACAAAGCCGATACCTTAGATGGAGGTTCAATAACCGTAGTAGACTGCTTTATTTCCTTCGATACGTCCGCCTTTTTCTTGAATGTCTGTCTGTGCATATGAAAATATGTTCGGGGAACACAACAAATCAATGATTCTGGCACTTTTTTTCATCTTAAGACGATTTCTCTGTAGTATAACTTGAGGTCGACATACTTGGTGACTCCCATAAAGACTTAAAGATTTCGAACCTTTAGCGTCTGATTTCATATTTTTGCGTAATATTTACTATTATGTGACATATTTTCTACTGAAAATGGAAAGAAACTGGAAAGCGATTGATAAATCCCGTACCGTCCTAAAACGTGTTATATAGACACTGGCACCATGCATCGGATTTCGCGAAGCTTACGGCATAGAATTTTTAACTTTCCATTGTGATATTTCTTTGAAAATTGGGGAAAAAAACAACAAAATTTGCATTGGGAATGGGTCCGATTGTCGTTCCCGTGGTATGGCTAGAAAATGGCCTGCAATACCATACCATACCATCTTATACCTATACTTACCCATGCAATATCATACCATACACATGCAAGTGAATATTCCTATTGTTGTCCTAATTAAATAGTATTGATTTTAGCTCCAACAGTTTTTAAATCTGTTCAGGGTTTTTTCAAGACAAGTTCTTTTGTAATGATGCAAGGCCAGTAATTTAAATTGTTTTAAAATAAGCAGTCTGTTTGATATTTCTTTGTGTTTTGTTCTACCTTTCATTTCATCTATCCAAACATCAGGTGAGTGATTTAGAGCTATCTGGCCCTCTTGTTTGGAGACTGAGTGTCTTTAATTGATTTTTGACAAACACAAAAAAAATACTATTCAAGTAAAACTGATTAATTCCTTAATTATTAATACTGTAACAAGTTAATATTAATAAAATTTTGAGGGTTGTCCTTTTTCCCTCGTTTTTATTTTTAGCTCGACTATTCGAAGAATAGGGGAGCTATCTTTCTCGCCCCGGTGTCGGCGTCGGCGTCGGCGTCCGTTAAACAAAATATGCACTTTGGTCCATAACTTGAAAACTACTTATGATATCAACTTGAAACTTGGAATATATATTCACCATCAAATTCTACATCATTACCAACAAGACCCATAACTCTGCTACAAATATTTTTCAAGTTATGCCCCTTTTTCACTTAAATTTTGCGTTAAGGAAAATATGCACTTTGGTCCATAACTTATAAACTACTTCAGATATCAACTTGAAATTTGGAATATATATTCACCATCAAATTCTACATCATTACCAACAAGACCCATAACTCTGCTGTCAATATATTTCAAGTTATGCCCCTTTTTTCTTATATTTTGTGTTAAGCAAAATATGCATTTTGCCCATAACTTTAAAACTACTTGAGATATTGCCTTGAAACTTGAAATATATTTTCACCACCAAAATCTACATCATAACCAACAAGACCCATAACCCTGCTTCCAATATTTTTCAAATTATGCCCCTTTTTCACAAACATTTAGTGTTAAGCAAAATATACACTTGGCCCTTAACTTCGTTTTGAATGGAGGGATTTCAAAATAACTTGGCACAAATGTTCACCATGACAATGCGGTGTGTCGCGTTCAATACCCATGCCTGTAGGTCCAAGGTCAAGGTCACTGTTACTAAAAATAGAATTTTCTTGCAAAATCTTGTCCGCTCTAACTTAGTTATTTCTTATTGGATTTTTAAATAACTTGGTATAATTGTTCACCATATCAAGATGGTGTGTCAAGTACAAGCCCATGCCTGTAAGTCGAAGGTCAAGGTCACTGTTACTAAAAATAGAATTTTCTTGTCCAGGCTGTTACTTTGTTATGAATGGAGGGATTTCAAAATAACTTGCCACAAATGTTCACCATGACAAGGCGGTGTGTCCACACAATACCCATGCCTGTAGATCCAAGGTCAAGGTCACTGTTACTAAAAATAGCATTTTCTTGTCCAGGCTGTAACTTTGTTATAAATGGAGGGTTTTCAAAATAACTTGGCACAAATGTTCACCATGACAAGGCGGTGTGTTGCGTACATTACCCATGCCAGTAAGTCCAAGGTCAAGGTCACAGTTACTTAAATTGAATTTACTTGTTCAGGCTATAACTCTTTTATGAATGAAGGAATTTCAAAATAACTTGGCACAAATGTTCGCTATGACATTGCATTGCATTACCACCAACTTCTTCGCAGACATTTCCGTAATGTGAAGACAACAGTGCCACAAATACAAATAATTTACTTATCTTCAAGTTTATGCATATTCTTATAATTCCTCCAACATCACTGTCGTTGAAATGCTATTATTCCCATCATTTCACTTGAGTGTCTGAAAATGATGCATAGCAGGGGCATCTGTGTCCTATGGACACATTTCTAGTTTCACTTATATTTTCACTTAAGTGCACCTCATCGATAACTTTGCACAAAATACTTAAGGTATCAACTTCAAACTTCCATTATATTTTCATTTCAGTTCTTTTCTTTAACATTACTGAAGTGATTGATATTTGACTAAAAGTAAATGTCTCTCATAAAAAATTACTAACATGTTTTCTAACAAATTCAGAAATATTTCATAGTTATTCCCCTATTCAGTTTAATATTTATGGTACATTAAGGAATTATTTCTGTTATTTGAAATGAATTTCTCCCTTACCATTCACTTGTTAATATTTTTCCTGATTTCACACCAATATATGGCCATAGTTGTTATTGTTTTAATCTTCAAATTGCATTTGTTTCAAATGATTCGAATAGTCGAGCATGCTGTCTCCTCTGACAGCTCTTGTTTAGGCAAGTGTCACCAATTGATTTTTTTACAAACAGAAACAACAAAAATATTAAATAAAGTAAATCTTAAAATTATTTCTTAAATTATTCACCTGGAAATTCTCCTTCATCTGGAATCAGCCGGAAATTCAGGTTGCAATCATCCTGATTTCTATTAATAGCCAAGTTATTATTAGAGATGGAGGTATTGATAGAAAACGTGTCATGTGCACTGATCAACTGCTCATAAAGAGTCACTAACGTTTTATGAGTTGTAGAAGACAGAAGCTTTATACATGTACCTTTCTTTTCCATTTAGTGATAGTCCAGTTCTGCGGCTGTAAGCTATCTAATATAGATGGTCTCATTTTCTTCGGCCTTCCGGGATCTGTCACTTTGCCTCGACAATGCTCTGCCACATCCAAATTAATATCATTTTCCATACAGCTTCTATTCCTCCCAGAACGTGCTCTCTGATTAATTATCCTTCCTGACATGATTCTTTAATCCAAAGGGCACATTAATACAGAAGTATCAAAATAAAAGAAGAAATACCCAAACAAAAAAGGGGGTAATTCTATACAGCAATGGTATACTAATGCTATACAGTATAGAATTGGTATAGAATTAGTATAGATTTTCACATGCAAATGAGCTAATTCTATACTCCAATGCTATACCAATTCTATACTCCAATTCTATACCAATTCTGTACTTCTATGAAATACTATACTTATTTTATACCAATGCTATACCAATTCTATACTCTTACAAATACGTCTTAAATGAAATACTATACTAATTGTATACCAATGCTATACTAATAATATACTCTTACAATATGTATGAAATAAAGTGCTATACTAATGAAATACTACATAATAATGTTATGATATACCAATTGCATACTACTAAAATGACAATTGAGAATATAAATCCAGAAAAAAAAATATTTTCAATTATATCTTGATATTGTTTCATCATCAGAAGACAACATTTTTTATTTACAGAATCCTTTGATAGTTTGTTTCTGTGTTATAGTTCAGTTCACTTCATTTCACTTTTTATTTTCTTTATCATTACTGTTTTCCTTTTTCTTGAGAGAAACTTCTTTTTCTTTTAATTAGCACTTCCCTTCTTCTTTGAACTATCTTCCTTTTCTCACTGCATTCTCTTTAACATTTGCCGTGCTGATGCCATTTTTGTATTCCAAGCCCTTGTAAACCCAGTTGAGCCCATCTTTAGTTCATGCTCTGCATACACTGAAATTTGAAAATAAATTTCTCTTACCATAATTCAAGTTGTTTGACACAATTGCCAAAATTGTACTTATTGCCCTTGACCAACTATTCAGTCTGAAAATAATTCTAAAAGCAGTAACCAGCTTTAATCTTTTCAGACCTGGTTAGTCTGAAATCTGTTGAAAATCTTCTGTATCACATTGTCTAAAAGCTCCATTTTGTTATGATGGTCACATGTATGTGCACTTTAAAGGGATTAGTGTGTGGGAGGCAGTGTTTTCTGAACAAAAGCATTCTTGATCAACTTTTATTTGTTATTCACAGGTCATAGCTGTAAGCATATATAATACTGTAAATCAAAATGCATACTTTCAGCGGATATCACAAGCTCAGTGAAAAGACACTCTAGCATATATTTATGAGACATGCAGGTCAATTTACTCAATTTACCTTTGACCATATTGATACCGGTACTCAAAATACAATTTTATTAAAAACATCCATTTTACTATTTGCAGCATGCAACAATTAAATAAGAAAAAGCACAACATTCTGCACTTTATTCTAGCCAAATAATGGTATCAACTTGGTGGAAAAATATATAAAATAGTTTTTTACTCACATCCTACTGACTGAAAAACTAGGTCATCACGGTAAGAAGATGACACTGATCCTTTAACTAGATCCCATGGATCATAGAATCCATCAATCAGTCTTTTGATGATTTCTATGTTGCAATCAGCCGGTATTGCTAAACCCTTTTTGTCTGCTTTTTTTTTGCTTCTTGGCTCTCCTCCTTTTAAGGGTTGATAACATGCCGTGAAGCCACAATGGCTTAACAGCGACCTTTGCTCCTGGTGCAAGCCTTTCAAATTCAGGCGGTGGTTCCTGGTTTTCTTGAAGAATTATCTGTAATAACAAAGAATTTGAAATATTTGAGAGTGAAATTTAAAAGACCTCAATTTGACTGCTGATCTACTGCTGTAAATAAGAGATGATCATTATATTTCAAGGTGAACATTCTTTATTTTTTCTTGAACATTGATAGGCTTAAAAAAGTTCATAATCAATAGAATATTTTAAAATTAACTTGTATTTTAAAACATAGATAAGAATTACTCTGGTGCTATATGAAAATTCAGTCATACATGTATATGAATGCTTATATGTTCAGCAAACTCAATGTCTGGTCTTGTCTTTGGTTTGTGCTGTTTCTTTACAAGACTTCTGTTATTACCTTTGTCAACTTGACCAGACTGCCCTGTAAGAAAGGCAATATTTTTTTAAATACACACAATATTGTAGTGAATATTACGGCTATGTTGAAATTGCTACTCCTGGTTTACTGGTGGAAACATTGGTTGTTGGTAATTCCAATTGACTGGTGGTGGTAAGTATAGATCTTAAGTCATCATAGGTGGATAATGAAACGGAAACTCAAAAGTGGGACCTGGCAAATTCGAAAACACACCTCTTGCATACATTAATTAGAAGTTGTTGATAGAGGCTGAAACTCAGAGGTTGTTGTTTGTTTTTCTGATAGATTGAAAAGGCTCTATTGTAGCTGATTGGTGTATGGGTGTCTGTTGGTTGCTGCTCCGTACTCGTTGTATCTGATGGTGTGTCCAAAGTTTGCTGAACTGGGTTCTGTTCTGTTGATTTAACTAAGTCTGTGTCAGTGCCAGAAGACTTTGCTGTCTTCTCAGAAACCCCAAAACTAAAATTCTCTTTAGTGAAAAGTGATGTGGCCTTTATCTGTGCAGCTGCTGCCTGTGCCTGTTTTTGTTTAATCTTTGTTGCTAGTATCTCTGAAGAAAAAGCAAGAGCATATTTAGCCTTGTTTTCCAAAATAACATTCACTAAAGTTAGTTAAGTGCTATAGATTTCAGATACAGAGGTAATAAAATTTATTTGTGGAAGTATCTATTCATTTCCAAAACTTAAACATATATTAGCTATACAAAAGATCTACTTTCAGCTGTTTTACTTTTTTTTGATGCCCCCACATTTTTCTTCTTTCCTTCAGTCTGCTTACCTGAAAGAAAATTGATACTTTTAATTTTTCTGTTGGTTATCTGTATCAGGATTATACAGTCTGCTGGCTTGTTTGTTTATTTCAGCTGGTTTGTTTTTATATAAGATAATGGCATATACTGACCACCCTGGTATTTACCACTGGTGTTTTCCGGACCAGATCATGGCATATATCCTGGTATTTACCACTGGTGTTTTCCGGACCAGATAATGGCATATATCCTGGTATTTACCACTGGTATTTTCCGGACCAGATAATGGCATATATCCTGGTATTTACCACTGGTGTTTTCTGGACCAGATAATGGCATATATCCTGGTATTTACCACTTGTGTTTTCCAGACCAGATAATGGAATATATCCTGGTATTTACCACTGGTGTTTTCCGGACCAGATAATGGCATATATCCTGGTATTTACCACTGGTGTTTTCCGGGCCAGATAATGGCATATATCCTGGTATTTACCACTGGTGTTTTCCGGACCAGATAATGGTATATATCCTGGTATTTACCACTGGTTTTATCCAGACCAGATAATGGCATTTACTGACCACCCAGGTATTTAAGGTTGGTATTTTTCAGACTGGCAAATGGCATATCCTGACCTCCCCAGTATTTACCACTGGTATTTACCAGACCAATAATTGCATATTCTGGCCAAATGATTTTGCATTGAAATACTGCAGAATTCATAACTTGGTTATTTTAACTTTAAATAATTATCAGTAAAATATTAATAATAACTTAAATATTTTCTTGCGAAATGTTAGTGGGTCTGCTTAATTGTTCAAGAGAGCACCAGGGGTTCTTCATTCACAAAGAAGGTATTTTGATTTCACTCTGAAATTTTACTTGTTACAAGAAAGAAATTGCTGCAGTATTATTTTATATAAATTTGCTTTAACAAAAATCATTAATGTTTAGTTAATATTTTTTTTCAATTTACCTTTACCACCAGACTGCAATCTATGTTCATCTAGATCAGTTGAATTCTCTTGTTCATATGTTTCCATGCCATGCCCGAATAAAATAAAATTGTAAGAATAGTATATGTAACAATTTTGTACCTTGAAAACAGACTTTCTTTGGGAGCCAAACTTCCTATACTTCCACTGTTGCCAACAATTACTGCCACAGGAAGGCAGTCCATAACTTCAACAATGTCTTAGAAGATAATTCATTAAACAATAGTAGAAATGTACAAAAACAGCATTCTCCAAGTGACTTCAACCCATCTGTATGATATATCATATAAAGAGCACATGAATGTTCAATGTCATGCAAAGGTCAAAATGAAACAGAAATATGTAGAAATTTCTAACCTTGAAAACAGACTTTCTGTGGGAGTCCAAACTTCCTATACTTCCATTTTTGTCCACAATTACTGCCACAGGAAGACAGTCCATAACAAGGTCAACAATGTCTTAGAAGATAATTCATTAAACAATATGTATTAGAAATGTACAAAAACAACATTCTGCAAGTGAATGTGGTTTTGATTTTACATCCATATTTTTTTACGAACTTCATTATGTAGAACTTCCCAGAATGCAAGATATGGTGTACAAGATACGAAATATCTTCCAATGTTGTTTATTTGTTTTCTTTTAAAGTGAATGTTGGAATAGAATTTTGCTGTTTTAATATTCCAAATTATAATTGGATAATAATATTATTAATAATACCATAGTACAGTAAATTGTTTATTCCTTAATTATTAATAATGTATACAATGAATATTAATTAATATGTTTTTAGGAGTTGTCTTTTTCTCTATTTGTCATTTTTTGGCAATTTCAATGTTGCCAACTGATTAAAAAAAAAAAGAAACAAAAATTACATGATTGTACTATTAATAAAAGTAAAATAGTATATTTTTATAGTTAAACATATTTTTAATAATGTTCTAGGGTATTTCTTTGTCCCTCTTTGTAATTTTTGGGACAGTGTCACTAATTGAAACAAACAAATTACTATTAAAGTAAAACATAAGTATGTCAAACTGCTTAATAAATTATAAATAATACTGTAAAAAATACTTACTCTTTATTACTTGCTTACTATTTATTGCATATATTGCTTATAGCGACTTGTTAGATATTATTTTGAGAATATATTATTGCATTTATAGATTTGATTATTTACAAAATGTAACCCATTACTGCATATACCGTATACCCCCGTTTTAGCGCCCCCGGGGGCGTAACATTTTATGCGAAAAAAATAATACCTTACAAGTTTACCGTTATTGTTAAAGTTGTGATAATAAAAAGTGTTTAACAGTTTTCAATTGATTTTTGTTGGAATAATACTGGATTATTGTCAGAAAAGGTAAGATCTAATTTAATTATTTGTACTTTTTTGTCAATTTTAAATGTCTTTCTGCCCCTGATTGAAAAATTTTAGAATGAAAAAGGGGAGGGGGCGTTTATTAGGGGGGGAGCGTTAAAACGGGGGTATACGGTATATGCATTTTATTGCATGTGCTTGCTGTGTTAATCCAGATCAGAAGGCACATCCATGCCATCTGATTTTGAATTCTACTGGTCACATCTTGGTCAGAAAGAACCTAATAAATCTAAGCAAACTTGTTAATAAACCTTAGCAAACAGTGTAGATCCTAATCAGATGGCATTGATGTACCTGCTGATCTGGATCTACACTTGTCGCACATGCAATAAAGGTGTATCAATGAAGGAAACATTTTAGAAACATTGTATAACCAGCTTTATTAAACATAAATATCCTCGACTGAGATGTTTGAACCATGTAGATCTAGATAAGGGGGCACTTTCATTCCATTCAAATAGGATCTACACTGTTCCTTTTTGGTCAGAAATAAGCAAATGAATCAAAATATGAACAGTGAAGATCCCTTTCAGATCTGGATCTACACCAATCACACATGTGATAAAACCTGTTTATATCAAGTAAAGGGTCAGTATTTATTTAGGTTGCAGGTTTTTTTTCCTTAACAAACTGACGCTGGTAGTCAGCGTCTTCCCCTAGAAAAAAAATTCCCCACAGAAAATTTTTTCCCCAACAAATATCAATTTCCCCCTTGTAAAGTGATATTTTTTATCAAAACGTAAACAGAAGCTTAATTTATAGTTATGTTTAATCTATTTCAGCTAAAATCTGCACTATTTTCATGAATAATTGATAGAAATTAGGTACTAACAGAACCGAGTAAGCACACACATTATGGATAAATTTTAAGCAGGCTCAGAAAGTGAGCAAGTATAAATCAACTTATTCTTGTACTGTTTAAATAACAGATAACAAAGAGACATGCCTCTGTAAGCTAAATAGACTGTTTGGTAATGAAAGCAAAATTAAAAAAAGAATAACAGAAGCATAAACTTGAGTATAAACATTCACTCTAGCTAATACAAGCAAGAGTGTATAATTAACTAGATTTTCCCCAATTTTGTATTTTTCACGCTATTTTCCCCTTTTGACCAGCGTCCAGCGTCTTCCCCTTTTCCTTAAAAAAACCCCTGGGTTGATAAAAATAAAGACTTTTTCTTTCCCCTTTTATTTATAATCCATATATACTGAACAAAAATGTTTTGCAATGTTCTCTATGTTTTGCATGGAAGGGAAATAAAAAAGACAAATGGTACAAAAACATATGTACAGTTCTAATGCCAGATCCCTACTAAACATCAAAAGTTATCTCAAAAAGGACACTTACCTAGCCTGTGGCTCAAGCATAGGCATATCAATGGGGTGACACTTCTCACTAATTTGGGAAAAAATCTGCTGATTTGGGAAAAAATTACACGCTATATCCAATCATTTTCGTCATTCTTTTTCAATCATTATTGATAAAAGCTTCAATTTGCATAAAGGATATTATGCTGGGACTATAGTTCTTTCATATTATGATGGTTTTGTATCACTTGTTAACTTTCGTTGTTTTTAACTGTTAAAAATGCAAAAGTTGCAAAACATTTTTTGTTGAGTATATATCGGTATTGTTTTATGTGCGACCAGTATTGGTCCTGATCAGATGGCACTGATGTGCCTGCTGATATAGATATACAGTGTTAACATTTGGGTAACAGCCATTCCCCAGTGAGTACAGGGTTATAAGATTGTATTGTAGATTTGAGAAACTTTGATGTCAAAAATAGGTAATTCAGTAAGAATCAATGTTTTTAATTTCCTTCTGTACAATTGGCTTATTAAGTTGTTATTCTGCATTTATATGTTAATGAACAGTGCTGTAAACATCTTATGTTTTTATTAAACTTTTTACATGTTGTTGTTGTTTTTGATGGATGTCTATGTCATGTTTGATCCAAAACTGTGAGTGTTATTAAAGTTATCCAAGGTCTATATTTTACCCTTACAAATGATAAAAATAACATTTGAGATCGATTATTAATGAAAAACTAGGCATAATCTAAGAATACATGTATTACGAATTCTTTCCCGTTTGTCCAATAAATAAAAATGAAATATGTATAAAGTTAAAAAAACTGGCAGTTTTTTAACTCGCGGATATACCGCGAGAGCGTCTGCTTCAATATTTGTTTTGCAAAAATCTTATTTTAAACCATAATTTGATACATACCATGTGGTCAAATTAGTTTAAATTAAGATGTGTAAGCTTTCATGGCAAAAAGATGGATTTTAAGTTTTTTGTTCAGATGCGCCAGATATATCTTTAAACTTGTTTAGGTACAAACTGGTCTTCAAAGACCACCCAGGTGAAAACCCGAAAAAAACATAAATACTCCCATTGCAATGACTAAAAATGCTATAATTTGAAATACCAGTCTGATTTAACTCTTTCCTCTATATATACCCATTTTTATGCATGGGCGACCAGTGTAGATCCACACATCCGTGCCGACTGATCAGGATCTGCACTGATCTCATTTTGGTCAGAAATAACCTAACCAATAAAAAAGTGAACAATGCAGATCCTGATTAGATGGCACTGGATCTACACTATATGTGCCGAGTCACTTCTTTACTAAGGCTTGACCACTCATTCAAGCTGTACTGGACCAAGGCTGGTATTGTACTAGACTGTGTGGCAAGAGCAGTCGATTAATTGGCACTTAAGTCTAAAGCAGTCAAGTTGTACTGAATATGACTAGCTCAGTACTGTTGCAATTGACTGAGGCTAGAGCAGTAATGTTGTACTTGACAGAGGCTAGAGCAGTACTTTTTTACTTGACTGAGACTAAAGCAATCAAGTTGTGCTTGACTGAGGCTTGAGCAGTCATGTTGTGCTTGACTGAGGCTAGAGCAGTCAGGCTATTCTTGATAGAGGCTAAAGCAGTCAGGCTATACTTGACTGAGGCTTGAGCAGTCAGGCTATACTTGACAGAGGCTAGAGCAGTCAGGATATTCTTGACAGAGGCAAGAGCAGTCAAGCTATACTTGACTGAGGCTTGAGCAGTCAGGCTATACTTGACTTGACAGAAACTAGAGCAGTCAGGCTATTCTTGACTGAGGCTAGAGCAGTTAGGCTATACTTGACTGAGGATTGAACAGTCATGCTATACTTGACAGAGGCTAGAGCAGTCAGGCTATTCTTGATAGAGGCTAGAGCAGTCAGGCTATACTTGACTTGACAGAGGCTAGAGCAGTCAGGCTATTCTTGACAGAAGCTAGAGCTGTCAGGCTATTTTTGACAGGCTAGAGCAGTCAGGCTATACTTGACTGAGGCTTTAGCGGTCAGGCTATACTTGACAGAGGCTAGAGCAGTCAGGCTATACTTGACAGAGGCTTGAGCAGTCAGGCTCTACTTGACTGAGGCTTGAGCAGTCAGGCTGTACTTGACTGAGGCTTGAGCAGTTAGGCTATACTTGACTGAGGCTTGAGCAGTCAGGCTATACTTGACTGAGGCTAGAGCAGTCAGGCTATACTTGACTGAGGCTAGAGCAGTCAGGCTATACTTGACTGAGGCTAGAGCAGTCAGGCTATACTTGACTGAGGCTAGAGCAGTCGGGCTATACTTGACTGAGGCTAGAGCAGTCAGGCTATACTTGACTGAGGCTTGAGCAGTTAGGCTATACTTGACTGAGGCTTGTACTTCACTGGTGGACCATGCAAACTTCTGATATTGAACAGATGATGAACAAATGACAGCAATAGTAAGTAAATTTTGTGTTATGAAAAATGTAGACAGAAACAATATGTATTGAATAGATCTGGAAATAACAGATGATGAACAAATGACAGCAATAGTAAGTAAATATTGTGTTATGAAAAATGTAGACAAAAACAATATGTATTGAATAGATCTGGAAATAACAGATGATGAACAAATGACAGCAATAGTAAGTAAATATTGTGTTATGAAAAATGTAGACAAAAAAAATATGTATTGAATAGATCTGGAAATATTGTTTGAGGAAGAGGGGGTTTGAGGGTATCATATTTGAATGCAATAGTCTTGTGTTATACACACAAAATATCCCATTGCAATATATGTATGAAACACCAGAAAGGTCAATAAAGAAATATAAAAGCAATTTATGGAAGTAACAGCTGGGAGTTGAAATAGGTGCAAGGAATAATAAAACACATGAGGTCAATCAATAGAACACACAGTTTTCTCTCCTGGAATGTATTGTGAGTTGTTTTATTTATTTTTTTGCTTTCAGGATATATAGAAAATGGAAAATATAGCTTTGAATTTCTCGGTATTACTTTTTTGTTGTTGTAATAAGGTTAATATTAATGGATGTACTTTTTAAAGGATTTTAAAATGGATTTAAAGACTGAAGTTTTTTTTTCCTCTGAGGAAATAAAAAAAAAACAACAGAAAATAATGTATAATCATTCTGTTTCTTGGAATAAAATTATTATGTTGTAATAAGGTTAAATAAGGTTATAATTTATGGATGTGGTTTTTTCAAGGATTTTAAGGGGGATTTTAAGAATTGTGAGGTGTCTCATTCTTGGCTGTGAAAAAGTGAAGAAACCAAGAAATATCATAAAATTATAATCATTGAATTTATTGGAATTAAAATGTCTTGTTTTAATAAGGTTGTAATTTATGGATAACACTTTCTTCAGGGATTTTAAGGGGGGAGGGGGTTAAGAATTGTGAGGTGTTTATTATTGTTGTGAGAAAAAAAGAAAACAAAAAATATTGTATAATCATTGAATTTCTTGGAATAAAAATTTATTTTAGTAATAAGGTTATAATTTACGGATGTAACTTTTCAAGGATTTTAAGGGGTATCATGATAGATATGAATGTGGGTTGGGTATTTTTGTTCATAAGGTTAAAATTTATGGATGGTTGTGTTTTTCCGGGATTATATGGTGGTTTCATTTTGTAGTGGGTTTGGTGTGTACATTCCTAATTTCATAAAAGTTATTATGAATCTCTGACTTCAAAGCTTCTTATTGCTTGATGTATCCTTTATAGAGCATATGAAAATTCAAATGTAAATATCTAAAATAAAGTCAAAAAGTGAACAGTGATCCTGGTCAGATGGCATACATGTGCCAGTTGATCTAACTGTTCACCCACACCATAAAGGCATATTATGGAGGAAAAGGTTAACCCTTTTCTCCATAGATATGCATTTTTACTCATGTGCAACCAGTGTAGATCCAGATCAGCCGACACATCCATGCCGTCTGATCAGAATCTGCACTGGTCGCATTTTGAATAGTTATTCAGAAATAACCTAACAAATCAAAAAGGGCACAGTGCAGATCCTGATCAGACGACACGGATGTGCAAGCTGATCTGGATCTACGCTGTTCTCCCACGCAATAAAGGTGTGTCTGTGGAGGAAAGGGTTAAAGGACTGTAAAGCTCTTTTGTCTATCCTATAGGAAGCAGTCGTGACACACATGTACCTGTCCTTTAGGAATGCGAAGGTTTTCCATGGTTGATGGATATGAAAGGGTAAGTACCTATAATCTTCTGTGATTTAGATAGTTATCAAAGTTTTCTCAACATTGAAGAGGGATCAGTAAAAAATAAGTTGATGCCAAATCGAGAATTATACTGTGGTATCATTTAATTTCACAGGGACAAATTTATGCACAAACACTGTGATAGACATTTTAAGCTCGACTATTCGAAGTATAGGGGAGCTATCCTACTGGCCCCGGTGTTGGCGTCGGCGTCCGTTAAACAAATGCGTTAAACAAAGAATGCAATTTGGTCCATAACTTGAAAACTACTTATGATATCAACTTGAAACTTGGAATATATATTCACCATCAAATTCTACATCATTACCAACAACATCCATAACTCAGCTACAAATATTTTTCAAGTTATGCCCCTTTTACACTTAAATTTTGCGTTAAGGAAAATATGCACTTTGGTCCATAACTTATAAACTACTTGAGATATCAACTTGAAACCTGGAATATATATTCACCATCAAATTCTACATCATTACCAACAACACTCATAACCCTGCTGTCAATATATTTCAAGTTATGCCCCTTTTTTCTTATATTTTGTGTTAAGCAAAATATGCATTTTGACCATAACTTTAAAACTACTTGAGATATTGCCTTGAAACTTGAAATATATTTTCACCATCAAAATCTACATCATAACCAACAAGACCCATAACCCAGCTTCCAATATTTTTCAAATTATGCCCATTTTTCACTGACATTTTGTGTTAAGCAAAATATACACTCGGCCCTTAACTTTAAAACTACTTGAGCTATCACCTTGAAACCTTGAAAATATATTCACCGTCAAAATCAAGGTCATTATCAACAACACCCATAACTCTGCTACCAATATTTTTCAAGTTATGCCCCTTTTTCACTTATGCAATTGTCCCATAATTTTGAAACAACAGGAGATATTACTTTGAAACTTGGAATATATGTTTGCCATCAGTTTCTAAATCATTATCAACAAGATCCATAATTCTATTGAAAATATTTCTGTAACTTATGCCCCTTTTGCATTTAGTTTTTACCTCGACTATTCGATATTTCATTGAAACTTTGAATATTTTTTTCACCATCAAAATCTACATCATTACCAACAAGACCCATAACTGTAATACAATTACTTCACAAGTTATGACCCTTTTTCCACTGTTCCTTTTTTCACTTATATTTTCACTTATGTGCACTTCATCGATAACTTTGCAAATACTTAAGGTATCAACTTCAAACTTCCATTATATTTTCATTTCAGTTCTTTTTCTGTAACATTACTGAAGTGATTGATATTTGACTAAAAGTAAATGTCTCTAATAAAAAATTACTAACAAGTTTTCTAACAAATTCAGAAATATTTCATAGTTAATCCCCTATTCAGTTTAATATTAATGGTACATTAAGGAATCATTTCTGTTATTTGAAATTAATTTCTCCCTTACCATTCACTTGTTAATTTTTTTCCTGATTGCACATGAATGTATGGCCATAGTTGTTATTGTTTAAATCTTCAAATTGCATTTGTTTCAAATGATTTGAATAGTCGAGCATGCTGTCTCCTCTGACAGCTCTTGTTATGTGGGCATTTCATCAAGCAAAGTTTTATAAAAAAAATAAGTGGGGCATTACATCACGCACAATTTTATAAAAAAAAATAAGTGTAAAAAAGGGCTTAGTCACTCTCCTCTCCTTGCCCTGCCCTCCCCTCTGCTCCCCTAAATCGGATATTGGTTGGATCTTAAACAGGACAATGGCTCCTTCATGACAGCTCCGCTTAGTCACAAGAATTGAATTGTATTAAAGACTCAGTCAGTACAAGAGATTTTTAAGCTGTAAAACAATACTTTGCCAGATGTTTGTCTGTGTATAAGTGATTATATTCGAGTCTCAAAAAGACATCTAAACAAATCAATGTCTTCAGGGTCTATGGTTACCCAGAAGGGCCATCAACAATCAACATTTCGCTGTCATCAGTAAAAAATAAAAATATAAAAAGCTCCCTAACAGCATTTATTTGTTTTTTAGAGACAATTCGGACATGGAAAGGGCACATGGGAAGTGTGTTGACTGCCTGATAATGAAAGCTAAAGTGGTATGTATCTAACATAACTCTTACAATGTCCTGAAACAGTTTACAAGGTTTGTCTCCCCTTAACCCTTCACAGGTTAAGGTTACACTACAGTAATTCAGGTGGTTCGGGAACCAGTCAATTTTGTCTAGGGTTTGTGCGGACCATTAGATAAAGTAATTCTGTGATTGGTTGAAAATGCAAAAGAAGAATAAAAAATATTAAATAGCTATGTGAAAATACACAGTGTATAGAAGAAGTTGAAACAAAACATTTGCAATTTTATTTTGAGTGTATGAAAATGTTTATCTTTAAAAATGGGTATTATTTTGGACAAAGTGAAACTGAAAGTGGCGCAAAGCTGAGGGTGGTGGTATTCCAGTGCATGTCGCGAAAAAGTTTACTGGTTACGCTATATTTTTGTTGTGTTTTTATGATGTCTCTAGTTTAGTTTTATTTGCAAAATTAAGATTTTAAGGCCTTGACCCAATAGCTAATTCAGAAAAGGAGATGAAGCTATACTGGGAGTCTATGGGAAATGAATTACTGTAGTCTAACCTTTTATCACAAGTGTAGTTCCAGATCAGCTGGCACATTTTTGTTGCCTGATAATTATCTACACTGTTTGCTTCTTGGTCAGAAATAACCTAAAAATGATAAAAAAAAGCTAACAATGTATCAGATCCTGATCTGAGCTGGCAAGGATGAGCTGTCTGATCTGGATCTACACTGTTTGCTAGGGGATAACAACTTTATCATATGGAGCAAAGGGTTAACCTATACTTGAACGACCAAATTCTTTTTCATCTTTCATATATCCTAAGGGATATAAACATTAACCAACTTTTAATAAAAACACTCTTTATTTTGATGTTTTGGCCTTACGTCAAAACGTCAAAATAAAGAGTGTTTTTATTACAAATTCTTTTTATTTAGGATGAGCTGGCTGATCTGGATCTACACTGTTTGTTAAGGGATAACAACTACATTCTATGGAGCAAAGGGTTAACATATTTGAATGACCAAATTCTTTTTTATTTAACGTCTTATAATGTTAAACTTTAGACATAATGTACTTTGTACTTTTAACTGAATTGAGATTTATGTAACAAATTAATTTGACTCCAAGAAATACCATTTGTGAAATATTCAGCTTTATATTACCTGAGTTTGCAATAACTTTATTTTTCATTTTGTTATAAACCGACATGCTATGAAAGCTTTGCAAACCATATTTATTATCATTTAAGCTCCCTTTGAAAATTGAATTTAAATGTACCGCTGTGATAAATGGCCTGTTTTTGTGTGTTTGACAATGCTGGATTTGCAAGATCTTATCGTAATTTCACTGAACTTAAATAATGAAAGTCATTAAGGTCATGAGACAAGTTTATATATTTTATTTTTCTTTTAAACATTATATAACTTTGTTACAAATTTTGAATATATTTTTGTCTACAGAAAATTAGGAAATGTGATCTAATGATACTGAATATATTATATAGAGCATTATTTTTATTAAATATATATTTTTTCTTTGATATGGACATGAAAATTAAGCTAGGACAATTTTAGAGGGGGGCGGGTGCTGGGTGTTTCCCCATCTACATTCACTAGTGATATACAGTGGCATCATTTAATTTTGTGGGGACTAATTTCAGGAATGTGACACAAATGACATTGTCACGGAAACATAACTTCGCACTTTTCTAATAGGATAAGATATTATTTGGTGAAGATTCGCTGGTGTTTGATTTCGTGCACACTGCCTGGCACAAAATACACTAGAATTTAACCAAATACAATGTATAAGGATATTACAGTTAAACTGTTTATAAATAACACAGCAAAAATTAGCCCAACTAATTGTGCACAGAAAGGGCTTTACATGTACAATGGCCACCCTTTGCACAAAACCTAGTTAGCATTCCAATCACTGCAAAAATTTTGTACCGCTTCTGAAAAGTTATCTGGAGGTTAAGTTGCTTCAAAGCCTATCCTTGAAATGTTGACTCATTTTTAAAATTGCCCAATTTCAAGTTGAGCAAATTTTAAAATGACTCAATATTTATAAAGTTTCAAGTTAAAGACTGTTTAGTTATATGGTAAGAAGATGTTGGGTTGAAGATGAGGCTGCAATAAAACTCTCATCCTGTCATTATATTATGCAATACCTTCCTTTTAATGTTCATCCAATCATGCATTGTCCCCGAAACGGCCCATTATATTCAGCTTACTGTTTGTTGACATTGTAAACACTTTCGTCTACCTGTTGACGGTAAACCGAGACCATGTGCTAGGGGCAAATCCATTGATTCGGCTTAATGCTTTTTATACAGACCAGTATTACCGCGTAAACTCATTTTTTTCATTCATCACCGACTTAAAGCGATGAACTAAGTTATAAAAAATAAAATACTAAAATAAAAAGAGCTACATAATTATTTCCTGAATAGTTTAATAGTATGTTTCACTTAAGAACAGGAGTTTGGCATATGTTGTAAACAGGTAAGTGCTTTAAAAAAAAAAATGTGGTTATATTTTTTTCTTATTTGAATTTTTATTCATTACATTAACTTTATGCCCAAGAAAAAATTGTCTAGAGTATTTTGCTCAAATCTCCCTTATGTGTTTTGCTCGCAGTGAATATTTTCACCATTTTAAAACTTTAATTAGTTGCAATACAATGTATTTTCTTGCTAACAATATTGTAAACTACCAGAACACATAATGTTTGTCTCGTGACTTCCTTGTATGACTTGAATTTTATGAGGAAGCACTGAAGAAAAGATTAAGTTTTAATTGGTTTTGTTGTTTCGAAAATACATGCAGTGTGTGTGTGTGTGTGTGTGTGTGTGTGTGTGTTGTTGTTTTTTTTAAATAAAAACATATAGAAATATTTAATCATTGTATACTGTTAAAAACAGTTCATCAAAAATTATTCATACATTGAACAAAATCCATCATTTAAAACATCACAGCTCACTGGCATGACAATCAGGGTCATAAAACCCTCCATGTACATATTTCAAGATCTCATAAAATTGGACATGAGTGGCATATTAATGATATTTTAATTGAATTATATTGTAATTACTTTATTGCATTATTGCAAGTGATTGTGAGGTTTTTATGTTAACACTTTACTCTATGGGATATGGTTGTTATCCATGAGAAAACAGTGTAGATCCAGATCAGCCAGCACATCCATGCCATCTGATCAGGATCTGCATTGCTTGCTTTTAAATGAATGTTATTTCTGACCAAGAAATGACCAGTCTAGATCCGGATCAGATGGTAAAGATGTGCCAGTTGATTTGGATATACACTGTTTGCACAACATTGTAATATAACTAAACTTGTATTATATAGAGCAAAGGGTTAAAGCATTTTTGAATCCTTGAGCATCTTGTATGGAGAAAGGAGAAGGTTCGTAATATGGTACCTGAGGCAAGCTTTTATGTCTTTTTATATTTAAACATTCAATTTGTACATTTTCAGAGTACATATAATATGTGGTCACACTTCTCAAGCATAACCAAAATGTGACCATGAATTTAATATTAGATACAAGTATACTTTATTGTTAAAATTATTTTGGTTGATGCCTGTGCACAATTTAAAAATATCCAAATGTGTTCAATTTGTGCCGAATTAATTCGGAAAAAATGATGTCATTTCAACCAAAATAAAACTGAGAATCTCAGCTGTAAAAATCTTGCAAAATGTACCAACAAACCCACTTTCTCGAAATCTTGCTTCTGAGCCTGCCTTTAGACTGTAACAGCTCCATATGAAAGTAAGCTTCATTAAAAATTATCTGTCTGATGTCAACTTTAATACAGAGACGAAATGATTTTTAAAGTTTAGAGTTACATCCTTTATTAACTTTTGTTGTTTTCATTGTTTTCTGATACATGTGTAACATGAGATTGTTTTCTGATTGATTTATAACATGAGATTGTTTTCTGATCCATGTGTAACATGAGATTGTTTTCTGATTGATTTATAACATGAGATTGTTTTCTGATTGATTTTTAATGAGATTGTTTTCTGATAAATTAAAATTTTATAACTTTAGATTATTTTCTGATTGATTTTTAACATGAGATTGTTTTATGATTATTTTTTTAACATGAGAGACTGCACCTGAGGTCAAGGTCACCTTGAGCTGCTGGAACCAATAACACTGCCACAGCAACTAGTCTGCTTAGAAAACCAGTCTTAGATTGAAACTTTTCAGTAGCAACCAGTTTGCTTAGAAATCCAGTCTCAGATTGAAACCTTTCAGTTGCAACCAGTCTCAGGAAGAGAATTCTGTAATTCTGTAGCCAAAATGTGTGACTGACTGTTTTATCATAGAAAGGGACTTGAGTTCTATTTAAAAGTGACCTTAAATTATCTTTATGACACTGGCATGTCAATGTTAATTACACAGAGGTGGAAAAAATATGAAATGTGTGACACTTTAAATAGCAGTGTTGTCATGCAATGGCTAGGTACACAGTAAGTAATGACCAGTTCATAAACTGGTATCAGCTTACACTACATAGATACCTTGATACTATATCATCTTACTGGTTTAGGTTTACTGGTTTTTGTTGTCTACCTTTGACAAGAATTGGATATTTTTAAATCAGATTTTGCTGTGTTATTTTTTTTCCATTGTGAAATAGCTTTTATGATGGATGTTTTTTTTTCTTTCAATCAAAAATGATGTAGTGTAGTTTATAGGTATTAAAATATAATAAAATGCAAGAAAACAGCAGATGCAGTAAAACTTAATGCTGGCTTGCCATAAGTTTCAAATATCATTTATGAATGATGTTTAGAGGTAAGACTTTTTATACTAATGAAGTGGAAATCATAAAAAAATGTTAATACCTTATTTTCAAAAAAGATGGGTATCATGGAAATGATGTTATATAATTAACTTGTTGTAATCATTGTGAAGTTTACAGTTAACTCTCACAGATGAAATTAATTCAAATGATCAAGTTTAACTTTATTTATCAATATAATTATCTAAACCACTCTACAGACAGAGTTTATCGATACAGATATAATTGTGTATAAATGTTGTACATTTAATTATCGTGCAGATCACCAGTCTACTCCTTGGAAAGGAAGGGTTGAACCCATGTGGTGTGCTTTAGACTTGACCAAGTAATGTAACAGTTATTTCCCTTAGACAAATGGTTGTCTGCTGCTTTGATAGAAAAAAGTCAAAACTAACTCCATCACCCTGGGCATGCTAGTGGTGACAGCATTTCATTGAGCAACTGGCGATGAGCAACTGAATGTAACTTATTTTGTTAAACTTTTGAAACAAAGACAAAAATCATTTGCAGTGATTTTGTGCGAGGTTTTTCTTATTTCACTTTTGTTTTTGAACGAACATAACCTTATAGCCTGCATTGTTTCCTGCCCTTGCTCTGGTTAAGATTTTTGCCAAGTCCAACATTTTCTAACATACAATGAAACCTACCATAGTTGTCTGAATTCATAGTGACATCTTCATTTGTGTTGCAGATTTGTCTCCTTTTAACTAAAAATTGTTGATTGTTTTTGTGAAGGTCTATGTTTTCTCAGAAACCATTCAATGTATAGCTTTGAAAATTCACATTCATACAATAGTTTTTATTGGGTTGTTGTTAGTCAGACACATTAGAAACTCCTGGTTTAATAACATATTGATTTAAAATTGAAGCAACTGCTTAAACTTTTCAATTTGAAAAGGGTACAATATCCTGTGATCAATAGAAATAAGTGCTAGTTTTACTGATTTATGTTGACGTTATTGTCACAGGTTATTTGCTGAAGATCCATTTTATGATCATAGCATTAAAAATAACAACTCAATACATTTGTATCAGAAACAAAAAAACCCCCATTATTTTGCACATATTTTATCTTTCAGTTTGAAAGCGTGTTTTGTGTTGCCTGCATATACAGGAATCCTTTTGTCAGGCAGTGGTGGTGGCTGGTACTCCTCCAACTTTAATAATTATGAAACTGAATGTTGCCTATAACTTTCAAAGTTCTTGTCTTATTCCCTTAATACTTGGAATATAATAATTAATCATCTGCATGCAAAAAGCTATCGGTGACAACAACAATGATAACTCCTATTTCCTTTTTTTTACGTGATGCCCGTCTTTCAAATGCAATTTTAGGTGACATGTGTTCTGTGGAACACTAAATTCTTGTTAGACTGTTGGGCTTTTTACAGTTTTTATTCTCTGGTTACCAATCTCCAATCCAGTAAGTGATTTCTGATGTCATGATTCAGATTTCTTGCATACCAGATCAGGTCATCCGGTGTTTTCACCCGTGTAGGAAATTTCGATCCTACACCCCCCCGTGTAGAATGAGTCACATGAGTGACGTCACGTCTTCAAATATCTGACGTAATATATTCAAGTTAGTGACGTCATTGTAAAAAAAGGTTTACGTAAATGTCAATATTTGAACATAAGGAAAATAAATTAGTTTGTCTACATACACAGAAATGTTATAAATAAAAAAAAAGGTATGCAAGAAAAAGTATCTTGCACGAGACATTCGGTAAAGATAGAAAAATCTGTCACCTCGGGTGAACTGTTTTGGCGGGAACTCGGCAGAGCCTCGTTCCCGCAAAACAGTTAACCCTCGGTGACAGATTTTTCCATCTTCACCTCACACTCATGCATGATACTTATATTCAAATACCATGTTACTGACATGTGATATTTGTTATGCCCCCACAAAGTGGGAGGCATATAGAGTTGCACTCGTCCGTCTGTCCGTCCATCCGTACGTCCCCAAATCTTGTGGCATCAACTCCTCCTAAACTATAAGGCGGATTTCTTTCAAACTTGCACAGATGATCAAGCAGGATGTGTAGATGATCGTGAAGAAAGGATTTTTTCCTCCGACTATTTTTACCAGAGTTATGGCCCTTTGTTAATTTCAGTAGTTAAATCTTGTGGCGTCAACTCCTCCTAAACTATAAGGCGGATTTCTTTCAAACTTGCACAGATGATGAAGCAGGATGTGTAGATGATCATGAAGAAAGGATTTTTTCCTGCGACCATTTTAACCAGAGTTATGGCCCTTTGTTAATTTCAGTAATTAAATCTTGTGGCGTCAACTCCTCCTAAACTACTAGGGGGATTTCTTGCAAACTTGCACTGATGATGAAGCAGGATGTGTAGATGATCGTGAAGAAAGGATTTTTTCGTGCGACCATTTTTACCAGAGTTATGGCCCATTGTTTTTTTCAGTAATAATATCTTGTGGCATTAACTTCACATTTACCTTTTGGACAGATTTCTTTATAACTTGCACACATTATCAAGCTGGATGGGTAGATGATCATAAAAAAAGATTTTTTCCTGCTGTCATTTTTACCACAGTTATGGCCCTTTGTTTATTTCACTTACAAAATTTTGTGGCATCAACTCCACATTTTCAATTTAGCTGATTTCTTTCAAACTTGCACAGATGATTAGACATGATGTGAAGATTGTTGTAAAGGACATTGTCTTGCAACAATTTTCACCAGAGTTATGGCCCTTCGTTTATGTTAGTTATTAAATTTTGTGGCACTTACTCCTCATTTACTAATCATGATCACCACATGTTCTTAATACCTGGTACAAAATTTTGTAACAAATGTTGTTGCAGCAGTCAGTGTCCTGAGGACACAGTCTAGTTTTATAAGGTGATATTTCTCTGTTGTCATTTCTTGTTCATTTCTGATGCTGTAGACTGTTAAAGTCAAGACTTGATCTCCATATTTTACTATAAGGCTGGGCAGACTAATACATCAAATTCAGACAAACAAAAATAACAAGTAGTGTCTGTTTAAGAAAATATGAGGGTTATGTCACTTACAATAATATTGAAAAGTTGTCAGAATAATTCTAAAGCATGTCCCATATCTTTTCACAGAGTGACAAGCCATAATTTGATAATTTATGCTGTCCATGATGCCATACGGTTAAATAGGGATTATGGAACCAGTAAAATTTAATAAAGTAAAAGTGTTTCTTAAGAGAATAATACCATTTTGTGAATTCATATTTATATAATAAGTCATCTGTAGTTTTTGCATGAAAATTTGTTCCCACAAAATTACATGGTAACTCAGAAGAACTTTCAGAAAATTTCCAGATTGACCCAAACACCTAATAAAAAATCTCAATTTCAGTTGTCGCAACTCATTATGGCATCAGAATAGTTTAAGCAAAACTATTTAAACAAATATTGACTTTAGCTAATGCTTTGTTTGCATTTAAGTGCAAAATGTTAGTTTAGTTAAATCTTCAGTTAGCAAATAATGTTATCTTTTCTTTTTCTGCTTTTTCTGAAAGAAAATGGTGAAATTTGACACCATTGGACTGACCTTATTTCCAATTAATCTATGTCATTTGAGACCATCTAAATGCAGGGGGGGGGCAACTGTTTTACAGTCAGTGCTTGATTAAGATAAATGGTATAATTCACCAAAAAAAACATCTAAACATGGACTTATACAGAGATCTGAAAATAACCACAGCACTAATTGTTTTAAAAAAGGAGAACTATAAAGATTGAATAAAGGGCTGATAAAAAAGGACTTTCGGAAAAAAATCCCAAGTGCAGCAAACATTTAAAGCAATTGAAAATTTAACTCTTTTTGATGAAACTGGGATTTGCAAGTAATCTGTAAAGAAAGTGAATTTTAAAAGAAAGTGAATTTTGGGGAGGACCCCATTGGTAAAAAGAAATTCATGGTTATAGGAGGCATATGGGTATCCCAAAGGATGATTGATGAGTCACCTTTCTGTGAAAAGACATGCAGGCATGGGAGCTACCTAATTTAACTAATCAGATGTGAGCTTGATTGTTAATATTCAGTTCTTGGTACAAAATGGTCATTTTGTCTCCCACTTGGACAATTACAGAATGACAGTAATTATGAGATATCTTCTGTTAGTAACAGACCATTCATGATGATTGGAAATGCATAAATTGCCAGTAGCACTGAACTCAGTACTCTATGGATATGGTTTATATTACATGTGCTACCAGTATAGATCCAGATCTGCCTGCACATCTGTGGAGTCTTAGCAGGATCTATACTAGTTATTTATAGACTCATCATGTTATTTCTGACCAGGATATTTATAGCATAGATCCTGATCTTACTGCACAGATGTGCAGGCTGATCCAGATCTACACCAGTCATACATAGAATATAAACTGAATCTTTGGAGTGGAGGGTTAAAGGGGCTGAAAAAGGTTAAAAATTCTCCGAGTAAAGACAGAATGTGTATGAATAGATGGTATGGTGCATTTAAACTATTTAGATGGACCAAAACCTCAGCCTAGCTGGTTTACCCTTTATAGCTCCATAATTATATACGAATTTTTATGCATGTGCAACCATTGTTGATCCAGATCAGCTGGCACATCTGGATCAGCACTGGTAGCATTTCCATCAGAAGTAACTTTTTGAATCAAAAAGCAAACATTGTAGATCCTGATCAGATGGTGCTGATGTGCCAGCTGATCTGGATCTACACTGTTTGCTCTGAGGCAATAAAGGTTAATGGAGGAAAGGGTTAATTGATAAAATGATATTGTAAGCCAAACAGTTGCTTAATGGATATTGGCAGGACAACATCTCTTTCTGCCTCATTATGCATCTACAGTTAGTGCAATTGACCATTTAATTAATAAAACACCTTGAGGTTATTTTAGTGTACAAACAATATAGAGGAATGAGATACAGTTTAGTTTATCTGTTGCATCTTATATTAATTTAAAAGTGGCTGGTTGCTATAACAATGTGTGGATTGAATTTATTCAGAGTTTTTGAAATAAACAATCATTTAGATAATTAAAAAATTGTATATATATATCTATTTAAATTATATTTAGTTAACCCATTATTCCCTGTAATAAGGCTGTTAAACCATTGGGCTAATCGTGTAGATCCAGATCAGCTAGAACATCCATTCCATCCGATCAGAATCTGCACTAATTGGCTTTTGAGTCATTATGCTGTTTCTGGCCAAGAAGCAACCAATGTAGATATAGATTATACAGCACAGATCTGCCAGCTGATCTCGATTTACACTACTCGCACAAGCGATAAAACCAGTAAATATGGAGCACTGTCTAAATTTAAAAAAAGTTGCTACAAAGACAGGTATGTTTTCCCCACAATAAATTCATTAATATCTGTGTCAATTAAGCCATTACAAAAATTGTTGTGGTGCTTCTACCACTTGCCAACTTTCCGTCACTGGTGGGGTAAATTCTGATTTATTGAGCTCAGGACCATAAAACAGAAGTTTTGGATTATTTATAGGTTTAATTAGCGTAAAATGATTGAAACAGTATTTCGAAGTGAATTTTGATGTAAGTGATATGTTTTAGTTAATTAAGTGTTATTGTTGAAACAATAGGGATAATTGTATGTATGTAAGTATCTTTTTACTGTCAGTTTGAATGTTTGACCTTTTATTTGTTCACTATTGCAAAAATGGTTTAAATCCATTAAAATTAGCAAAAATTCAAATGACAGCTAACATAAAATATTTTTTTATTAAATCATAGTCTATACTTTTTTTTGTAGCAAGTCGATAATTGCAAACTTTTTGTCAGTCCTGGGAAATTTTATTGATGCCCAAGTTTGAAATTTACTTGAAATTAATAAATTTATCAGTAGACATTATTATGGAAATCTGGCTCAAAAATATCATAATGAATCTAATTAAAGTAAACTGTGTAGATCCTAATGAGACGGCAGGAATGTGCTAGCTGATCTGGATCAACACTGGTTGCACATGCAATAAATCCCATTTATATGGAGTAGAAGGTTAAGGTGGGAGCCTTCCACTTTTGAACATTGTTTGCTATGGGTCAACCCTTTCCTCCATATATACGCCTTTTTCAGTGTGTGTGACCAGTGCCGGCTGATCTGGATCTACACTGGTCACATACGCGTAAAAATGCATATATATGGAGGAAAGGGTTAAAAAAGGATTACTCCCATCATGAAGAAAAAGGGTTGGCAGAGATCTAAATTCAGGAATATAGAACTCATTTTGTTTGTTTCATACCAATAAATTAAAATAGAACTTATGAGGAATTAAAGCTGTTTACATTCTGTGTAAGAAACTTAACTTGAGTTTCAAAGAATTTCAAGAATTAGCTCATCAAAATGATATTTACTGTGAATCTGAATTTAGATATTTGGAGCCAAACAATTTTTCTGGTATTTAGAGTTTCTGAGAAAATATCTGAAAGCATTCAAGTTGTTCAGTTCATGTTTGCATTTTCTACTAGTGATACCAGGTCTGTTATGACAATAATAATTCATTACCTTAGTGTAAAAGAGTATAACTCATTATTTTACCATAACTCCATACATACATGATTTAACACATGTGTGACTAGTGTAGATTTAGATCAGCCCACACATTGGAGCCATCTGATCTGAATCAGCACTTGGCGCATCTTACCCAGAAATAACCTTATGAATCTAGAAGCAAACAGTGTAGATCCTGATCAGATGGCACAGATGTTCACCCTTGCAATGAAGCTGTATCTGTAAAGTTTTAAATGGTACCGTTTTACTACACTAAGGTGGTCATGTATCAATTCTTCATTTTCGTAGAAGGCTGATATTTCTAAACTTAGTGGTTTGTAGACTTTTAAAATTATATTTTGTCAATCTGAAGTTCTGCAAATGGTAAACAAAATGGATTAACACCTATCCACTTGCACTGTTTTTGCACTAAGGTGACAAAATGCTCATTTTAATGTGCATCCCAAGCACTAAATGGGATGCACTCAATTCATCTTGCCATGTCTACTTGTACATAATGAACCCTGATGACAATTATTTATGATTTTTATTATAATTGCATTTTTTGGCATCTTGAGACAAGCAAATTAAGAGAAGCTTTACCCAATAGTAAATATCTAATTCATCCAAACCTGTTAACCGATTTCTTTATAGAATATCGCTGTTATCCATGGAAGAACAGTGTAGATCCAGCATCAGCTGGCACATCCTCTCCGGATGATCAGTCTGATCAGGATCTACACTGTTTGTATTATAATTCATAAGGTTATTTCTGATCAAGAACAGTTTAGATCCTGATCAGACAGCACTAATGTGACTGCTGATCTGGATCTAAAATGTTCTCACATCTTGTAAAACCCATATTTAAGGAGTAAATGGTTAATATCAATTTTATGATAAAATTTATTTATGGTTTATATCAAAGTGCGTTTTGGTTTCTTGAGTAGTGGCTCATTAAATATAGTTCCCCAAATCTGAAGGGTTAAGTGCAAAACTGCCTTATATCCTTTCATGGCTTTTTGTCACCAATTTAGGAATATGACCTACACCCCTGGAATTGGGAAATTGTTTGGCCAGAAATTGGGAATTTGTTTTCCATCATTGGGCAATAAAAACATTTACATATATTTAATATTATCAATAATTTCTGCATTAAAGAAACAAATGATGCCTGATTGACAAACAAGCTATATTATTTTATTAAAGAAATGACAGAGGTATCATGTGGTTTTGGTCAGACATTTTGTATTGATTCAATAATTATTGGGAATTTTACTTCTCTTGGGGAAAAAGGATATGTTTAACCATTGGGAACATGATCAAATATCGGTTATAATATAAGGTCAGAGGACAATAAATAGAAAAGCCTGTCGCCGATTGGACAGTTTTGTCAAGGGACGATTCGGGCTTACTTTATTTTCAAATGTTCATTGGCCAAAACTATAGAGAATAAAAATAAATTTTTGTTTTCAAAAATGTAAAATGACTAATTATATACTTTAAAATAAAAATTATTTTTAAAACACTGTTTGAAAGGTGATTTGTGGCACTTTAATGAACTTGATACTTTCCTTATTTTGGGTTGAAGATTTGTATACATTCTGGGGGGTGATGACTTTCGGTTTAAAATGCTGAGAGAATGAGTTGGTGAAGACCCTGATTTCTGGTCATTTTTGATTTGCAAGTGTCACTTTGCAAATCTGTTGTAGTTTTGGAAAAAGTTGTGTAAACAAAATCACAGGAGGACCAAATCTTATAATGTAAGTCTATGGGAAACTATTTAGTGGTCCCTGACCTAAAATCAACCGAAAAAAGCCATGCCTTCATAAGACTTTATGAGTTAGGCCATTATTGCACCAAGCCCTCCAAATGGTTTCACAGGTAGCACCTACAGCTGCTGCCTATCAGTCAGGTATCTTGTATTGTAATGTGCTAATCAGAAATAATCTTGTTCATATAGATTATAGAATTATTATGGGAAGCTGCTACTCAGTGTTTAATTAGAAATTAATTGGCCGAATAGGTGATACAAAGGTGAATATTAGGTTAAGGAAGAAAAAATGTGGAAATAGTTTCGGTAACCACTATGCTTAAAAATCAAGTGTTGTTTTTTTCGTGAAGACAGTATTTTTAACTAACTGCGGGCCTTATTTTGGCACATATTCATGCAAATGACAGTTTTGCATGAGCATAAATATGCACAGTTGTTTATGCTTATATCGTAATATATATACTCAACAAAAAAATAAACCCGACACTTTGCACAAGTTTGTGTGATGAGTTTAACCATTATAATCTTTCATAGTTTGAAAGTAATAAAGTCTGCCACAATCACAATCCTGACAGATTTGGTGGCATTAAGCCATCCGAGACAGACCTGTTTGATGGGGCAACAAAACAGGAATACTTCAGTTGCCTGAATCAAATAAACTTGTCCTGGACTTGAGGCAACTGCAATTAAGACTAAATGAACCCTTTACCCCATGGAATATTGCTCTTATCCCATGGGCCAACAGTGTAGATTCAGATCAGCTGGCACATTGGTGGCACATATAAGCCAGCTGATCTGAATAAACTGGAGTAAAGAGTTAAAATTGATTGATAACTGTTGTTCCTTAATCTTTTGATTGCTTCATAATCATTCTTTAATTAATGCTTAGAATTCATTTTCCGCACTTGGATAACTTCTTTTTTCTTCCTCGTAGTTTACAAACCACTCCTGAACAGCAATATGGTTCCATTAAAAACACATTTGATTTCTGATGTGGGATATAAACAAGTGGTCAATATTTACCACCCTCTAATTGCAAACACAAGTCCAAGCATTAACAAGTGGAAGAGTGATGGTAACATGAGTTAATTCTGCTGTAGTTTTCATTCTAACCAGTGGCTGTCAGTTGTTTGACAGTTACTGCTAATTAAAGGATTTCTCAGATTTTTTTTCAGTCCATCTCTACCAAAATTGTTATGGTTGTAGAATACTATATGAAAATAGCTGAAAATATTTGCTTCTGAAGGTCAGCTATTTGAACAGCCAGGCTAGAAATATGTTTTTCTAAGTGTCACAGGGCGAGAGGGCGAGAAAGAATGTGCAGCCAAACTGGGACTTTAACCCGAAACCCCTCACTTGCAGGGCGAGCGCTCTCCAGACTGAGTTTCTCCAGGCTGCTTACACATCTTCTCCCCAGATAGGATAGTGACTAGATTCATACCACGACATTAGGTCAGTCATTAATGTAAGCGGGTTGGTTCAAACTTAAAACTCTGTAGGGTTTTCGTACTCTTTAATCTGGGCCTAAAACATACATTCAAACAATTAGACCATACATACAAATAAGTTAAAATATAAAATCACAATTCATAAGTTACATATCAAAATATGAACGAGCACACTGGCTTAAGTATCACAGCAATAACATTACAATAATAACATTTTCAGAAATAGGATTTTAGAGCACAAGATGACAGGCTAGTCTCTAAAATGTGATTGGTCATTAAGGAGGTCAGTTTTGTAATCATAGGAGTGAAAACTATTTGAAGTCTTCTGATGTAATGCAATATCTCAATATCATAAATAGTCTGCTTGTTGCTGATATTGAATAGTCGGCAGATCAATAAACTTTTTGTTGCATGGTTACTTTTCGCAATCGCCTCATAGGAAAATTTCTACTCATATTGTATGTTATTTGGCATTAGTTACAACATAAAATATAGTCCCTGCAAAACAGCCAAATTCCGGAATTATTGGAATATGTGCAATAATAGTTACAGCATTTATCTATACATTCTGCAAGTGTCTATTTGCCAGAGATGTTGGAAAATGTCTGCCTATTGATTGGTTTCCTTTAATCGAGAAAAACGGAAAAATATTGATTACCTTAAGAGTAAGATTCGCTCGGCAGATTTAATTATTCATTCATGGATCGTACATACATTAACCCTATGAGGATGTGCGCAGAAGGATTCCAATTGTTTTCTCACATTTCGTCACAGCTATGATGTCTGAAGGCATCCAAATGAGATACCAATATCTTCAGCAAACATGGAAATATTAACTGATGGCTACAAAAAATGATATTTTGAGTGTCCAAACTTAAGGATGTACTTTGGATTTATGATGAAATAGCACCTAAGGATAAGTAGCAAAAATGGTATGTTGTCATAATTGCGAAATAATTGTTTTTAATGACAATTAGTCTTTTTTTTTGGTTGTAATTATATTTAAGTAGGCTGTTGCCAGATAGACTAAGCTTATTTCCTACAGCACAGTTTTCTCTTTTCCAGTATTGTTTGCAATAAATTGAAATTCATAATGAGGTATTGGTGGTCATCTATTGATTAATGTAGATAATATGTTAATCCTGTACTCCATATATACAGGTTGTATCACTCGTGCAGACAGAGTAGATCCAGATCAGCTGTGTTAATATTTTACTTCATATTATACAGATTTTATTGCAATATGCAGTGTAAATCCAGATCAGCTGGCAAATCTGTCATCTGATCAGGATCTAAACTGTTCACTTCTTGGTCAGAAATAACCAAATGAATCTAAAGTGAATAGTGTAGATCAAGATCAGCTAGCTGGCTTATCATTCTGTCATCTGATCAGGATCTTGACTGCTTCTTGGTCAGAAATAACCTAATGAATCTTAAGGGAACAGTGTAGGTTAGGTCCTGATCAGACAGCATGGCTGTGTCAGCTGATCTGGATTTTCACAGTCCTCACTTGGGATCCAATGGAGTAAAGGGTTAACAGTTCCAGTAATTTTCATTCTAATACTGTAGTATCATTTAATTTCGTGGGGACGAATTTTCGCGCACAATTGGTAAATAACATTCACGGGGCATGAATTTGCGCAACTGTATTTTCCAATAAAGAAAAACAATTACATGGTTTAATTTCACTGGGGTTGAATTTTGCGCTATTGCCGTAGCGTGAAATACGCGAAAATTAAACCTGTGTGAAATAAAATGATTTAACAGTAATCAGTATATTAAGGCAGTGTTTATTACATTCTTGGCACTAAGAAAAAAAAGACATGTGAAAAAACAACAAATCCAATTTCTTAAATGATTCTTGGATACCTTGGCTGGATTAAGTAGTTCTCAATTACCAGAATAATAGCCCTAATTACAGGCTTCAAAGAGACAGGCAGAAAAAGTTGGCTGTTTGTTTAATTGTGGTTGCCAGCTCTTTGAAAATAGGTAAATGAGAAAAAGAGTTACCAGTGTAATATAAAAATGATGGAAAAAAAGATTGTATTGGACCAAAAAACATGGTGCACCCCTGTTGAATGGTATTAAAATCTGTTGAATCCTCAGGCTCCAAGGTTATAAAGCTGAGATTGGAAACCAGTCTCAAATCTCAAGCATCTGATTGGCTGAAATGGCGACTGGTCGCCATTTCAGCCAATCAGATGCTTGAGATTTGAGACTGGTTTCCATGCTCAGTTTTATAACCTTGGGCACAGAAGTGATCATATTTATGCACTTAATACCTTTAGTATTTGTGCATCAGCACTCTCCCTGTCATCATTTCTACACTCCTATCACTTTCACACTGCTTCCTATTGCTGCCACACTGCCTCCCATCACTTCCACACTATCTCCTATCTCTTTCACACTCCCTCCCTTCACTTCTGCATTCCCTCCCATCACTTTTACACTCACTCCAATCACTTTAACACTCCCTTACATCATTTTCACACTCCCTTCTTTCACTTCCACACTCCCTCAAATTACTTCCACACTCCCACCTTTCCCTTCCACTCTCCTACAATCACTTCCACTCTCCCTCCCATAACTTCCACACTGCCTGGCGCACCAGTACCCAAGAAATACTTTTTCTTTAGATGTCTTTCATAAGAAATCTTACTCTGGTTGCTGGATAATTATGTCAATGCGACACCTGTAGAATGCATGTAGCAGATGAGAATGCAAATGAATGCATGTTACAAGTGTATGACTAGATCAATATGAAAACCTGTAATCATGCATCATGATGCAGTCATTTCTATTGCTAGATGAAGCGATTAGAAGGTGGTTGAAGTGCTTTCTTGAAGAACACTTTAGCTTCAAGATAAACATAAAGTAAACAAATTGAACAGAAAAAAAAGAGAAAATAAGTGCAGAAAAGTCAGTCTGCTTGAAAAAAAAACAGACTTTGCCAAGCTTCAGATTGAAATTTATCCACACTCACAAGTTCAATTTTCCATTTTAATTGATAAAACGGAACACAATTATGCTCATTGAGTGGTGTAATGCACATAATTTGAAGGAGTTTTTCTTAGAAAGTTATTTTCAGAATAAAAATTGGACTATATCATTAAAAACTCTCTATTGAATATTATATTGCATTTATTAAAATAGCATACAGTACATCTCAAAAGATAAAATCAAGTGAATTTACAGGTAAAAGCATTTGCATCCAGGAGATCATATTAGCAAAAAGCTGATCAATATATCCAGCCACAATATGTCATTAAGATAATACTGAAATGAAAAGTTAAAATACTTTGAGAAATTCCAGAAAGACTCCCACACCCTGTCTACTTTGGTTTCAGGATCAAAACATTTTGCTTATCATTTCAAACTCATTGCATGCCCCATAGAAGTAAAGAAATATAGTGTCCTTAGACTTTATTTATGTTTGGATTCTTAAGTTATATGAAATAATGCTTTTTATGAAGCGTGAAGAAGAAAGGAAAATAACTCGGCTTACTTAGAAAAAACTCCTTAAAAGATTGTGCCTTAACCCACCAAGAAAAATGTTTAAATTTTAATAACCTGTTTTGTACCTGCTCATTGAAAGAAACTGTTGCATTCATATTGAAATGGGCCGTTATCCCTTTCCACTATATCCACCTTTTTATCGCATGGTCGAACTGTGAAGATCCTGATCAGCAGACACATCTGTGCCGTCTGATCAGGATCTACACTGTTCACATCTTGGTCAGAAATAAAATAATGAATCGAAATGCAAACTGTGCAGATACTGATCAGATGGCAAAGGTGTGCTTGCTGATCTGGATCTACACTGTTAACCAATGCAGTAAAGGTGTATCTATGGAATAAAAGGTTAATGTAACATGATGTAGGTAATCCATGTTACATAGAGGGATGATGTAGGTAATCCATGTTACATAGAGGGATGGAATACCAAAGAATTATCACCTGTAGAGCTGAAAATTGTCACAAGTTCTCTTTGTGCAGTTGTGAATAGAGATGTGTTATGATTAGGATTAGTGAACCATGGCCAGTTTATTGGCTCTTACTTTATATTTTATGGTATTTTGATGATGTAAATTTGATTGGAGTGATGTAAAAGTGTAACATGCACTGATCAGATTGTGGGATAAAAACAAATATGGATACAGAAACTGAGGTATGAGATTTTATCCCTTGATTTGTAAAACAAGTCAGCAGCTGTATTTGTTTTTAAAGACATTGTGTTGATTACATTCAACACAATTTATTATCTTAAACAAACAAAACAAAGATAAGGAAATGTCTCCTAAATGTCAGAGGCATATCCACATGAGGTTCAGTGCGGTTGCTCCTACTTAGATTTTGGGCAGCAATATTTCTAGATTTCAGCCAGGAGGTTTTGCAGTTTTGTCCATCTCTCTGATCTGGATGCTGAACTTCCTTCCTCCGTTTCAAAGAAATCTCCTTCTCCACATATATGGTGTTCATTATCTGTGTGAGCAGTGTAGATCTAGATCAGCTGGTGCATCCATTCTATCTGATCTGGATCTGCACAGGTCACTTCTTGGTCAGAAAATAACCTAATGAATCTAAAAGTGAACTGTGTAGGTCCTGATAAGACAGAACAGATATGCCAGTTGATCTAGATCTACAGTGTTTGCTCATGTGATAACACATTTACCTGTGCTGGTTATTAGGGGGGTGGGAGGAGTAAACTGTTTCAAACATACTTAGTCTAATGTTGTTAATTTTACCTTCTTAATATTTTCAGTATTCTTTACAATTTGTTCCATATATTCAGGTTTTAATGCATTTGCATCCAGTGTAAATCTATCCAGATCAGCTTGCACTTCCATGTTGTCTGATCTGGATCTACACTTTTCACTTCTTGGTCAAAAATAACCAAAAGAAAACTGTGTAGATTGTGATAGAAGTGGACACATATGTGCCATCTGATCTGGATCTGCACTGTTTGTTTCTTGGTAAGAAATAACCAAATGAATCTAAAAGCAAACAGTGTAGAGTCCAATTAGAGAGCAGGGATGTGCCATTATGATCTAGATCTACGCTTTCTGTCCAAGATAACAGCCCTTTCTCATGAAGTAAAGAGTTAACAGCTTTAATTCCGAAGATTATTTTCTATTTTCAGTATTCTGGCAGTGATTTTTCGGAATCACCTGACAGGAAGTCACCCGAGAAGAGACGGTCCTTCTTGCAGACACCCAAGTCCTATGTTTCGAGACTTCCTGCTCCGTTGACAACCTACAGTTCCCCTCCACCTGTTACTAAACCTGTAGAGGTTGAAACGCCAAGGACGCAGCCGATACCAATACCTCAGTCGACCCCATCTCAGACAACTGTTCCAGAAACTCAGGCAGTTGAACAACAGGAGTTCTTCATCGGCGATCGAGTCGTCATTAGTGGTGTCAAAACTGGAACACTTCTGTATTTTGGCGCAACTCATATAGCTCCTGGTTCCTGGTGTGGTATTGCTTTAGATGAACCAGAAGGGATTCATGATGGCCTAGTCAACGATGTGAGGTATTTTACATGTAGAAAAGGTCATGGGATTTTTGCACCAGTTGAAAGAGTGGCTCATTTGGATCACAAAGCTATCCAAACAATAATAAAGTCACCCCCTAAAGTTTCCCAGATCCCTAGCAAGAGCAAATTAAGTCATGTCCCTCCGATTAGAGATGAAATTGGGTACCAAGACAGGTCTCATGAACTGCTTGAAGAATGTTATATTGACTTAGATGATGAAATTCTGGGACTTGATGAAAATGGTATAATCAGAGACGATGAAGACTTTGAAAACATTTCTGCAATAGAAAAACCAAAACCAAAAAGAAAACTGCCTAAACTTCCAAAACCAGCCTCATATGGATATTCAAGGATTCAGTACATGAGAAGAGAGTTTAACAGAACCATGGATGAAAATATAATGGATGAAAATTCCGAAATATTACACACCATTTCATCATCGGAAGATGATACTGATGGGGCTGATTCTAATATAGACGAGAAAGGGGATGTTCATCATTCAGCCGGGGGAAGTTCAGGAGGGGAAGATACCTGGAGCTTGAACAAAGATTATATAGCCATGTGTGACGGCAAGGCTCAATATCTGAACATTACATTTGACGGAGAGTCAGAAAGCAAAACATCCACGCAAGAACCTTCGGAAGAATCCCCCTCGCCCGAGTTCATCTTTGATCAAGAGATGATAGAAGATGGTGAGTTTGCCGGTGAACCTTTAGATATAAGTAGAGACTCTAGCATGGGGCTGATTTCTAGTTATATTTTAGACAAAAATGATCTGTTAAGTGATTTGTTTGGAAATGAAGATGATGTTGATAATGGTACATCGCAAGGTACACTTGAACCCATGTCAGAAGACAAAGATATAACTCCTGAGAAGGCAGATGAAATGCACTTATCTGTTGATTTTGAAGATGCTGATGTCGCTGCTTCGACTCCTGCTGTTGAAAATAAGACTCATAAACGAGAGCATGTTAATTTAAATGAGACTTATGATGCTGAAACCAGTCATTGTCTTGAGAAGCAGATTTTGAATTCAACATTTGACATGGAAACTAAAAAGCTGAATTCAACATATACGCAAGAAGACATGCAGGAAAAAAAACAAGTACTGAATTCTACATTTACCCAAGATGACTTGCAAACAGATGAGAAAGTGCTTAACTCTACATTTACACAAAAAGAATCGCATGTTAAATCTAGTCATTCTAAAACAGCCATTGTGCAACAGAATCTTAATGGAACATTTACCATGGATGATAAGGCTGAGAAACCCGGTGCCGAACAAAGTGCAATGATTAATATTAAGGATGAAATTCCTAAGACAGGACTAATGACTGATTCTGGGATCTCATTAAGGGGTTCCATGTCCGAGTCTTCAATGTCCTCAAATCTGCCTAATTCTATGATTGAATCGGGTGTTTCACTGAAAGGGTCCATGATTGACCCAAGCATTAGACGAAGCATGTTAGATTCGGGAATAGTTGTTCAGAGTGTTACCATAGATTCCAACATGGGTTTGCTTAAAAGTGAATCTGGAATTAAAGTTTCTGATTTTGAGCATGACAAAAGTGAAATTCAAACAAAGGGTGTATCTTTTATTAAAGGCAGTGTACAGTTCAAGGAGGGTGTAAGTGAAGATTTGGTTCATCGAGATATGGATGATAGTAAACTGATGAAGGATTTGACAGACGGACATCAGAGGAAAGAAAGGCCTATCTCATTTCTCTCTACAACCAGTGCTGATACAGGTGGGTGTTATAACTTTAATGTTATCAACTTAGTGCCAAAATTGTATAAGTACCATTTGTGCCATCTGATCAGGATCTAAACTGTATTATTGGTCAGAAATAGCAGAATGAGTCAGAAAGCGATCAATGCAGATCCTTATGAACTGGCTGCTGATACGGATATATACTGTTCGCCAACCTTTTACCCCATTGGATATGTCTGTTATCCGTGGGGGAAAAGTGTAGATCCAGACCATCTGACACATCAGTGGCCTCTGATCAGGATCTACACTGATTACTTAAAGATTCATTAATTTTTTTCTGGCCGAGAAGTTCACATTATAGATCCAGTTCAACTGGCATATTGTTGACATCTGATCTAGATTGAAACTGCACAAGATAAAACAGATATATTTGAAGTAATGGGTTAACTTGACTTTATATGAATTGTGCAGAATGTTTTTTACATCTGGTCCATACCAGTTTTTTAAATTGCATAGATCTTCATTTTAAGAATTATGCAGAAATTCTGTCTTCAAATCAAGACCGCTCGGAGCGTAATTTTAATATAATAGTGGTTTTTTAAATTGCATAGATCTTCAGTTTAAGAATTATGCAGAAATACTGTCTTCAAATCAAGACCGCTCAGAGCGTAATTTTAATAATAGTGAATTATTGAGATGCCTCACAACATGTCTGGCTGGATATGACTGGCATTGTAAGATGCTGACAAATCAATGAAGATCCGAGGCCATGTTCCAAGTTACTGTTAACATTTGGCAATAATAAGCTCATACTTAGCTGAACTGATCTATTCTGCATGTTCTGTTATTGTTTATAACTGTCTTCTTGGTATTTTTGTGTGTGGCCCAAGGCTAAATTATTTTCAAACTTGTAAATTTTAATCAATGTTTTATTGAAACAAAGCACAGATATTAATTTATTGGAATCATTTATATTTTTAATGATTTACACTATAAATACAGTTTATACTATATGTGTGACCAGTGTAGATCCAGATCTGCTGGCACATTTTTGCCATCAGATCTGAATCAACATTGGTCAATTCTTGGTCAGACATAACCTCCTGAATCCGATCTGAATAAATACTGGAAACTTCTTGGTCAGAAATAACCTAATGAATCAAAAGCATTGATGTACCGGCTGATCAGGATCTACACTGTTCACCCATGTAATAACAGCCATATCCCATGGAGTAAAGGGTGAAAGTAAAAGTCACAATTAGATAATGGAAGCTAGCTAAGCTTCCTGACCACTAATGTTGAAGACATTTATTGTTCTCAGAGACACTAGCTGAAAAGCTGAACATTTATGACCCCAACAGTTCTATCCTCCATCTCCATGCCAAATTATGCCTGTTAATGACATAAAAAATACTAGTTAGTGATCTAGTCAGGCATGTATAAACACATTTTGCTTTATTGTTTTACAAAAAATTCCAGCGATTCAGGTTTGCCTAGCTGGTTTCTTGCCTAAAGCTCATTAATATGAGGCTGGTCATGGTCCCAAACATGTCATTGTTCAGTTCTGAGACAGTTTCTGGGGCAGGTGTCTAAATTTAGTTTTTGTTAAGGCGAGACCTGGCTTTATGGTCATAAAACTGAGCTTGGAGAACATTCTTAGATCTCAAGCTTCCTGTTGGTCAATTCTGAGACTGTACTTTGGAAATTTTCGCTGTTTTGTTGCCTGCTCTTTCAGTGAAGAACAGACATTGTTTCTTTACAAAATCAAGAGTTGGACATAATTCTGGTGTCACACACTCGCTCATGGATAGAACACAAAGCACAAGTATCCATCATGTCATAAAGAATAAAACTTGGCATCAAACATGGCATATAATTTAGCTGAATATTGCTGACACTGTTGTTAACCCCCCGAAATTCCTGAACTGGTGCCATTAAATGTAATAACCATTATTATATCAATAACGCAATATCAGCACTAATGTTCGAAATCATTCAGGGATCCAAAATCGCCCACGGCTGACAGTGCTACAGGAATTAATCAATTATCCTTGATGTCAATATTACATTTCCTAAAGGATCAATAACGATGTCATATCCAGCCAAAAGCTCATCTATGAATATATTACATAAAAGCGATTATATTTGGAGTCTGTCTCTTATCATTTGAAAACATTGATCTGCGATGCAAATGCAAACACCAGAAATTTCTACTGTCCAAGTAAACATATCCTCACCTTGGGTGATGATATTTTGATTTAACCCTTTCTTCCATATAAACACATATATACATATTTTTAAGCATGTGCGACCAGTGCAGATCCTGATCAGACGGCATGCATGTGCCGGCCGATCTGGATCTACACTGTTCGCCCACGCAATAAAGGCGTCTCTATGGAGGAAAGGGTTAACCCTTTACTCCATGGGACATGGCTGTTATCTCATGGCAAAGAGTGTAGATCCAAAACAGCTGGCACATCACTGCTGTCTGATCAGGATCTGCACTGTTCGCTTTTATTATGATGGGGTAAATTGTGGCCAAGAAGCAAGCAGTGCAGATCATGATAAGATGGCACAGATGCTGATCTGTATCTATACTGGTCACACACGTGTTAAAAGGTGTATATATGGAGTTAAGGGTTAACGGAGCATTAGCAAAAACAACAACAAGAATAAAAATAACTTCGGGATCTTGATAAATTGCTCTTAAAATCTTGGTCCAATTAGATTTGAATAGCTACCATGTTTTCACAGTAAATTGAAATTAACAAATTGCAAAGTAAGATTGGTTGATGACAATATCTTCTGGTCACTGGCGACCATTTTCTCTCTCTACTTGTCATATGGGGATTGGTGAATATCCATTACTTTTATTGGTTTTTTGCTCATTGTCATCTTGCACTATTCAGTTAAAAAAAATTGGTTTAATCCTTTACTCCATGTATACAGGGTTTATCATGTGTTACCAGTGTAGATCCGGATCAGCTGGCACATTTGTGCAATTTTGATATTGATCTACACTGGTCGCTTCTTGGTTAGAAATTACTTACTGAATCTAACAGTGATGGCTGATTGATCCCTTCTCTGTTCACCCATGGAATAAAAGCCATATCCCATGGGGTAAAGGCCGGTATTCATACCAAGAATTTGGTCAGTTGCTAGAGCCATGGAAAGAATTGATCTTTTCTAATCATAATGTGAACATAATTTCAAGGAAAATTTGAACTTTGATTTCAACAAGACTATTTCAACATAATGAAAGACATGTTGGCATCAAATTCTTCTATCTTGATCAATCTAGAGACAAACATGTTTTATTCAAAATGTAAAAATGCCAAGTCCCTGAGGGCCAGATGCAGACATATTAGGGCCAAATGGGGAAAAAAACCATTAGTGGGATTTATGTATTACATGCTTAAGTTATGTGGAGTGAAATAATTATTCATTGTTCTCGAAAAGTGTTTGTCCAAGAAATACAGCAATTTTAATTAGTTTTGTTTATTCCACTACTCAATGGGATATGGCTGTTGTCCCATGGACAAACATTGTATTTCCAGATCAGCTTGCACATACATGCGATCTAATCAGGATCTACACTGTTCGCTTTTCGATTCAAAGATAATTTCTGACCAAGAACCAACAGTGTAGATCCAGATCAGACAAAACAGATATGCCAGCTGATCTAGATCTACACAGGTTGAACATGTGATAAAACCCATATAATAATATTGAGTAAATGGTTATAAATTTAAATAACTTCCATGTGTCTGGAGATTAAAGTAATTGTTTTTGTTTTCTTTTATCATGTTGTTCCCATAGCACTAACTTCATTTTCATCTTTGATATTATTTACATAAAACACTCTGCAGAATCAGGGTTTTATTAATTTTTGTAAAAGCTTATTATTTTTGAAGATCAATATTGCTCAGTATTACCTGAAATACCTAGAACTAGGTTAATTGTTAATGATGCCACCGTTTTCATTTATGGCAGATTCATTAATAACACTTGCAAACAATAATTAATACAAGATTAAGAGAAAGAGTTTGATGTACCAGGTGTATGCAAATTATTATCAAAATAAGAAAATTAAACAAAATGGTAGTTTAAATCTTAAGTAACATTCTGGCTCTATTTTAAATCCCACACTATGGGACTGAATAGTCTATCTGTCCTTGCATCTGTCTGTCTGTCTTACCAATTTTCTTGCCCATATGAATGAAATTGTTTATAAGTAAATGCACAAATTCACTCCACAAAATAATTAAGGGTCTCACTGGACTAATACAGAAGCAAAAATTTATAATTATTTACAAAGATTTTTCAATGCAACATGAAGTTTAATTTTCAAGAAAGATTCCTAATCATCCAAGCTGTCTGATCAGGATCAGCAATGTTTACTTTTTGGTCAGCAATAAACTAATATATAAATCAAAAAGCAAAGAGTGTAACAGTTAAACTGGATCTACACTGTTCGCCCAGACAATAAAAGCGTGTATAAGGAAGAAAGGGTTAATGGAATTGGGCTTTAGATCCACCATGGGATTGTGAACATTTACAGTGCATGTGGGAGATCTATACCCAAGATCATAAAACTGAAACTGGAGACTGGTCTCAAATACACTGTTTGCCCATGCAATAAAGGTATACAGATGGAGTAAAGGGTTAATAACATGACACAAGGAGAAACAGCACAGTGAAATGATTGACTGAATTGATTGATGTTCTCCACTTAAAGCTGCACAATGTAAACAGCCTGCTAAGATTACAGTCTGACAGAGACTGAGAATTGAAGGCGATTGATTTGTTTTTTTCATTATTCAATACAGTCCGGATCTAGTGACAAATCAATAAGGCTTCCCGAAGCATTAAATGGTGTTAATTAAAGGATGTCTATATATTGACCTTCCTTGATTTGCATTTATTTAATCAGGCTTTTGAAGTCCATGGGGAATACTTTGTAAATCAGCATTATCAGGGGTTCCATTTGACCCGGGAGATGACCCTTTGACTTTTGAAAATTTCAAAAACCCTCATTTTTGACCCCAGCAATTTCAGCTGAAGGGTCATATTTTCCTTAAATTGGGAGTATTTTGACCATTTTTTGCAAGAATCCACTAACAAGATACCAAAATGACCCTTGAGATTCAGCAGCTAGTGGAATCCCTGATTATATTGTAAGTCTTAACACCATGGGCATGATGACGTAACCCTTTACTTTATGGGATTGCTGCTATCCTATGTGCGAACAGTGATAGATCAGCCAGCACATCAGTGCCATCTAATCAAAATCTACACTGTTCGCTTTTAAATTCATTTGATCATTAATTTTCTGGCCATTTGCGACCGTGAAGATCAAGATCAGACAACATGGAATTGCTGACTGATCTGAATCTACAATGGTCACACATGCGTTAAAACACGTAATATGTTAATCAAGTTCGGGCATTATTCATACACATATTGCTCTATTTTGAACAAATCATTCAAGCATCTGATGTACATTTGCTTGGTAGCATTTTAAAAACATTTGAAATTCATTAATTCAGCATATCTGGTTTAACTGTTATCAATATTCTTTGGAGAAATAAAAAAGCAAATTACTAGATAATTTTTTTACCATCTGATTTTTTTATAAAAATTTGTACTTTTTACATTTTAGATAATGAGTTGCATTTATCTTGGGCTAGGCAGGGTGGGAATATGCATTTCCATGACTGCCTACGGGTTCCATTTAACCTGAGAGATGACCCTTTGACCCTTGAAAATTCCAAAAAGCCTCATTTTGATCTCTATGATTTTAGTTGAAAAGTCATTGATAATTTGACCTTGATTTTTAATCTACAGTCATGAATATTTCAGGCTGACCTTGACCTTTAACCCTTTCCTCAATATTTACACATTTTTACGCATGTGCGACCAGTGTACATCCAGATCAACCAGCACATCTGTGCCATCTAATCTGCATCTGCACTGGTCGCATTTATGTCAGAAATAACCTAATGAATCAATCCTGATCAGATGGCACAGATGTGCCAGCTAATCTGGATCTAAACTATTTGACCTCACAATAAAAGTGTGTCTGTTGAGGAATGGGCTGTTGTGGTATAATGGGAATCAAATTATAATCAAGTACATTTAGTATATTTCAGGCTATGTACAAGATTGATACATTGACATTGACCTTAATGAAATACATGTATATTTCAGGATATGTACAACATTGATACTTTCACATTGACCTTAAATAAAACACATGGATATTTCAGGCTATGTACAAGATTGATACATTGACATTGACCTTAAATAAAACACATGGATATTTCAGGCTATGTACATGATTGATACTTTGACCTTTTTCTTTTAATGAAATACATGTATGTTTCAGGGTATGTGCCAGATACAGATTCAGAGGTCGGCACGTTGACCTTGAACTCTCCACAGGAATGGATGGACAGAGCCTTACCTCAGACCACCGACAAAGCCCGGACAAATCTCATCCAGGAATTTACAGGTTCAACTGTGTAGCTTACTAAATCTTGAATCATTATATTTTAAAATATGTCCATTCTTTACAAAAAGTTTTAAAAACTTAAATGCTTTGAAATCTTCAACTGCAAGAAACAAAACCCATAGTTTCTTTATTTTACCATCTTTACAAATGGGTTCTAGCACTCATTAAAACTTACTAGCTGGGGTCTTGGGTATTTTTGTTCAGGCTTGATGAAGTTTAAAAAATTTATATATGTACCCCTAAGCTGTTAAATGGGAAATAGGGGCTTGTGGACATCTATACTGGTGTTATATGCCGAAGTAACAAACCAAATATTGCTACATATTTATATTTTTTTTATTACATCTATATGTTCTATATTTTAATCAACCAATTTATCCACTTCTTATTTCATCTCAGAATATATTATTGGTGAATTAAGTGATCAAAATGGATAGATGACCTTATCAATAAGGTTCTGCACTATTCCAGATGTGTCGAAACTGGGTCCTGTGCCAGTGGAGTCGGACAGTGATTTTGGTACCATGACAGGGGACACTGATAATGAAGCCGATAGGTATGTGTAAACACAGACAGGGTTAACCCTTTACTCCATAGATTCACCAAAATTTCATGGACTAACAGTTTCCAAACAGTGTAGATCCAGATCAGCTGGCAAATTTGTGCTGTGCCAACAGATCAGGATCTGCACTGTTTGCTTTTCTTCTATTTTTAGCTCGACTATTCGAAGAATATGTCGAGCTATTGTACTCACTTGGGCGTCGGCGTCGGCGTCGCCGTCGCCGTCGGCGTCCCGCTTTGGTTAAAGTTTACGTGCAACCTACCTATATCTTAAAAACTACTATAGCTACATCTTTTAAACTTGGCACACTTCTTCGTCATCATGTCTGGAGTGTGTATGCCAAGAACCATAACTCTAACTTTCATTTTGATCAAATTATGGCCCTTTTTTGACTTATAATTTCAGGTTAAAGTTTGCGTGCAAGCTACTGTACAAACTCATAACTTCAATACTACTAATAGTACAGCTTTAAAACTTGGCACACTTGTTCATCATCATGTCCAGAGTGTGTATACCAAGAACCATAACTCTGACTTTACTTTTGTTCAAAT